>CM040122.1:13019324-13508569 GCA_022559845.1 Amorphophallus konjac | reverse complement strand
TCCCACCCAAAGGAGGCTCTTTCCTTCTCTGCTCTATGGCACATAGACCCCAAGAAGTCCCATAAGACACCATTCATGACATTTCGAAAGTAGAGAGAGATAGCCCCACTCTTAACCTGTCTGTCCTCCACCTCGTCTACCTCAAACTAATTCAAGAGAATCATAATACCTCATGTCCTCCCCACAGCGGGAGATGTCACCCCCTTCCATAGCCTAGTACCCCCAAATTCCTTCATAATAGATTTCCCATCCCCATCACACTTGGACTCTTGCAGGCACAATATGTCAATTTTACACCTCCTGGCTAACTCTCATCTCTTGTTTCCTCCACAAATCCCACTCACATTCCATGAAACAATTCTCATTGGGACGAGGAAATGTTCTTACCACCCTCCCCCTCCTCTTCTTCTCCCCTCCTTCCCTCTCCATAACCACCTTTTTATGCAACTTCCCCCCTTTTGCATCCCTGGCCATGTTAGTCAACCATCGCTTCTAAACTTTGTTGAATACTCCTTTGAGATCCCCCTCCAACATTGCAAAAGATATACCCACTATTTCAGCCAACTCCCTCACTTAGGTTCTGTCAGTTTTCCACTACCTGGACCATCTCCTTTACCTCCTCTCTACCCAATCTACCCATTTCAGAAGCTTTGTCCTCCTTCGATTGCCGCTCTATAAGGGTCTCTAGAATGATGTTGTCCCCCTCCAAGTCCTACTCCTCCATCACCGAGGTATGAGTGGGACCAGCCTCTTGTAGTTCCCTGTCATAGAGAGCTGTTGTAGAGAAGGGGTTAATGCAAAGTAGTCCAGGCCTCCTATGGCTCCCAATCCACTACGGGTTGGTGCAGAGTGCAAACCATCGGTGCCTCCTGCAAGCCCCCTCCGCCATGGAGAGAAGACCGTGCCTGCGATGGCCCACCATTCAGGATAGTAACGAATCCCGTTCCCGATTGCTCCACCAACATGAGGTTGGACAAGGGGATAGGATTGGAAATCGCTTCCTGCCAGTTGTCAGCTTTCGATTCCGGTACTACCGTCCTCCTTCTGCCACTACTGCAAAGAAGCTTGGCCAGAAGCTGAAGAGGTCGACTGGGATGTCACCGGAAGTTGCTCCACGTGGACGACCCCGATGATCGGAGGGGGCAGCCAGTGGTTGGGACCATTGTTCTATGCCGGCCATAGCAAGTCTCATTCGGGATGAACAAGAGGTGTAGTTAGGCATAAAGGAAGGAGCATATTGGTCACCAGTGAGCTGATACACAAGCTAGGTTTACATTCAGGTAATTTATTGTACCCGGAATCCAAATCCGGCCCGATCTCTTTATTCCGATGACTCTGTTTGCCCAGCCCGCCATCGTTGCTCCTCGAGCTGCTCGGCCCGCTAACTCTTGGACTTTGGGTGGGCCTGAGACCCAACCCAACATGCAACGCCTGAGCAGCCGACCCACAGTCAGACCCAGTAAGAGAGGCACCCCGATTCAAATTTGAAATGGAGGCTTTCGAGGGGCCACGTACCCCCTCTCCTTCCTCCTCTGGCCTAAAGGGTGGGTGCCCTCGGATACCTTGCTGTCATTGTCACTTCGTGTACCATTGACTAGGTAATCACCCGGATAACGAACTCAGCCTCCCCGATGGAGAAGGCAATGACTGGAGGCACTGCTGAAACACCGGAGGCCGCGACCACGACTTCCACCGCATTCAAGGTCCCTTCCATGACTAGCCGAATGCTGTCTAGATCGACTCTGCCAAAGCCCCTAGCTAAGAATTGCACTCTGGCATCATCGCAAAGAAGCAGTGGAACCCTTGCAAGATGGATTGGAATCCTGACCTCTTCCGAACGTGGATATGTCCCTGTCTCCAGGGTCCAATGTTGGACATGGTAGATAGAGGTACCTACAGGCTAGAAACCTACGTCTGCCACCGCCTTTGCCTCTTCTGCACAACTACTAATCAGTAGAAGGCCACCCCTGTGAACATGACTCACCATCCATGGACCGCCCCCTCCCCACCCCTCGTTCAGTGAAATCCTCACCAACTTCGCATCCAACCCGCCTTGAAGAGGGAAAGCCCAAAAAATTGACCGATATATTCACACCAGCCAAGCAGAAGCTCAATCGGAATGCTCCCGACATCGTAACACTCCCGCCTCCCCTTTTGGACCGGCAGGGCCAGCACCTTGCACCTCACAACGTCCGCGTAGGAGCCATTGAAAGGGGAAGACCTCGCACCCTCATATGCTACCGGCCCATGTCCTCCCTCCGACTCCCTACAAAACCGTTGTAGGTGGCCCCAACTCCTGTAGCAATAGCAGACAGGACCCAGAGATCCCCTGAGGCTCGCTGGATACTACGCCCTCAACCTTCTTCCACCTCCGCCTCCCTAATTAACAGTGCTTGGCCAAGGAAGGTCCGACACGGGCCTCTGAATCCTAGGGTGACGCAATTTGCCACGGACACGAACCCCGTCCCAGAGCTTCTCTCTCTGAGGCACCTCAAAACAGTGAAAATGTCAATATAGATTCCTCAAATCAATCACCTAGTATTGATAACATTCTTGTAGAATCAAAGGCATCTCCAATACCATATATGACAATTTGAGAACTCCGTAGGATTACTACAAATGATGATAAAAAAGAAATGATCAAGGAGGGATACAACAATTGTGATTGAGTGCTCAAATGGAATGATCAACTCATGAGATCATGCACTTCCATTCAGTCAAATTTGGATCAGATTTCAGAGTCCGTGTTTGAAAACATTCATATACTTGAGATCACTAATAGCAAGATTCCATAGTATCCTTTACATGTATCAAGGATGAAATAAGTCAATTTGATTTGATGTGGTATGATTTAGGAGAGCATGCAAAGCAATGGCTTCAGTTTCAGAATATGGATGCATGCATGGATCTATCATGCATGTTTTAATTGCTTTTGTGATCATCACATGGATACTCCAACATTTCAAAACTTGTGGACAATTTTCTTGAACCAGGGGAGATTGATGCAGGAGCCAGGTGATCATATTGATGAACCGACATCACCAGCATTGGCCTTGTCATCACCTGCCCTGTCATTGCTCTAGCTCGGAGACGACCGTTACAACTAGAGAAATCATCTTCAATTATTTGGATGTTTGTTCTCCATTGTGTTATGTACTTTTTTAAATTTTTAGATAAGCGAGAACATTTTCAATCGTTATTTATTTATTAGGAGGTAGATTTATTATTTTATGTAGCATGAGGATATTTTAGTCATTTCTTTATTTAGGGTTTAGAGATGCTTGTACTAAATCACTTGTGAATCATGAGAACTCAGTGATGATTGAATTGAGAAACAAAATTATTATGTTGTTTTTGCTGCTCCGTGAGGGAGATGGCGAGAGGTCCAATAGACCTGAGCCGCCGCCACTATTCTCTTTCGACTTCTCCCTTTCTTCTTCTTCCACACTTTCTCCTTTTCTATTCTCTTCCCGTGCAACAGCCAACAACCCAACCACCACCACTTCTGTCTTTTCTCCTACTTTGTCTTCTTCTAGTTTTGTCCACTTCTGTCTTCTGTCTTCTCTTTTATTCTTCAGCAGAACAGCAACCGCAAGCACCCTTTTACCCTCCACATGGCCCTTCTGCCAACACACACCCCAATAACTACAGCAACTGTGTTACAGCAACCCGCACAGCAGTATGACTGCATGCCCCCTGGCCACCCCATCCACGTACCACCTACGCTGTTCATCTGCAACCATCATGTCCCACACTGCCCTAAGCCAACTCACCACAGCACATGACATCCTTCACATACCATCCACGGCCCACCGCGCCTCGGCCCATGTCCATGTGCCCACATGTCTGCCGTCCACACCATGCAGGGCCCCACTGTGTTCCTGTCCAAGACCATGATGGCCCAATGCGTGGCCAGGCCGCCACACTCCTGACCCCCCCCCCCCCCCCCAACTCAGTGGCAGCTACAAGACCCAGCTTCCCGAGTTCGTGTCCCATCTGCAACAGCATTGAGGCTGACTTGGTCATCCCGCATCATCATGCCTGTGTGCTCATTTATGGCATCACAGATAACACACATTCAGTTATTTGGGATTCTGGATAACATTATGCATCATTAAAGAGAAACAATAAGACAATGTTCCAAAAAGTTGACAGGAATAGGAACTCGGATACTGTTAGTCCACATAACAAGCATGCACACATTGATGATATTGTCTTAATTGATGAGAGTGTTGATGGTTTAAATGCTAAATTAGAACGTTGGAGACATGTTTTGGAGTCTAAAGGTTTTAGAATTAGTATAAATAAGTCAAAGTTTATGCACTGTAATTTTAGTAATGGGAGAGTGACACATGAAGACATAGCTCTAAATGATGGACAAAGCATTCCTAAAAGTAGTAATTTTTGGTACCTAGGATCTATTATTCAAGAGAATGGGAAGATCTATAATAATATTGCACACAACATTATGGCAAGTTGGTTAAAATGGAGAAGCGCATTAAGAGTCCTTTGTAATCGTATACTTGTGAAACTTTAAGGGAAGTTTAATAGAACGACTGTGAGACCTACTTTGTTATATGATACCGAATGTTGGGCAGTAAAAAAGGAGCACAACTGTGTGTGGTGGAGATGGATGTGCAGTAAAACTAAGAAAGATAAGATTAAGAATGAACGCATCCGCGAGGAGTTGAGCATAGCTCCAAATTGATGGTAAAATGAGAGACAATAGGCTTAGATGGTCTGGACATGTACACCATCGCCTTAACTCAGTGCCATTTAAAAGATGTGACCAAATCTTAGTGAGTGCTAGTAAAAGACCTCGTGGAAAGCCTAAAATGAGATAGTGTAATGTTATTGGAAGAGACATTGGTTTCTTGGATTTAAATACGAATATAGCACTTGATAGATTTATTTGGCGGAACATGATTCATGTAGCCAACCCCAAAAAATGGGATAAAACTCTGATGATGATTAAGCATGCACACATTGCAGCCATGGATCAGATTTTTATAACTTATGCAGTCGTAAAATTAATTAAGAAAGAACTGATGAATAAAGAAAAACGGTCGTCAACCTGAAGCAGCCCCATTCTGTCCTGTATGGATGTCTGTGATCTCCCCATTCTCCAAAACACTGATCCAAATATTATAGCTGATGCAATTGACATTCTTGCCCGAACTTTGTTTGTAGGTCCATCACGAGAGGCCTGAGATTGGATGTCCTTGGTTAGTAGGTTGCAACATTGAGGTAAAGTAAAATAAGAAATCCCAGCTGGAATCATGCAGTGGCTAGGTTAAGAAACAAAATATAGCACATTCCACCAGTAAATTTACAGCAACTATATTATCCCTCCACTGGTCCAACCCTCCCCCCCTCTTGAATGTGTTTGAAGGTACTGAAATATCATTTCTACAAATTGATGAAAGAACTGCAGTTTGCATATATACCTATGGGCGGCCATTTTCCTTTGCATGGTACCAAAAGCTTTCAATAGCATCAACCTTGTAAAATTGAATATAACTTAACAAGGCTGGCCGGCTTGGCCAGCCGGATCAACTCGGTCTGGCCTAGATATAAGTCAGGTCAGGCCAACTTAGTCCGGCCCGGATAAGAGTCGACTCGTACAGGTTGGACCAAGTCAGCAAACCATGACTTACATATCAATTGCATCGATGTTTGGATTCCAAAACCTAGGGGATTACAAATCCTGAGATGACAGCAGAACTCATGGAACAGACTCGACAATGGTGACGGCACAATATGCCATAAATGGATGAGTCGTGAATGCATTAAAATGAAAAACAGCTCTAATGTACTCTATGAATGAAGCAAAGTCTGTAAAAAGGCCAATTAGAAACAGACTGAGATCTGAAGGGAAAAAAATGATATATATATATATATATATATATATATATATATATATATATAATATATGGCATAAACCTGCAGCCATGCTCTTTTAAGCAGCAGCCAGAATTGCCTCCACCAACCGCCTCTGTGTTTGGCTATGGATCTTCTAGCAAACGTTGTTCTGGTTTTAGAACCTTCCCTCTTAGAAATGAGACTTGTGTATTGAACACTAGGAACTCTCTGAGAGAAAGCATCCACAAGATCATCAATCCTTTTCTGTGATGAGTGCACACTTTCAGCACAAGTGTAATCAATAGATATGAGATCAGCCAAAAACTCAGCCGGGTTAACATGGTCAGGGCAGTTATACCTGGTTCAAAAACTAGTTAGCACACATACGACAAAATTAAATAGAAATGACTATATGCAGCAGAAGAAAGAAGTTTGTATTTATTTAACCACTGTCAAGGTAAAGATGTCATAATTAATAAAGACTGAAACTCCAGAGAGCATTTGTCTCAACTGCTTGCTTACATGGCCGTTAAAAATTGCAAATAAAGAAATAAATGATAAGCAAGCATTCCCATGACAAGGAGCTGACCATTTCAAACATTACAAGTAGGAAACTGCTTATAGTGTCAACAAAAATAATCTGAATGGTGTTCAAGAAAACAATAAGCTACAAACAAAAATGGGAATCATGGAAAATATCTCTGCTAGCAGCCATAGGCATCCATTATTTTATGAGACCAAGATCACATTCATCATGAAATAAAAGTATATGCAGACAAGGAAAATTACAATCTTTGGAGTAAATGATGTCTATATTGAGGTATTTCTTCAGAGTCATGGATCCTAATCATGTTGTGTTGTTCCCTTGGGGGTCAGTATAATCTGTCACATACCAGCATCTGAAAATGCATGGTTGATCATGGTCCCACCTTGACTTGTCTGCCAACAGAATCAACATGAACGTGAGATTAACCCACTCCTCCCCAAATAGGTCAAATTTTACTTAGCTCAGGCAAATCATTGAATGGGTGCAGCAACATAAACAAAATCTTTGTGACAAATTGCATAATCAATTAAAAGAATGTCTGTGTACGAGCATATTGTAAATACCCAACTGATGATTTCCCAGAGGTACAAGAATGCTCCATTATGAAGGTATGATAGAGCTTCTACTCAAGTGGATTTCTACAACACTTTCTCGGTCACTAAAAAATGGAGTTTGGTTTAGTAACAATGCCTGCAGGCCAGTTTTAACACTAGAATTTTGAGACTGTAGGAGTAATAAATGCATATAACCTTCCAAAATCCACACATTCTGCATATAGATGATGGCTATAAGCATTTGCAACTATTCACATCTATGATGATTTTCAAATGCCTCTCATTAAGGATAATGTTTCACAAGTTTTGCATATATTATGCAGTAGATGGGATAGGTATAAGACTACAAGCATATCACGACAACAAAAGAAGCATCTTTCCCAAAATTGTCTAAATAGAATCACCATAAATCCCTTGACATACATGTTGTCATAGACTCATACTTTGCTAAGTATGACAATATTTCTTTTGCAGGACCCACATAAACAACTGCTCCTTCTGAGAACACAATGTCACCAAACTTGCCAACACTGAACCTCTACGCTTGAGTTGCAGACAAGTTATGCAAGCCAATGCATCTTACTTCCCTCAATTAAATCAATGTCTGAATTATCTACCCACAGCCATGGCTAAGGCAATGCACATGCCCCCATGAGCTAAAATGAATCCTCACTCCAATCCATGACAAAACCATAAAATAGTCATTTCATAATTGGGGAATGTTGCATCTGGGACATTGCTGCAAAAATGACTTCTATTTCACATTTGTTCTTCATATCCTATATTTAAGCGAACTACGAATCTCCTTGTCCACTCCATGATCTGGAGAAATATTTAGGCCTTCCCATGTCTTGGGTGGGAAGAAGCAGAGCACAAAGTCTCAAACCCAGGTGGACCCTCGCCCCTGAAGTCAAAGTCTGCACCATCCACTTACAAGTCTTTTTAGCAGCTCCTTGCCAAGGTTCTCCCTCCTTCCTCTTTCCTTCCTTCCCTGGACTATCTTGCTCCTCATCTCCAGTGTCCTGCCATACCATAAATTCCTCTATTGCACATCTCAGGATCCCTATCAGACTCTAGTCTCCAGGGAAATTCCAAAGCTGATCAGACACCAGGATTGTGTATGCCTGATTCCAAAGTGTCTTCATAAATAAAGAAGTCTTTTTGTAAGTCAAAAGAATACTTTTTTTCATGAAAAGGTGGACTGTACCACCAATTTTATTAAATAAACAGAGGTAGTACAATCAAAGGAGGAGAGGAGAGGTTTCTCTACCTCACTAAAAAAGGAAAATCAAAACAGACTTCTCTATGACAGTAATTGCATCTCCCTCTTCCAATCAACAGAAGTATGCAAGAGAAACCTACTCCAATCATGGTTCGCCGTATTGTACCGACTAGGTGCGATCCAGCCGACTCGTATCATATCTAGAGGGATCCAAGTCACTAGTCAGCCACATTACACCGAGTCACTATGAATTATTTAAATAATAATATAATATCTAATAAATAAGCATAATTTTTTAAATTGAAAAATTATAGTAATCATATAATGATATAACAACAGTTATCGATCTTGCATTTCATGGATGAAGAGAATTAAACTCTATTGTTGAGTTTATAGATTTATTGAGTATCTAATAATGATATATTGTTCAAAAATTAGTTAAAATGAAAAAATAGACTAAATAATTCATCCATATTTTAGATTGATGAAATAGTAATTCTCAAGTTAAAATAGAGGGTAAACAATCAAACCATTGCAAGAAGTTTTAATTTTGTAAAAAAAAATTAAAAAAACCTCAATCATGCAACTCGGCTGAGTCGGGCCAACTGGTACCGGATCAGGCCAGTTCCGAGTCAACACGTGTCTACAAGTCAACAAACCTTGACTCCAACTGTAAAGTAAAGAACCAACCCTAAAGGAGATATTTTTCTATATAAATTTTACTTCCCCGAAAGATGCCATCATTGCACTCCTGACAGACGCTCTAGCACACGGCATGAGGTAGAATACTGAGGATCTGTGATCTTGCATTGTTTGTTGATAAGCTTTGCAGGATTTGAAGTACTACCACAATTGTTGAACTGTGGTAAGAGTAAAATGGATAAAGAATATATTCCTGAAGATCCTCCATAGCTCCCTTGTAATACCACAGGAACACGAGATCATCAATATCTTCCTCTGTACTGTTGCAGAATGCACAACATTTATCATAATCTGATCTTCATTTGCACCAATATACTTTAGTGATAATTCTTTTTTCAAACAGCAGCTACATGAAAGCCTCAACTTTCAAAGGTAGTTTAATCTTCCAAATTTCATGAAACCTCACATAAACGGAAGACTGCCCTCAAGAAGACTATAAAATAATTTGACACAGAAATAGCCAGAATTGAAACCCCATATTATAGTATCAGGTTGTTGAGCCCATTATTTTTCTCTCTCTCAAGTTAATCGAGATAAATGGAAATCAAATCAGTCCAGTGATGGTAAAAAAAATAGCACAAAGCTAACACCGTCACCCCGGCGGGCCATTCATGAACCCCGGGAACCCCCGTCAGATGTCCCGTCATTTTTCTCGAATTAACCAAGATATTTGGAATTAATTCAATCCGATAAATGGCATAAAGCCTAGTGTCGTCATAATTCCGAACAAATTCCAAACCCCAAGACTCCCGCCGGATGTCCGGCATTAAAAAAAATCCCTCGCAACAAGGAAACAATGAGACGAGAATCTTCGACACACCTGCGAAGTGTCCGACATGCGTCAGCAAGACGGTCCAATAGGATGGAAACTTCCTCCCTCGACAAACAGCACGGACGGAGCAAGAAAAACAAGCACAAAGCACAAAGGAAAAGTCGCTTTCTCCCCTCCACATGGCAAAGCACAAGACCCAAGGAGAAAAAAAATAAAACATTGGGGGCATTTATAGAGGCCGCCCCCTTCTCTCCCCCACTCCCGGCCTAGTAGGGGGGACCTACCCGGTCCGGATATGCCCCCCTGGGGACCTACCCAGTCCGAATATGCCCCCCCGAGGACCTATCCGGACTGGATAGTCGCCACAGGCCTATACGAGGCCAGGGGGTGCGGATAGGTTCTCCCACAGACCTATCCGATCCCAAGTAGCCCCTAACTTCCATAACAGGCCCGTGGGCCCCCCTTTTGCAAGAGACATCCCTGCACATTTGGAGGCATTGCTCAAAGTGCTTGGGGCAATTATTCTTTGATTTTTGTGAAGGCCCACATAGGGATATGGTTTATAAATATCATTGGGTTTTGCATTTATGCTTCTAGGGGTTTTATGATGTAATTTTCTATGTAATTGAGCGGTAAAAATATTGTAATTTTTTAAACTAATCAGAAATTATGCAAATACCCTCAAATTACAAGAAAACCACCATAATGTCTTGTAATTGCAGAAATACCAAAAATTATAGATATGTCTCATATTTTTTGTAAAAAAGTCTTGTAAAATCTACGATTCGCCGACAAAGTCCTGTAGTTGCAAAAAAGTTTGTATTTATGCAAACATCTTGCATTCTTTTCAAGAATTGCAGAAATACTCGGACTTCCTGTTAATTATATGAATGTAGCAGCATCTGCGCCAGAACCCGGGAGACGGGCCTTGACTTCCTCAAGGTCTAAAGAGGCTGGTTCAATTCTCCCGAGGTGTCCTCCGGCTGCTTATCAGCAGAGGTTGTGTAGCAGGTGAACACCTTGACGGTGTCGTTGGTTACCTGAACCACCAACTTCTTCCTGGGCAGTTATCTACCAAGCTTGGGTGCCATCCCTAGTCTGTCAAAAATAGACACTCAGAACGTGGAAGCCTGTGCAGAGCAATCCTCATCCGTGTGCGTTGAACTGGCCCACGGGGAGGTTGGCCGTACTTGCTTGTGGACTCCCCGACGCTTCTGCCCATGTGGGCGTTGAGTTGTGGACCTCGGAGAGATTGAGGTCTCAACGTTTGTCGGGCTCCGCATCTGTTGCAGGTCCGACATGCGAAAGGGCCCTTTCGACCAGGGAAGCCTCTTATTCTCTACATTGTCACCATGGATGCTTCTCTGGGGGCATTCCTAGTGCAAATTAATGAAGAGCAACCACCATACTATCTCAACAGGAAGCTGGTCAGTCCTGAGCACCGGTATTCTCCCATGAAAAAGGTGTGCCTAACCCTGGTGTTCGCTGTCAAGAAGTTAAGGCACTGCCTATTGGCCCACCGGGTGGAGCTCATCTTAAAGTGCAATCCGCTTAAATTCCTTCTCAATCAACTTGTCCTGTCAGGAAGACTTGAGAAGTGGGCACTCATCCTTATGGAATTTGACATCACTTTTGTCCAACGAAAAGCAATCAAAGGGCAAGGGATGGCTGAGTTTCTAGTCGCACATGTCGTTCCAGAAGATTCTCCGCTCAAAATTGAGCTACCTGGTGAGGAAGCATTGATTCCTCAGCAAGGAGTAGGAGAGCAACCTGAAGATGTCCCACCACAAAGGGAGCATGACGTCCTCACCGTCGACCTGCCATATTGGGAGTTGTAGTTTGACGGTGCTTCCCGAACGGTCAAAGAGACCGATGGCATTACAAATTTGCATCTAGCGTTGGGATAGTCTTTGTGACACCCTAGGGTGGCATTCTACATAATTCATGTGCTCTTATGAAACCGCTAACCAACAATGAAGCAGAGTATGAAGCATTAATTATTGGGCTCCAATTGGCTATAAAGATGGACATCAAGTGCATCAAAGTCTATGGGGACTCTCAACTTATCATACGACAAGTCCTGGGAAATTATGACATCCAGAAACAAGAGCTAATCCCTTACCATGCAGTTGTCACTAGGTTAAAAGAAAGATTTTACCTATTTAAAATAGGTCATATTTTTAGGAGCAACAACTCCCAAGCAAATACTTTGGCAAAATTGACTTCGGCCATAAAGCTCCCACCTGAAAGAGAATTGGATATCACTATCAGACACAAAAGGCTCATGCCAAGCATGCTTGACGAAGAATCTGGCCTCGCTGCTATGAGGTCAACAACATTCAAGAAGACGATGCTACAGAAGAAGAAGATTGGCGCTAGCCGATTATAAAAATAAAGAATGGTTGGCTTCTTCCAGACTGGGCTCAAAGGGTGCAATTGCTGCGTATGGCGGCATCCTATCAATTGATTGGCGGCTGACTTTTTAGACTCATCCATGAGAAGGACCGATCAGTCCTCCTACGATGTATCTCACCAAAGGAAGCAAAAACCATAATGCATGAAGTCCACTCCGGATTGTGCGAGGCTCATCAAGCTAGAGCCAAAATGAAGAATAACATCAAGCTCAAGGAGTTTTATTGGCCCACCATATATGCGGATTATAATCAATATGTCCGTACATGCCATCAGTGCCAAGCATTCGGGTCGATACCTAGGAAGCCTCTTAACCCGCTCCATCCAACAGTGCCCACTTGGCCGTTTGTAGAATGAAGCATGGACACTGTGGGACCATTCTCACTATCCTCCCAAGGCCATAAATTCATTCTAACTGCTACAAACTATTTCTCCCTATAGGCCGAAGCTATTCCCCTATGGGAAGTAACCAGCGAAATCGTTGCCCGATTTGTTAGGCACCACATAATCTACAGATTCGACACTCCTAACCACATCATGTCGGATAATGACACGTCATTCAAGAATAGATAGAACTATATATTCATTGGCAGCCAATTTTCATATTAATTGGAGGACGTCGTCGATTTACAATCCTCAAGCCAATGGACTGGTAGAAGCCTTCAACAAGACTCTTTGCAAATTATTGGCCAAGATAATTGCTGGCCGCAAAGAGATTGGGGTGAAAAGTGCATGAAGCTTTATGGGCCTACCGAACTGTCTATAAGACACTCACAGATTGTTCCTCATTCTCCCTAGTCTAGGGTTGAAGCGGCGGTGCCCGTGGAAATTGAGCTGCCATCTTACCGTGTCGCTGTTCACACTAAGTTGCCAGGCCAAAACCAAAGTGAAACAAAAAGGAGACTAAGAATTATTAAATTTGGGAGGCGAAAGACTACTAGCCTACAAACACATGCAAGTGTATCAAACCCGGATGGCACATGCTTATAACAAGCTCGTCAAACAAAGGGCATTCAAAAGAGGCAACCTTGTCATGGTCAAAGTAAAAGAAATCATAGTAGGGAGGTCTAGCGATAAGCTAAAACCCAATTGGCATAGACCCTACATCATTCAGACGGTGTATGAGGGAGGTGCATACATGATTGTTGACCATAAAAGAGAATCCTTTCCCTCTGCTCAATGGCAAACAATTGAAATTATATCATGCGCCAGAGCATCAGATCATGCAACGGTCATCTCAGGATATGTCTCTTCTCGGAGAAGAATGAGCAAAAAAAGGAGGGTGGGGAAGGCCAGCTTCGGCGAAAACACGAAAGGGCGCTGGGACTGGTAAGAAAAGAAAAGTGAAGTGATGTTATTATGTTGGACATCCCCTATTCAGCAACTTTGTCTCACTGTGGCCTACATACAACGAAAATCCATTAACATACAAATCGTATTCCTTGGCTACAAACCACAAATGTCAGCCACCCCGAGCTCAAATTCAAATTTTCCGCTATAAAACACCAAGGTTACCCACCAAAACTTTATCCCTTGGCTACAAACCACAAATGTCAACCAGTCCAAACTCGAAGACAACATAAGGTCAGTCAACATAAGCTCAAAACCCCAATTCCTAGCTACAAACCACAGAGGTAAGCCAACCCAAATTCCAATTTTCGGCTATAAACTACCAAGGTCAGCCAACCAAAAACTCACATCCCTTGGCTCAGACCACTAAGGTCGGCCACGTCAGCTTCAATTCTCATCATTGGCTACAAACCACAAAGGTCAACCAAACTCCAAACTCAAATCCAATTTCCTTAGCTACAAATGACAAAGGTCAGCCAACCTAAGCTTAAAACCCAAGTCCCTTTGCTATAAACCACAAAGGTCAGCCAAACCAAATTTTTACCCTCGGCCTCCAAACCATAAAGGTTAGCCGATACAGATCCTATTCTTTGGCTGCAAACCACAAAGGCCAGCCAGCCCAAATTTCCATCTTTGCCTTCTATACCACAAAGGTGGTTGATCCAAATCGCAAAGTTTTGATCTCCAAACAACAAAGGTCGGTCAACTCCAACTATTGAATCCCACAGATATTTTATTCCGTCCCACTGATGCTATAGGTGTTCTCAAAAAACCAAAATGAAAAAATAGACTTAAAATATTGATGTCTCGACAGACTTAGCCGTCCTCATTAGGAGGGCATCTAAGGGTAAAAATGCCTTGAACCCGACTGAAGTGAAAACTCGCGAGGGTGCCTCAGGCAAAAATAGGTCACCTCTCAGTGTGAAAACCCGTAAGGGTGCATTGGAAAAAGCTAAAGGGAGCCAGCTCCAACAAAACACGAAAAGGTGGTGGAGCTGATAATGTAAAGAGAGAGAGAGAGAGATAAGAGAGATAGAGATAACAAGCCTTACTCAACTCTATCCTTCTTTCATTCATCATCATAAAAGGAGTCCGAGACAAACCCTCGAAGTAACCAAAGATGAATGCTGAACAAGTCACTAAAGTTTTCAACTGGATGTCCAGCCAACTATATGCAAAAAGAATGTTGTCAACTATATATAAGAAATTTGGTGCTATCTACTACATGCAAGCACAATCAAATGCTAACAAACTCAACCAAGTCCGGGTAATATTAAAAAAAAAAAAGGAAAAGCTCATCATGGATTGGGCTCACTCCTCTCCAAATTAGCAATGTGAGCCTCTCTCGAAAGGATCTCCTCCTGAAGCATGTCAAATTCACGCGAGAGGGCCGCTGTCTCAACCTATGCCCGACGTCCCTCCTCTTCAACGCTCTAGGAGGTGGCAAGCAAGTCTTGGGCCTTTTGTATGAGAGCCTGCACCTCACTTTTTAATTCCCTGCTTTGATTGAGGCCTCTTTGCTACAGCATGGGCAGCTTCAGCTTGAATGTGTTTCTCCACTGGACTGCCTTCAGCTCAGAGAGCTTCTGTCACTCCTATTGAATTATCACCACGGTCTTCATCTTCCACTCTTGGACGGCATGAAGATGGGCGAATCTGTCCCATAGGGCTCCTCGAGTGCTGACATCCAAGTCTCTTTGGGGACCCCCGAACCCATGATAGCCTCTGGTGTAGCCTTCAAGAATACTCCTCATATCCTCAATCAAGAGGAGAGGATCTTGCTGAAGTAAAGGCTCGAGCTTCTGAAGTAGTATGGCAGCCACGTCAGCATTTACCAGCGGCACCCTTGGCTGCGGAAGGCTTGGCCATTCTATGCCCAAGACAAGAAACTCTAAAGATCTTGTCGAAGCATCTCCAATAGGGGCTGCAAACAAACAATGATCATAAGACTTTTGAAGGAAAAAAAAGGGCGAAGGGGAGCACAAGATTTCCATATAGAATTTGCAAATCTATACTTGAAATGGGATTCAGAATAAGCACTGCCCTCTGAGGAAGTCCTCTATTCCGTCCCAGAATATGAGGTAACAATAACATGGAACTCAGAAGATGGAAGCGAGGAAGCTTCAACCAACTGGGCATCTATGGCAGCAGTCCCTGCGGATAAAGGATGGATGATGGATATGGTGCAAGAAGCCACACTTCTCAAAATTAAAATGAAACGAGAGTTACCTAATTCCATAGCACATGTTCCATAAGAAATGGCAGGAGGGGCCGACTCTATAAGAGTACGTGCCCCTGAAGGAACCACTCCCTCTTCCGGAGTCATCATGGCAGGATTTCAGGATTGCACTACAGCTCCCATAGTTTCTGACTCCATCTCAAACCCTTCTGTACATAAAATAATAGAGGAAGGCAAAATAGGTGTAAGGTCAGAGCCAACCAACATTCCATTATACAAAACACTAAGAAAAGGTAGAAGAAATCTACCTAGTGGACCGCTCCCAACAGGAGGGGTCACAACAGGGAGAGCTTCTGAAGACATGGAGGCAGTTTCGGCTGAAACCGAAACGTTTCGACCGAAACATTTCGGTTTCGGACCGAAACGAAATGGACACCCATACCTGGGTTTCGGCGAAACCAAATGTAGTCTTTTAAAAAAATTTATATTTTAATTGGGTTTCGGACCGAAATCGAAACCGAAACGGTTCAGTTTCAGTCCCAGCCGAAACCGGTACTACCTTCATGTCTGAAGACAACTGGGCCCCTTTCTCCGCAGGATCCAGAATATCATTCGGTGTATTATCCACCTCTACATGGGAAATATATTCCACTGGGTTGACCAAGCCAATTGCATTTATGATATGAGCCCTCCATTCTGCCATTGCAATGTTAGCGAAAGTCCCTTCAGGCATCTACTCTAACAACTGGGCCTTTTTCTTGAAATTACGGGAGGTGTGGAAATGTTCCCAACATGAATATGCCATCAGGGAGCCGGAAGTAGCGCCCCGGCGAGAAGAAGAGGCTATGAAGTTTTGACTGCTGCACTTTTTAAAGGCTTTAAGGACCTAGTGTATGGGTTCCGATCAAGAAGGGCTAAATCCTCCGGGCTTTTTCAATCTTATTTATGGCCTTGACAGCCCCATAAAAAATGTGATTTGACAAAGCCGAGATCAAAAATAAAGGTGGTGTGTCCTCCTTCCTCAAGCACCTCTCCTCAGCCGATATCAAAAAATCGACATGTTGCCTAGAGACGACGTTGTTCTTGAACCACAATCGTGCATAATAAACATCGAAGTGGCCTCTATGCATTTGTGGTGGGATGGGGTACTCATTCTTTACACCTCGACGGAAGAAATCCCACCACGCTGCTGAAACTAAAAGCACATCCTTGTGTTTATATTGTCGAAGGGCCAATGGAGTCTCGAAATTGGGTGGGATGACCTGGTCGTATCCAAAGTTCTGAGTGAACCTATGTGGATAATAAGGTTCAAGAACCACGGTGTTGGATCGACAATAAACAAGAATACAGGGAGGCATACAAAACACCCATTCAACAAAAGTAAATGGTGTGGGTTCTACATGAGAAGATAACTTGCAGACGACCTTGTCTCCTTGCTCAAGAAAATGGCAGAAAAGGTAGGAGTAGTGATCAAGAGCGAAACCCTCATTTTCCTTGATGGGAACAAAAGACAAAGTTCGGCGGGAACCAATCAACTGTGTAACATATCTTACTCCGGTGGCCGCAGCAAGCAAAGATAAGGGGCGCCATAGGATTGTCGAATGTTGACCTATGAGAAATTCTGAAGCAGTAGCCTCACCCATGCACTCAAATAGTGAGTGGGCAACAAGATGCTCTTGTCTCGAGGCGAAGAATGATTGGTCAAGACCCCAAAGGAGTGATATATGTAGCAAGGGGCTGCAAAAGCAATGGCAACCCTCTGCCACAAGCCATAAGACAAGCTAGATTGATAACTTCAGCTCTGAGAATACCCTCCTCGCCATGAGGAATCAAGAAAGTGGCTAACCAGTAAGCCAGGTATGCAACCAAGTATGTAAGGGGCGATGCCCCTCATGAGTTCCATCCTTTTTCGTGAGCAGGCAGGTGGCGGGGATGCTAGCGGAATTTTATTACCACCTCTTTGTATTGATCCCAAGGCACCCGGGCTGAGCAAATTCTTCATAAAAGTAATAAGGTCCATTATAAAAATGTCGACCCAAGCATCAAGAATCACTCTAGATGTGCGAGGAGTCTTGTCTTTACCCCACTTGGGCTAAATCTCTCCAAGTCTTCATCAAGTACCTGTAACAATATGCCTACGTGATATTTCCCAGCGCCATTGGTATGACTGAGGTGCAGATCATCAAACCACACTTCGTCATAAGAATGGCCCAGACGGGAAGCCCGAAAATCCTGGGAAAAGCCCAGAGGTCTAGACATGTTTCACCCTCTGTTGTGACAAATGTATTCCAGCAGCGGCTAAATCTTTCTGCCAAGCCTTGCAGAAGACTTGTGTGACAAGGATAAGAGTATAGTGTGGTTGTCACTGCATGGCAAATCCCCGCCTTGTCCATTACCTGCCTTGTAAACACGAAGGACACCCATCAGCCATTCTGTCGCCCCTTGATGATCACTATGGGAGGGAATGATGGACCATTATCCATACCAGCTAGGGGCCTTGGAGTGTCAATATTCTCTCAAGTAAGCAACCGTGGTCATATCTGTCATCTGTAAACTGAACACCTGATGGTGCCAGAGTCATGCCATCAACTGCAGGCTCTACGGCCTTATGACGACCATATAAATTCCAAGAAGCCGGGTAATAGAGGTGCAACATTGATCTTAAAGCTTTCATAGTTGCTAAAGAAACCCAGGCTCTTATGATCTGGCTACTGTGTCTTGCCGAGTGAAATCCTCTGGAAAACTCGGATAAGAGAGAGCGCAAGTATCTTGCATACTATCTCGTCCCAGCAATATGGCTCGCTCGAGACGACACCTCTCATCTAGCAGGAGTGGATGCTCAGCCTCCATGTGCGGAGGGACAATGCTCTGAATAAAAAGATGTCGATCCAGCGGATAGTGTGATGGGTATCCTCGTAACCAGTCGTACATGTAAATGCCATTCTTCTTGGAAATTCTTGTTATATCAACAACGCCCTCCTCAGAGCTCGTCTCCTCAGTTGGCCCCTCTGCAAGCCAGAATAGGTCGCGGTCCACTAAGTCAAAGTTATCTGTCGTAATTGTGCACAAAGGGAACGACATCATAGGATTGTCAGTCTGCTTGACATAAGGATCCCCAAATCCTCTAATCTTCAATCTCTTGGCATAGCCTCTATCTCCATCATAGCAAGCCATGGCAAAAAGTCTGTAGTAGAAACAAAAAACAAAAGAGGGAAAGTCAAAAAAATAAAGCAAGAAATGCCGTAGTAGAAACAAAAAACAAAAGAGGAAAGTCAAAAAAATAAAGCAAGAAATGCCCAACAAATCAATTGAAGCAAGTGCAAGAAACCCCGCCATGTCAAAAGACTTGGAGAAGCAAGAACACTACAAAGGAGACGGGACACCCGCCTCTGCCTCCGGCTTTGATGGACATCCGTGGGGGGCATTTATTGAGCCCATTATTTCTCTCTCTCTCTCTCGAGTTAATCGAGATAAATGGAAATTAAATCAGTCCAGTGACGGTCAAAAAAATAGCACAAAGTTAACACCATCACCCCGATAGGCCATTCATGAACCCCAGAACCCCCGTCGGATGTCCCATCATTTTCTCGAATTAACCGAGATATTGGAATTAATTCAATCCGATGACGACCAATAAATGGCACAAGCCCTAGCGTCGTCATAATTCCGGACAAATTCCAAACCCCGGAACTCCCGCCGGATGTCCGACATTAAAGGAAAATCCCTAGCAGATTAGACGAGAATCTTCGTCACACCTGCGGAATGTCCGACAAGTGTCGACAAGACAATCCAGTAGGATGGAAGCTTCCTCCCTCGCAAATGGTGCGAACGGAGCAAGAAAGACAAGTACAAAACACAAAGGAGAAGTCACTTTCTCCCCTCCACGTGGGAAGCACAAGACCAAAGAAGAAAAAAATAAAAAATGGGGGCCTTTTATAGAGGCCGCCCCCTTCTCTCCCCACTCCCAGCCTAGTAGGACCGGGGGACCTACCCGGTCCGAATAGCCCCCCCTGGGACTTATCCGGTCCGGATAGGCCCCCTTTGGGGGCCTATCTGGGGCCAGGGGGTTCCGCAGGGCCAACTGACCCTGGATAGGCCCTCAAAGGGACCTATCTGGTCCCAAGTGGCCCCTAACTTCTATAAATAGGCCCCGTGAGCCCCCATTCTACAAGAGACATCCTAGCACACTTGGAGGCATTGCTCGGAGCGCTCGGAGCAATTGTTCTTTGATTTTTGTGAAGGCCCACATAAGGGTATGGTTTATAAATACCCTTGGGTTTTGCATTTATGCCCCTAGGGACTTTATGATGTAATTTTTATATAATTTGGCAGTAAAAATATTGTAATTTTCTGAACTAATCATAAATTATGAAAATACCCTCACATTACAAGGAAACCCCCACAATGTCCTGTATTGTAGAAATACCCTATAAGTTTCAAAAATTGTAGATATGTCTCACATTTTTGTAGGAAAAGTCCTGTAAAATCTACAATTCGCCGACAAAGTCCAATATTGTAGAAAAGTTTTGTATTTATGCAAACATCTTGCATTCTTTTCAATAATTGTATAAATACTCTGGCTTCTTGTTCATTGTGTGAATGTCGTTCTTTGACATGGGATAATCGCACATATACCCCCCCTAAGACTTAAATTGCCTTCACACACATAGCCAATATCAAGTTGTCAATATATCCCCAACTAGTATCAAACTACGAATAAATCCTGGGAGATATCAATTGCAAATATAACCCTTGTTCTTTCCGAGTTGCATTTTAAGTCCCTAGACAGTGTTAAACTATAACATAGTCTTTAGCCTATGCCCGAATCCTTGCTTAAATCTTAGACCTATCCCTATTCTTACAAACTTCTAGGTCCACCATGTCCTCAATCAAATTACACTTCTACCCTCATTATGGTAAAAGTACCCCTTATCCTTTCAAAGGTTTCTACTATTGTTGTTGTGAATTTGCCCTCAATATCATAACCAATATTGTGAAGGACAAAAGCTCTTCTTTGACAGTTAAACAAAGGTATTCAAATTTTATGCCAATGTAAATTAACACTGACCAAGGTCAATGGGGAAAAGTCCAACACCAAAACCCTAATCATCTGATAAACCCAATTCAAAGAATTAATAATGCACACGCTATTTAAATAACTAACAAATGTGCATTTAGGTTCAATAAAATGAACATAATCTTTAAATTTATCCGTGTTCAACACAGGTCTATTACAGTCAAACTTTAACAGATTGCAACATGTTTAGCAAATCAAAGTATTAAAATCTCCTCATCCGCCTTGAGACCTTTGCAGAGCTGAATATACCATTGAATAGGAGTAGTACTTTGTTGGATGAAGCAGTTGCTAACTATAGCCTGTGTGTCCTTGCAATCTTGTCTACCATAGGGTGCACATCTTTAAGATATCTATCCCCACACCATCTGTCCTTCCAAAATAAGGACCATTTCCTACTTAAATATTTGCTCGAGAGTTATTTATTTTTTATATAACTGGGGTAGATATGTTCTTGGGGTATCTTTACTTGATTGGTATAAGGAGCTTAAAACGCTCAATCTCACGTGATCTCGTTTTGAGGTAGAGGAATCTCTCCTCTCTACTTTGGATTGTATTACCTCTGTTTATGCTATAAAATTGGTGATACAATCCACTACCTTTTCGGGGAAAAAAGGACAATTTCCTACTTTCATCCACACACCTATCTCCATTTGAGCACCTGCCTTTACAACACCCCTCTAGGTTGGAGACATATGTGCACTATTCTCCACATTTATATTCAAATAAAAGAATACTATTCTTGATATTCGCATTCAAATAAAAAGTATACTTACATATGAAAAGTACTTATACAAATACAAAATTATGTAAAAGTGCTTTTATAGAATTAGATTGTTGATTCTTAAGAGCCTGTTTGTTAACGGGATGGGGTGAGTTGTTCGCACCCTCGAGCGCGAATAACTCATCCCAACCCGGTTACCTAAGAATGGGTGTGAGAAGGATAGATGGGGCCCACCGTTCTCACTCATCGGTTGAGATATCTCAACCCAATATCAAACTAGCCCTAAAGGAATAGGCCAATCCACGTACGATTCAGTTGATTTCAGTCCAATTCGGAGAGCCGGACTGATTCAATTGTTCTTTCTTTTCTTGATTGGGATTGGTTGAAAGGCCACAATTAAATAAGCCACTACCTATCATGAACAGGATCGCCTGAGTGCGATTCAGATGAGCTGATCTTGCAATCCATGCTAGTCTCATCTCAGATATGAGAACTAACCACCATAATTTGAAAACCACTTTCTTTTCATCTCCAATCTCATCTCACGTTCTAGTCACCTCTCAGATATGTAAAAGTAATATAGCTTGTCCTCCTATAGGCCACACCACTTGGTGCAATCCCTCATCCTATCGACAGGCATGGTTTGCCATATCGGATCTTGGCTTCGTCTCGGGGGGGGGGGGGGGTTGGAGAAAAGAGATCTCGGAGAGATCTCGAAAAAATCTCGGGAGATCGGGTTCGGAGATTTTGGAACATTTTTTCATATATATAGCCTATTTCTAAGAAAATCATAATTCTTTTATACTAACCACTCAATTTCACAAACATGTTTTTATAATTGACAACTCAATTTTACCAAATAAAGAGTAATGATAACAATAAGAAATCCATTCACATGGACTAATATCAATATGCATCAAAAGTTGCACAAATCTAAAATTATACCTCATAAATTTTAAATAATTCTTCAAGAATTCACTATTTTCCCAAGATCGGAGATTGACGCAATCAACGAGCGGGGAGAGACACCTAGCGCGGCTCCGGCGACCTCGTGCGACTGTGTGAGAGTGTGTGCGAGAGTGTCGGGGAGAGAGAATGCGTCGAGCAATTGGGGTGAGGTGTGACTCGTGAGGACTCAACGGGGGTCGGGGGGTGGGGGTTTAAGGCTTTTAGGGTCGACCGGTTCACCCAGTTCGTGCCCGCCAGTCCCGCCTGCACACGATATCTCCGAGATGCGCCAACTCGGGACGTTTTCGTGCCTCGCGGACGCGCCGAGACAGAGATCTCGGCGAGATCTTGCCGAGATCTCGCGAGAATGCATACCATGTCGACAGGGAAAAGAGGACCTCCCTCCTAGTAAGTAATTGATATGCATCAGTTGACTGGTTTAACAGCCCCATATAGGACAATGAAATCAAGCAGTAAGTCAAGGCAAAACTTGGCAAGGAGGTGGAGAAACCCATGCAGTTTTGAAAATGAAATATACAATGCACATAAATTTAGAAAACAAAGATAGCCTCCATAGAGATCTACACACTTCCAACCATGACTGGTCTGCCAACAGAATCAGCATGAACATAAGTTTTAACTCGATCCACCCCACTTGGGTCAAAATTTACGATGGATGTGGTAACATGAGAAAATCTTTGGGCACATAATCAATACAAGAATGTCTCATGTGTGAGTATATGGTAAATCCCCAATTGACAACTTTCGAGACGAACAAGACCACTCCTTTGGTTAGGGATGACAGAGCTTTTATTCAAGTAGGTGATAGCACATTCTTACACACTACAGATAAGAGAGTTTCTGGTGGTTAGCAACCAATGCCTGCAGACCAGCTTCAAAACTTCGTAGAAGTTTGAGACTACGGGAGTAATAAATAAAATATCAACACATTCTATGTACAGATGATGTTGATATGCATTTGAATGTTTTTTGAAAGTGGATAGTACCACGTATATATTAAAAGAAAAAAGTGAGTGTACAAGTGGAAGAAAGCAAGAAGTCCCCAAAACAGCCTCCTATACAAAAGCACATAAGATGGTGCATCTCTCAAGTCTCCCCCAAGAAACAAAAAAGGAGAATTTACAAATATCCTTCTTACACCCAGTGGAGGCCCACTCCTTGCCTCTCTTCCTGTGGACACACTAAAACTCGAATAATTAATTTTAAATTAATTGGTTAATTAATTGGTCCATTCGGTTTGATCATTTCATTTATCGGTCTATTTAGTGCGTGGGCGTGCCAGTCACATGTGTGACAGTTTATTCGGACTCCGAGGGAGCCCTTGGTACGCGTCGTCTGACTGATCAGACGATTGTGAGGTTCGGGTCGGGACCAAAACTGCCGTGCCATAAAGATCACGACGTTAATTACATCTCCGCAGAGGGGAGAATACCCTTGATTGATCGCCAGGAATAAGGGCCCTACGGCCTAAAGAATTGCATTAATGATATGAGTAAGTAGACAACAATGAAAACTTGAATCGATGCATATATATATTCACTCATTGAATCAGCGGGTCAGTTAGCTCACTATTGGCCGTGTGTTGGCCTTTCAATATTCGGGTGATAACCCGGCTCAGGAATACGCGGAACGGATACGGAACGTGCCTCAATGTACACCGTGTATGCGGCTGTTGAACCCTGAAAAAAAAATAAAACAAAACAAAAAAAAGGGGGGGTAAGAAACCCCCTCCGCCCTCTCCTCCTCTCTCAAAAAGCATAAGAGACCGGAGGGGGATCCCCCTCCGGTTAGGTAGCAGCAGAGGACCACCCTCCGGTCGCACCAGATCGGAGGGACCCCTGCGACCGGAGGGACCCCCTCTCCGATGGCATGGGACCGGAGAGGCCCCCTCCGGTGTGCAACTAACCGGAGGGGGGGAGCTCTGGTCAAAGCAGACTGGAGGCACCCCCTCTGGTGTTGCAGACTAGAGGGGGGGTCCTCCGGTCAAAACAAAACCGAAGGGAGCCCCCTCCGGTCCCTTAGTTTTCTGGCCCACGCATTAAAAACAAAAAAAAATAGCAGAGAAGAAGAAAAAGAAAGAAGGGGGAGAAGAGGAAGGGCCTCCGGTTTCACCTGTTCACATTCCGGAGGAGTACCACCTCCGGTGCACTCCTCAACTACTATAAAATGGTCAGCCTCCACATCCGAGGGAGAGGACAACAGCCTCAGAGAGAACATCCACAACCTGCGAAGAGGACAGCAGTAACAGCCACATCCTTTCGAATGGAGCAATAGTGTAGAGGAGAGCTCCCGCAAGGAGAGCAGCAGCAAAGAGCAGAGAGAAACATCCCGTAGATGGCTTGTTTAGCAGGGGAAGGGATATGGTCACCACAAAAAGGACCCCCCGGGTGTTCCGATCACCTTCTTTGAAAATGTGTGCTTAAGAAACCATTCACCCCTTGCAAAGAGAGCATGGGCTCACAAAGCTTCTGTAAATGAGCTGATAAAAGTGGGCTAGTCAAAATGGGCTTGTTCCATGCACAAGTGGGCTACTCAAAATGGGCTTGTTCCATGTTAAATGAGTCAGAATGGGCTTGTATGATTATGCTTATTGCATTTGAAATCATTGAAATGGCCACATGCTTATTGCAATTGAAATCATCCAAAGCATTGAAATGGCCTTATGCTTATTGCAATTGAAATCATCCAAAGCATTTGAAATCATCCAAAGGAAATCATCCACAGATAGAATGAAGATGGTTACAAATTAAAATTGCAAGTCTTACAAATGTTCAAGGCTCGGTGGGCAGAAAATTGCAGAAATACCTCGGTGGTTAGAAAGTTGTAGAAATACCCATTCGTTGCAAAAAATTACAGAAATAACCCCGGTGGCGGGAAAATTTCAGAAATACTCCCGATGACGGGAAGATTGCAAAAATATCCCCGATGACGGAAAAATTAAAAATACCCCGAATGGTGGGAAAATGCAAAAGACCCTGAGATATCAGAAAATTATAGAAATACCACATTTGTGGGAAAGTTGCATGAAAGTCATTGCTTAATCTAGAAACTGCACAAGTTCACGGTTTATCTCAAAATCACCAAAGAATGCTCTTGTTCCAGTTGACGCTGTTTGCACGACTCGGTAGAGCGAGACCACACCCCTTCCTTGAAGCGATGTGCGCTCTCCTGAGTTCGGCTTATGACTAGCCATCCAAATCCATGAATCTTTTTCATGACCGAAAGCTATCATGTCTGAAAACTTAAAAATGGTGAAATTACAAATGAACCCTGGAAAGTTAAGAGAAATCAAGACGAGGAATGCCCAAGAAGTCGAATGACGGGATTATTTCCAATAAGTCACGAAATGAAGACGAGAAATATCCAAGAAGTCAAATGACAGGGTTATTTCCGACAAGTCAAGAAACCAAGACGGGGAATGCCCAGGAGGTCAGGTGACGGGGTTATTTCCGATAAGTCAAAAAATCAAGACGAGGAATACCCAGGAGGTCGAATGACGGGGTTATTTCCTAGAAGTCAAGAAAGCAAGTCAAGAGTGCCCAGGAAGTTCAGAAGTGACGGGGCTACGTCCAAAAAGTCAAGAAATGACAGATATGCCTAAGAAGTCAAGAAGTGACGGAACTATCTCCAAAAAATCAAGAAGCGGCATATATGCTCAAGAAGTCAAGACATGACGGGACTATCTCCGAGAAATTAAGAAATGTCAAATATAATGCCGAAAAGTCAGGAAGTGGTCGATATGCTCATGAAGTCAAGAAGTGACGGGGCTATCTCCAAGAAAGTAAGAAATTGCAAGAATATCCCAAAGTTTGAGAAAACTGCAAAAATACCCTGATGGAGGGAAAATTACAAATATAACCCGCCTCAGGCGGGAATGTCCTTATGGACACCAAGGCAACTTAAGAGTCCAATTGCAATCAAAAGAATGATTATCACCATGAAGCAACTCCGAAGGACCAACAGTGATCATTGGCGATCCAATGGTCCGATCCTGACGGAATTCAAATTCAACAATCGATCAGGGGATAAAAGTAAATTCAACGACCTGATCAAGACGAAATCAAATTCAAAGATCTAAATGCTGATCGAAGCAAATTCAATGCTCTAGTTGCAACTGGATGTAATCCTGAAAACCCGATTACATAGTCGGGAGCATATGTAAAGATCTTGAAAGATCAATCGTAATTCAAATTACATGTGTTCAAGAAATGAAGTCTCCAAATTTCTTTGCAAGAGTATATACCCGTAATGGGCGATTATCAAGAGCATTTATGTCACAACGCATAGAGGCAAAAGGCGTTCTTCGACAGTTAATCAAAAGTGTTCGGACTTGTACCGATGTAAATTAACACCGACTTCGGTCGGTGGGGAAAGGTCCAGTACACGAACCTTAAATCGTCTGATAAACCCAAAAGCGCGGAATTAACAAATATGTCAAAATATCTACATATTCATCCAACGAAGTGGATATCTGGAAATTCCGCGTGTCAACAAACGGCACGTCTGGTGGGACTTTTCCTGCCTTTCATTTCTCTGTCGAAGAATATCCTTGCCTCGACAAAGGTTGACTCCCTTCACACTCTTGCAAGAAGTTCAAAGATTCCTACCGTTGAAGCTGCCGCCAGGGGCATCAAAGTTAAAGCTACTGGGGGCATCAAGGTTAAGGCTGCCGGGGGCGTCAAGGTTATGCGGTCCCTTTCAAAGGCCAAATGTCAACAT
This sequence comes from Amorphophallus konjac, assembly GCA_022559845.1. Classification (NCBI taxonomy): domain Eukaryota; kingdom Viridiplantae; phylum Streptophyta; class Magnoliopsida; order Alismatales; family Araceae; genus Amorphophallus; species Amorphophallus konjac. The sequence continues at coordinate 13,481,483 of CM040122.1, read as the reverse complement.
GTATCTAAAGTTGCTCCTACTAGCAAGGGGGATGCCATTCCGGCCGTGGCTGCCGCCGCTGGGGGCATCAAGGTTAAAGCTTCCTGTCAAAGGCCAAATGACAACACAATACATGTCCAAGTTGCAATTACTAATAGGGGACAACGCCACCCCAATCGTGGCCGCCGCTGCTTAATGTTTAATGTTTATGTTTGTTCTCTTAGAGGACGGAGCCAGTCCCTCATGTGGGTGAACCCGCCTCAATGAGTTATCGGCCTGGAGCAGTATGTGAACGTAGCCATGACAAGGTGAACCCCCGGGACCTAAGCTCACACTGCGGGGCAACTTTAGTTTTCCCTCACACAGGGTCCGAGAGATGAGGTTTCTGAAAAGCCCGTTGAGGCCCGAGGGTTCTAGTATTTTATCTTATTATCTTTAGTTTCGTTTGGATGTAGATTTCATTTTTTTATTTACATGTTGTTTATCACTTTCTTACACTTAGATTGTGTGACCAAGAACCTTATTATCAATTACCCTTTCTTTATCATTTATTATCATTGGGTTTATTTGTTTATTATTATTATATTTTTTATCCTTTTTTTTGGTTAAAAGGGGTTCGTTCGACCGATCCAACTTGGTCGGTCGACCAATGCTCCCAGGGGTGTTTTTGTATAGGGCAGAGCCAACTCTGCCTCAAGGGCTGGCAGAGTCGACTCCCCCTTGGGACGCAGGGCGCAACACATTTTTTTAATTTTTTTACCTCTTGTTTATCATTTCATTGAATATGTATTTTTGTGTTCCTCACATGAGAAGAGAAGGTCTTCACATTGAGGCGGGAAGATCTTCCAGTACGAGGCGGAGGTACGTCCTCACACATAGTGGTAGCTTCCGACGAGACCGGGTCCCGCCTTCTACAATCCACCATTTTATATACCGGAAAGGTCCCGCGCCGAAGAGGTCTTCTTTTATTATTTAAGTGCGTGCAGGGAGTTTTAGTGAACCCTTTTTATCTTCATCCTTTTTTTTATTGCATGTTGTTTTATGTGTTGGTCATGTTCACAGCAGTGTTCGGCAGTTCGTCGTGGCAACGTTCATGTTCAATTCTTTTGGATTCCCATGGCTCTTTGTTATTTCAGTAGAAGTGTCTCACTGTTATTGATTTCATTTGTTTGTTGCTTCCCTTTGTATTTTTTTTAATGTGTATTATCCTGGTGAAAATTAGGCAACATCTCCCCCGGACCCGGACGCTGGGGGGGGGGGGGGGTAAAGCGGGTACGCATCCACGGACGAGTCCGAGATGGCCCATGAACAGTATGAGTGCGCACGGAAGCGGCAACACTCAGAAGCAAACACATCGGAGTGTGACACGGAGTCAAACACGAACGAGATTGAAGCACGGAAAGGCAACCGGTTGTGGGAGAGCTGAAAGGGGGCCACCGGATAACAAGGGCCGTGGGAGGCCACCGGATGAGGGAGCAGGCGACGTGCCACCGGATAAGGGGGGGGACGAGGCCACCGGATGAGAGCAGGCGAACGCCACCGGATCAAAAGGGGGTGGCAGAGCCACCGGATCAGAGGGGGGTCAGGTGCCGCTGGATGACGAAGGGGTGGAGCCACAGGATCAAGAGGGGATGGCAAAGCCACCGGATCAGAGGAGGGTCAGGTGCCGCCGGATGACAAAGGGGTGGAGCCACTGGATCAAAAGGGGGGGTCAGGCGCCGCCGGATGACAAAGGGGTGAAGCCACCGGATCATGGGGGTGGCAGAGCCACCGGATGAGGGGGGGAAGCGGAGTTTAACTCAGACTAAAGAGGGAGTTCTTTTGCAAAGCCAAACGAATGACGGTGTGGGAACAGCATGAAAATCATGAAACTCAGGGAGGAGGAACCTTTTGTGAGGATCCAGTCTCAGAGTTCTACTCATATATTGGGTAGACCCTGAGCCACCATCTCAAAGGAGCTCTCCCTGAGAGAAAATGGAAGCTGGATCAGATAGACAAGGAGAGGGGTGACGCACACGATAGGATGAGAAGGCCCTCATGGGGTTGAAGGGATCAACGGGAGAAGCCTGAGGACATGAGCCCCTTAGATATTTAAGACCACCGCCTAAGGGGACTCGGAGACCCCATTGGGCTTTAGATGCTAGCTCGACGGAGGGAAACACTACCGGCAGGCAAGAAAAGGGGAAAACCACTGAGTTAGGGGAGCAAAGTGTGAGCAGCAAGGGAGAGAGCCTGCTACGCTAAGAAGCGGTAGAAGACACGGGGGGGAGAGCGTGAAACGGCAACGGTCACAAGGGCATACGGAGCACACACATCAACATGAACACCATGCAAACCGCTTCTTTCATTCTTTTCTTAAAGGGAAGCACGACAACAAATATATATATAAAAAAAAGACGAAAAGGGGATGAATGAAGATACAGTGGGGAGGGGAAGCAGAGCATTGGCTCCTCCCCTCCCAAGCCTCGCTCCCTCTCTCACTCACCCTCTTCTTCTCTTCTTCTCTTCTTTTCTCTCCTTCTTACAAGCTCTCTTCTTTTCTTCTTCTCTTCTCCTCAGGTGGGAGCAGCTAGAGACGGTTGAGGAGCTTCTAAGAGATCAATCCACCAAGGAGCGGACAGTCGAAGAGCCACCCCCCTTCTTCTCTTCTCTTGTTTATATACATCCGCTCATAGAGGTGGCAATGGCAGCAATGGGTCAACAGAGATCAACGAATCTTCTACCAGTCCTGCCCTTTCCACGTCGACTGCCAGCTTACTGCAATTGGGGTGGACAGAGGGTTGGTAGCAAAGGGAGGACGCCTTCCGTAGCTGCCTAGATGATCAAACGTCCCACTCAGCCATTGCGTGCCAGAGCAAGGGACCCTTGGGCAGGGGTAATACCCAGCGGTCTTGGAAAAAGTGGGGCCTGCCGTTTTCATCAAAGTGTAGCAGAGCCACCGTTTATGCTGTCGCCGGAGCCACCGGATAACGCATACTAGTGTGCCACCGTTTGAGCAGTGAAAACAGGCCACCGAATACTATGTACCGGGACGCCACCGGATGAGCAGTGAAAACAGGCCACCGGATAACGCGCACCGAGATGCCACCGGATGTCGCCCGGGGAGCCACCAGTTATGAGCCCAAATGGGCCACCGGCTATGGGGTGTGTGTGTATAGAAGTGGAGGTGGGGCGAGCAAACGAGAGAGATGGATAGCTCACACGGTGGAATGAGGATGGGGGAGCAGTGGGCTTAGACGATGGGAGCTTTGGTGGTTAACTGCGGCAAGAAGCGGGGGTCATCCGGTGGAGGGGATAGCCACCGGATATGAAAGCAAAAGGGGCCACCGGATGAGGGAAAAGGCCACCAGTTCGTGAAGGATTCCGCCGGAGTCGGTCGACCGACGGCCGAGGTTCGGTCGACCGATCCGGCCGGCCCTCTTCTTCTTCTTCTTCTTCTTTTTTTCTTTCTTTTCATTTCTTTTCTTTATTCTTCTATATATATATATATAATTTAGACATGAAAATTTTGGTGTCCACACTTCCCTAAGCTAACCTTACAGCATTTGAATTATTCACATCTGTAATAAATTTTAAAATGGATTTTGTTAAGGAGAATGTTTCACAGGTTTCACATAGAGGCTAAAAGCATATAGCAATACCAGAAAAATATTATCCTCAAAATGGCCTAAAGAGTATTAGCATAAAATGCTTGAAATATAAGCTGTAAGCATATGAGGCATTAATGGGGAAAAAATAAGGGCATAGGAAGTAGGAACAAACCCAAGCTTTGCAAAGTATGACAGCGTTTCTTCTTTTGCAGGGCCCATATAAACAACTGCACCTTCTGACAACAAAACAATGTCATCAAACTTGCCATACACTGAACCTCTAGGCTGGTGTATAGAGCAGATCACCGTATGTCCATCTTGTGCAAGTTGTTGGAGGTCTCCATTACCTTCTCTGCCTGGAATGCATCAAGGCCTGCATAATGATAAACAACAAAGAAAACCAGATGGGTTGTTCTATCCCAAAGTCTGGAATGCTTCAATCTGATGATTCATGTAGAAGATAGTGCAGCATTATTCGGAGGGCTTTTTGGTCCTTTTCTCTGTTTTCTGTTCTGTTTCAGACTGTTACGCCTTGTTTGTGTTTTCCCCCATTAAAAGGGGTATTTTGTCATGTATTCTTGTCAGTGAAGACCTAATAAAACAAAAAAAGAAGGCCTGGGGTTCTGTTTTTCCCCTTAGCTTGCAAGGCACTCCTGCGACATGGACTTGGCTGCACATCCCCTCCATCCCTTCTCCCTTCTCTTCTCTTTCCACTGAGTTACAGCATGGCGTCAGAGCGATCCGGTGTTGTGGACGAATTCCTCCTTGTGAGCAAGCGGCCAATGTGATGCAGCGGCTCTCTATTCCTTCTGCACCCCAGCAGCGGTTCTTGTGCAGAACAGGGGACTGGCCAGCTCCTCATTCTGGCTGCCTTCACAAACCCATAGAACTTGATGTCTGGTCCACCTCCTCCTACCTTCTTGAAATAGTCTGCCCTGCCCTAGGGTATTTTCCAGAGTTCTGGAGCCTGTCTTCTTCAGCGTATCCCTCCTTCTCTGGTGGATGAGAGTCACCATCACCACATTTCTAGGGTCGTCTTGGTATCATATGTTTATTCTCTTTTGTGTGGTTCTATCTCGCCTTCTATCTGAAGGATGTCTTCTACTTCAACTTCTTCCTCGACATCTTTAACTTCTTCAGTTATGGCTCTGGCTGAACATCATTTCCTCCAGATGACCATTGTCAAGCTTAATGAGACGAACAACCATTTTTGGTTGATTTCTGCTCGTACCTTCCTAGGTAGACAAGGCAAGACTGGCTATATACAAGCAAACGGCCAGCAGAGGGGGGTTCCAAGCATTCCAATTGGAGCATTGAGAACAACATTGTGATGGGCTGGATCTTGAATTCTGTCAATCCCGAGATTCAGCACCTGATCATGTACACCAAAATGGCGCATGACATGTGGCAACTCTTAGAAAAATTGTATGGCCAGCGAAGAAACATGGCTTGTACATATCAATTGACAAATGAAATCCACGCCCTGAAGCAGAGCCATATGAATGCAAGGAAGCAAGGATCGGGGATCGGTATCGGATCAGCCGGTCCCAAACCGACCCATATCGGCCAGATCGGCCGATCCCGATCTAATCCCGGTCTGATCCAGACATACCGTGTTTTTTTTTTATGTTGAGGTTCATTTGAGTTTAAATACCTTTACATTTACAGGGGTCGAGGTGGAGGACGAGGAGGACGGCGGCGGTGGCGACAGCATCAGCAGCCGGTGGCAACAGGGACCGTGACAGCGATGACGACGGTAAGTTCTTCGGTTCCTCTTCTTCTCCTCCTCCTCCTCCTCCTTCGGTTCATCTTCTTCTTCTTCTTCAGGTACTGTTCATCCGAGATCGGATGAACAGCACTGGCAGTGTTTGTTCCTCTCTTTTACTGTTCATCTGAGATCGGGTGAACAATACTATTCCTTTTTTATTTATTTAAGGGGTGGGGATCATATCGGGAAAGGTGGGATTGAGATTGGATCGGATCGACCCAAAACTGATCGGATCCAATCCGATCCTGCCTTCCATGCATGCAAGTGAGTTCTCTCAAAGATCTGGTAAGAGCTGGAATATTGCAGTATTGCACAGCATATAAGTGGTCCTGCACTAACGATCAAAAGCAATGTCTGAAGCACATGGATGAGACCAAAATCTTTCAATTCCTTGCTCGTTTGAACTTTGATTATGAGGCTCTGTAGGGTCAGATCTTGAGTACTGACCCACTTCCCTTAAGGATGTCTACTCTAAAGTTCTCAATGAAGGACGGAGAAATGTGATGTCTGCGGCTTCTAATCTCCCTCTTGCGCAGCATAGCAGTGATTTCACAGTGGTGGCCAGCAACACTCAAAAGGTCAATAAGGAGGTTAATCTTCCTGCTACTAATGCGAAGGGCAATGGTGAATGCCACTGCACCCACTGTGGACGGGACAACCACAATGTGGAGTTTTGCTGGGAGTTGGAGAAGAAACCACAAAAAAGCAAGACCAGCAAAGGATCACATTCGGCAAGAGGCATTCCAGCCATCACTCAACCCTCTGGTGCCTCTCCTTCCTCGGCTACAGATGGCGGTTCTACTGGGACTCAATGCCACTATTGTCTACTTCCAACATTAAGTGCCTGCAGCAGGTCCTTTCACAGTTTGGACCCTACACATCTTGCTGCAACCACTTCTTCTTCAGGTACTACTAGGTCGGCACTGAGTGCCACATCTACATCTCAGTCAGTTCCATGGGTCATTGACTCTGGAGCTATAGGCCATATGGCCCGTACTCTTGCTCACTTCACTACTATACTCTCTGTGTTTTGGATAGGACAAAGTGATCATTGTCGATGGTATCCATGCTACTGTAGATGGCAAGGGTATAATCTGCCTAAATGATCACATGGTCCTTCCATCAACTCTCTATGTTCCTGCTCTTCCCATTAACTTTCTTTCAGTCAATAGTATTACAAAATCTCGGTGTGTTTTAGGACCTAGAGATGCAGCACATGATTGGGCATAATCATGAAGTGGGCAGCCTCAACTAATTCGAACCTAGAGGACGTGTGGTGAGATCACTAGTAGCATGAACCAGCAGCTAGGAGATATTTATTTGTGGAACAGCCATCTTGGTCGGGTGTCCTTTAGATTTACCCGAGTCTTGTTTCCAAAATTGTTTCATTCAGTTCAAATTGAGTCTCTTCAGTGTCAAGTTTGTTAACTTGCAAAGCATTCTCGAACTACTTTTCCTAATTCAATAAATAGAAGTTCTTTTCCTTTCCAGTTGGTTCACTCTGATGTATGGGACCTTCCCTAATAGCTTCAATGGATGCTCAACATTATTTTATTTCTTTTATTGATAATTTCTCCCATTTTTTGTTGGATCTACCATTCTACCTCATGAAATCTAGAGAAGAAGTTCCTCGTATTGCTCAAGTGTTCTGTTAGATGGTTGAGAATCAATTTAATTGGAGGATCAAGGTGTTCAGGTCGGATAATGCGCAAGAATACTTCAAGAGAAATCTTACTATTTTTATGGAAGACACCAGCATTATTCATGAGTCTTCTTGTGCCTACACCCTGCAACAAAATGGCGTGGTTAAGCGCAAAAACAGACACTTGTTAGAGATCCTCGAGCTCCTCTCTTGCATCATGATCTCCTCAAAATAATTTGGGGTGTGGCTATTCTCACTCTCTTATACTACTAAAAAAATGTCATCTCGCACCTTAAACAATTGAGTTCCTCTCCTCGTCTTGTACTCCTCAGAGACCTCATTTTCATTACCCCCCACCCCCTCCTGTATGTTTGGATGCTATTACTTTATCCATTGCCTCACTCTTAGTACTACAAAACTTAATCCCCGTCCTATTTATAGCATTTGTCAGGGATATTCTTTCACCCAAAGGGGTACAAATGTTTTGATCTCAAACTGGGCAAAAATATGTCCTCAAGAATGTGATCTTTTGTAAGTCTGAGTCTTATTTCTCCTCCATGGTCTCTTTGGGGGTACATTCTCTCACCTCCCCCGCTGGTTGGTACTACTAACAATGTGGCTATGCAAACGCCTCACACCTACTCCAGGGGGACATGGCATAAATAGATGCTTCCTTTTGATCGGCCCTCTTAAGAGCATGCTGTGGGCTCAGGACCTAGAGTTGAGCTTCCTCCTCTCTCAAGTGATTCTGACCTTCCTATTGGTTTCCGCAAAGGGGCTCACTCTTGCACTCACCATCCTATTTCTCTTCATATTTATTACTCACAACCATCTCCTTATTATTCCTTCTTGACAGCCATTTCCTCTTATCATATTCCTAACTCTTTTTTTAGAGGCTGTAAAAGACCTCAAGTGGGTGCACTTATGGATGAGAAAATGACAGTTTTTCAAAAGAATGACACTTGGGATTTGGTAGAATTCTCTGAAGGGCAAAGTCTGGTGAGCTCCAAATGGGTCTACCCCAATAAATGTAACTTCAATGGCTCAGTGCATCATTATAAATCCCGGCTGGTTGCCAAGGGGTTTACTCAAATCTATGGTGTAGTTTACTCTAAAACCCTTGCAGCTATTGCCCGGTTCAAATTTGTCCGGGTGCTCCTCATATTAGCCATACATTTTTTGTGGGATCGTTATCAACTTGATGTTCTTGTGGTTTAACCCCATATTGGATACCTATGGGAGTCTCACCTTCATATATGTAGAGGATTCCACCGGCTCAATGTCTAGATTTTGGGTTGAGTTCCGACCTTCAATAGATGTAAAAAATGTCTTTCTGAATGGTGATTTGCAAGAAGAGATCTACATGTAGCCACCTCCAAGACTTGATGTAAGGTGGAGAATGTGCAAGTTGAAGAAGGCTCTATATGGTCTTAAATAGTCACCACAGGCCTGGTTTGATAGGTTCAGGAAGGTCAAGATCAGGTTTAGTTATGTACAGGGGAATTTTAATAATACATTGTTCGCCAAATGGGAAGATGGCAAAATGGTGGTTCTACTTGTGTATGTTGATGACATGATCATAACAGGTGACAGTAAGGATGAAAACACCAATTAAGAAATTGCTTAGCCTAAGAATTTGAGATCAAAGACTTGAGAGAGGAAATATTCCTTGACATAGAAGTCATCAAGTCTAAAAGGGGAATCTATATTTGTCAAAGAAAATATGTCTTTGATCTGTTGAAAGAAACTGGAACAATGGAGAGTAAACCAGCAGATACATCCATTGAAGCCAAATCATGGCCTATGTGGCACAGAAAGTGAGGCCTTATCTGACCAAGATAAAAGCAAATACAACTGTTGGGCTGATTGCTTTATATTGGTCTCACGAGACTTGATTTGGCCTCTGTTGTTAGTGTGGACAGCCAGCCTATGCATGCTCCTAGAGTGCCACATAATGAGGGCCGTTGAGCATGTCTTGAGGTACATCAAGTCCCATCTGGCAAGGTGTTTTGTTCTCAAAAGCAGAATGGTTGAATATAGAAGGGTTTTTGAATGCTGACTGGACTGGCTCCTGTGATGACAGGAGGTCCCCTACTAGCTATTATATGTCTTTAGGTGGAAATTTGGTGATTGGAGGAGCAAGAAGCAGTCAGTCTCTGCTAGATCCAGTGCTGAGGCCGAATACAGGGCTATGGCATATAATGTGACTGAGATGTTATGTTGAAACTTCTATTGCAGGATCTTCAGATTCAAGTTCATCTCCCGATGAGATTGTATTGTGACAATAAGACTGCAACAAATGTGAAAATAACCCAGTATAGCATGATAGAACCACTTCACTAGACTCAGGAGACATTTGCCTTCCCTGTCAAGTCACAAGATCAAGTTGCTGATGCCTTCACCAAAGTGCAAATTGTGGCTCATTTTACATCAAACTTATGCAAGCTGAGCATGGTTCTATGCGCAGCTTGAGGGGGAATGTAGAAGATAGCGCAGCCTTACTCGGTTTTTTAATCCTTTTCTCTATTTTATATTCTGTTTCAGACGGTTAGTTCTTGTTTGTCCTTCCCCCATTCAAAGGGATAGATTTGTCGTGTATTCTTGTTAGTGAAGACCTAATAAAACAAAAGAAAAGAAGGCCTGCAGTTCTGTTTTTTTCCCCTTAGATTGCAAGGCATTCCTGTGACAAGGACTTGGCCGCACATCCCTCCCTTCTTCTTTCACTGAGTTAACAGCAATCCACACATGCAGTTCATACTTACTCTGGTTTATAATGATGCAATTTGAGAAACTTGACATATTTATCCATGATTGTTCTGATTGCCCTAGAAAATATTCTCTGGATAAGTAAACAGGAAATGATAAGACTGACCAGATGATGTCACCAAGAGTACCTGTGAGTGGTGATTAATAAAACACAGGTTATTCAAAACACACTTACATGTAAAATTACAGATTTGCAATCCTTGCCAATGTATTAAATTATATAATATTGTTGGATGAAATTAGAGTTAAAAATAATTCTGACCATCCACACACCATTAAAATATCTTCGAATACAGTAATTCAAATAATCTTGTTGAATGAAATTGGTGTCAAGAATATCTTTGTCAGGATAGAATATTTGTAGCAAAGTTAACTATACGGGTAATTTGAACATCTGTTCATAAAATGAGGCCTTTCAATGATTGTATGCATATGGACTATGGACATAGCTTCCACAATTTTATATAGAAGAAGGTTATGTATCTAAATGGCCCTAAAACCAATAAGAATAATTAATCAATGAAGGATATCCTTCTGAAACAATTTACTGAAAAGATAAAAGTGATCACATTGGATTGAAACTTAAAAAGCCCGGATGCAAATAATAGAACTGCAAGAAGGAAGAAAAAGGCAAACTAAGGCATTGTCATCAAGGATGTAAGCACTTTGAGAAGTTGGGAAGGACAAGGACCGCCGGGAAAGAAATGAGGGCACTAAATGGACACAACTCGTGGAAACCGTGTAAAGACATTCAACAACCGTTTACTTTTAAATGTTTAACATGAGAGCTTACGGACTTGGAGTAGGCTCACAGGTACAAGCCAGGTCTTCACTGACAAGCTAAACTGAAAAAGGATCTTGCTTTTAAACCCATTTTGCCCACTATCCTCAGAGAAATATAAAACTATATATTCAGTCAAATGCACATTGACAGCTGTGGACCTTCCTTTCATTTCAGAGTGAATTTAAAAAATTAAAACATTGTAAACGGTGAAAAGTAAGCTTACAAATCACATCTAAAATAATTTGGAACTTGATGAAAAAGAAATTTGAATGATGCAGAAGCAAGATAGGCATCATCAACAAATGGACTTCGCTGGTGTGCCGTACTAGAAAGAGAACTTGGCGGAAGATGATTGTTAAATGTAGTAGAGCTCTTTTAATTTTTATTATGCATATTTCCCTTTATTTTGTAATTTTATAATTCATTTTTGTTGGCTCTGTTTTTAATTCTGTTTAAATGGGCCATGTCTGTTAATAGACCTTTACTTTTATCCAGTAGGTATTGGTCTTTTGTTAGGTTCATTGAGGTGAAGTAGTCTAAGTCATGGATGTAAAGCTCCCTATAAAAGCAAACCTCTCTCTTGTATTGGAAATCAATGAATAGATGAATGAATGGTAGCCACCTTTTTCTTTTTCTTTTTTTTTTCTTTTTTTGGGGGGGTGTGGGGGGTGATCCTAAATTTGCTCTATGAGAGAGTGCCCAAAAGGGGAGCCCATAAGGGGGGGGATGAGAAACTCCAGCCACCACCACCAGTACCCGCTGCATTCCTTTGTTCTCTCTCTCTTTTCCTTTTCATCTTCCCTTCTCATTGTCCACTGTGTCAAAGGTGCCTGAGAGGTGAGGCACCCATAACTCGGCTCGTTTCAGCCTAGCTTACCTAGATGAGCTTGCTATGGCCACAGGCGCCTTTGGGCCAAGCCCACTTAGGCTTCCTAACTTGCCAAAGCGCTTGCTATGACCGTGCAAGTCGATCCGCAATGCGAGGCCGGGTCTATGTGAATTTGATAAGTTCTTAATTTATTTCTCACATCTAAATGGATGAATTTATTAATCTTATTGATTTTATATGTGTCATTGACATATCTAATAATATATTTATACATCTGATTTATTTGATATATTTAAAAGAACGTCACCTCAAATGCCTAGGCCATCACCTAAGGGTTTGAGGCTAAGGTGACCCCTTGATCGCCTCGGGCGGCTCTCGCTCTACCGACATAGCCACTGTACAACCATATGGAACCTAGTAGAGCATCAGAGTCCTCATGGCCCTTTCGTCTCCTCCGCACGCATCCTGAGCAGCAGAAGCAAGGGGCCAGCCACCAAAGAGCCTTCCAGCATGAGAAGCTTTCATGGCCATGTCATGGCGGATCTTGCACCTGACCAGACCTCACCCGTCCTCTCTCTCTAGCACTTCTCCCTCTTGGCTGGCCACATCAAGCCAGCACCATCTCTTCTTTTGTTGTGCTTTGAACCTAAAAGCATTAAATGCCCATCTCTTTTCTTCTCCCCCCTTCACCTTCTTCTATTTCTTTATTCTCCACCTATGCACATATCCCATGTCCTCCCACCACAAGGAATGAGCATTTAATGCTCATCCCCTTCCCCATCCCCTTACAACACAATACTTTAAACTCCACCAAGAAACCTTTGAACTATAATGAATCTCGTGACCCATCTTGCCCTCTCTTTCATCTCAAACACTAACAAACCCCATCTCCCATCTCCCATCTCCTACTCCATATCCTCTCTCTCTCTCTCTCCCTATTGGGATTAGTGCCGCAACAATAGCAACAGCCCTCATAGGCTGCCCACATACCCAGCCCTTGCAGCAGCGGCCCAATGTGAGCCATCCCACGTGGGGCAATAGTCTCGGCCCAACATTAGAGCAACACCAGCGGCAGGCACCCAATCCAGCCCATCTCATTCGGCCCATTCTGGCTAGAGTCAATTGCATTGATCTCATCAACCACCACCGTGTCTTGCTAAAACTGAAGCTGGCACCGTCATCCCGCATAAAGTTTGGTATCAAAGCTTAAGGAATCAATTTGTTCTCACAAGCTGAGATCTTAAATAATTCTGGTATCATACTTCTCTCTACATTTTAGAGAGTAGTTCATTTACCGAATGAGAAACTTGTCATTCTGACATTTGACTCACTTTAGTCTTGCAATTATGTTTACCAAGCGATTATGGATTTACTATCTCAAACGAGAGATTATTATAGATGGTAATCACATTTTTGTGAAGCTTCACGTGAAATGTAAGGGGTGCAAGTACTTTAGAGATGCCATATATTTTGATGGAGCTCGGGCTAAGGTTCGTCCTTCAAAGAAACTTCGCATAATTGTGGGATGCAAGTGGATGGAAGAATAGCATGCTACCATGGATCCTGAGCAGTCAAGTTGCATTCTTCAGCCACCATAGTTGAAGGGAACATTTCACTTTCCCCATTCACATTGTGTTTCCACTAGCACCAGGCAATTAATTCTAAAGCAGACAACAAAGGGTGGAGAGCCAACAAAAAATGGCAGTCATTGCTCAAGGTGACCATGTATGCGCTGAGCCTATGATTGAGGCTGCTTGAGATTCTACCTTATTTGTCGAGTTGGGATTTCACTTGATATCTAATGATGTGTTTAAGGCAAATTCATTGCTGACGGTTACTCGTGACTCACTTGATAATGTTGTATGGGATCAGCCACTCATGATTGATGTAGGTTTGTGCTTTCTAAGCACTTGTTTGTGATCCAGGTTCAATGTTGCTTTATCCTTGATACAGATGTACATTTTAGCATGGATCAGAGTGTCCTTGATATAATATAGTGTGATATTGAGATACACTTCCAATGTCAACTCTAGCCTCTCGATATGGCTATCCTTGTTAAGTCACTAATATTGTATGGGTCTATCACTCCCCTACATACTGTGTGGATACTCCAACATTTCAAAACTTAAGGAAGAGTAGGCGATTAATGCAGGAGCAAGATAGGCATCATCGACAACTGGACTTTGCTGGTGCCCCGTACGAGGAAGACGACCTGATGGAAGATGATTGTTAAACATAGTAGTCCTTTTAATTTTTATTATGTATTTTTGCCTTTATTCCATGTTTTTTAATTTTATTTTAGTTGAATTTGTTCTTAGTTGTGTTTAAATGGGTCATGTTTATTTATGGACCTTTTCTTTTATCCAGTAGATAGTGGTCATTAGGTTCATAGGGGTAAAGAAGTCCAAGTCATGGATGCAAAGCTCCTATAAAAGGGTCCCTCTCTCTTGTATTGGAAATCAATAATAGATGAATGAATGGTAGCCACCTTTTTTCCTCTTTTTTTTTTGTGAGGGGGACCCTAAATTTGCTCTATGAGAGAGTGCCTAAGAGGGTTGGGATGGGGACCCCAGGAGCCGCCAACAGGACCCATAGTTGTCAAGGCGACAAGGCGACCAAGGCGAGCTTGGGGTCCTCGAGTGCCTAAGCGCTTAGGCGCCTGCCTAAGCGGCGCTTAGGCGTCAAGTTCATAAATAAATATGATCATTAATTTATATGTAATTTTCTATATAAAAGTTAATCATGATCATTACAAATATAGATCACAACAATAGTATGGACAAAAATAAAAACTAATAGAAATGCCATTGCAATAACATATAAAAATGAATTTGAGATAAAATTAACAACAAAAATTACACTTTTAGAATGAAGAATCAAATACTAACCTGATATTTGTCAATTTCTTCCAAACTGGCCCTGTGGGGGAGTCGGCCAGTCGGGGAGGAGAGGAGGGAGAGAGAGAGGGGCCGGGGGAGAGCTCCGGTGACAGAGAGAGAGAGGAGGGAGACATAGAGAGGGGCCAGGGGGAGCTCTGGTGAGACTAAGAGAGAGAGAGAGAGGGAGACAGAGAGAGGGGCCGGGGGGAGAGCTCCGGTGGTGAGAGAGAAGAGGAGGAGGAAAGAGAGGGGACCCGGGAGAGAGGAGAGCGGGAAGAGAGAGAGAGAGGAGGGAGAGATAGAGAGAGGAGGAGGGAGGTGTGTTGCGGCTGTGGCCCGGTGAGACTCACCGGAGGGCCGGAGGCCGGAGCCGTGGAGGATCGAGGCGACGACGGAGGGATGCGAATGCGACGACGGAGGGAGGCGACGACGGAGCACGGCCGAGGCGACGATGAGTGGTGCTGCCGACGGAGGGAGACACCGGCCGAGGTTGTGCTGCTGTCGACGATGCACGGGGGGAGACACCAGCCACACCGCACGGCAACGACGACGGAGGGAGACACCGGCCGCACCTAGGGCTGGGAGGGGAGAGGAGGAGCCGAGGGGGATCGAGGGAGAGAGACGGGAATCGAACTCGTAGGGTTAGCTGCGGGTCGCGGATTGGGCGGGTTAGCGGGTTGGGAACGGTTAGCGGTTAGCGGTTAGCGGGGAACGGGTGAGGCGACCGGGCGGTCGCCTAGGCGCCCAGCCCGCCTAGGCGACCGCTCAGGCCGCCTTTTTGTCTTGTCAGAAGGCGGGCAGGCGCCTTGCACTGCCAAAACCGCCGGACGCCTAGGCGGCGCCTAGGCGTCCGCCTTGACAACTATGACAGGACCTGCCACATTCCTTTGTTCTATCTCTTTTCCCCTTTCTTCTTTCCCTTCCCATTGTCCACTATGAAACTGCAAGGAACCCAATAGAGCATCGGAGTCCTTGTGACCCTTTTTTTCTCCTCCGCACATGGTTGGCAATTTCAACCGAAACCGATACGTTTCGGCCGAAATGTATCGGTTTCAGACCGAATCGAAACGAGTTCGAACCTGCTCATTGTAGTAGGTCCGAAACTTTAAAAAAATAAATTAATGATTTTGGGTGAAACTGGTATCGGTTTCGCCCGAAACTTGTTGTTTTTCGGCCTACAGACGCGCCCTTCTTAAGGGGAGTTCACTTCTGTTTTCCCTCAGATTCTCAGATTTGAGAGGTTTATGTGTTGCAGGGGCAGGAGGTTCCAGGTGGAGGGGTTTGCTGCTGTCGCCATCGATGTTTCTTGTTGTTTACAGCGTGTAGCCGCAGCCGTCGCCGTTTCTTGCTGTAAATTCCTCAAAAATCTTGTAAGTTTTTATTTTTTTTTTGGTTTGATAGTTTTTTTGTTGTAGGTAAGGTTCTCTTCAATATATTAATTTCCATATGTTAAATATGTTAAAACTTCAAATTAAGCCCTAATTAGCTATTTAAATTTGGGACTTTTGTCTTAATTAAGTTTAGTTAGGGTCAATTGAAGCTCAATTAAGCTTCATTGAATAATTTAAGGCGGGAGCATGTTGCTAATTGTATTTAATGAAGGGTGATTAGGGTAAAACTCTAAATTAAGCTCTAATTAGCTAATTAAATTTGGGACTTTGTCCAATTAGGTTTAGTTAAGGTCAATTGAAGCTCAATTAAGCTTCAATGAATAATTTAGGGCAAGAGCATACTGCTAATTGTATTTAATGAAGGGAGATTAGGGTTAAAACTCCAAATTAAACCCTAATTAGCTATTTAAATTTGGGGCTTTTGTTAGACTAGTTAAGTTAGGTCAATCGAAACTCAATTAAACTTCATTGAATAATTTAGGCGAGAGCATGCTGCTAATTGTATTTAATGAAGGGTGATTAGGGTAAAACTTCAAATTAAACTCTAATTAGCTATTTAAATTTGAGACTTTTGACTAATTATCTCAATTTAGCATAATTTGAAGCTCAATTATGCTTCATTACATTTTTTTCATTGTACTTATAATCATTTGTCTTTGACTGTCTTAATGCAACATCATGTCTAGACGTGAACAAGGTCAGGAGCAGTAAGGGTAGGACGTCCGGGTGTGAGTCCACCTATCCTTAGTTGATGCTGGAAGAAGAAAAGTGAAATATAATTATTGTAGTAAGGAGATACATGACGGAATTACTAGAGGAAAATCAACATTTGGCAGGGATAAGAGGAGAGGTCAAACAATGTGACAGATGTCCCTGAGAGGTCAGAGAAGAAATGCGCCAGTGCCTTCTGGGCAAAAAAGAGAGGATGCAACAAAGGCTGAAGATCATGCTGAAATTGCTGAGGAGATTTCGGACAGAAGGGAAGGAGGGATGATGATGATGAGAAGACACTGAGGATTCAGATCCAGAGCTGACTGAAGCAATAGAGCGTGAACAAATCGCTCGAAGGAAAGGAAAAGTACCGATAGGTTCAGGACATACTCCAGTATAGCTGGTGTAGCACGAGCTGCACGACGTCCTGACACTGGTGCAGCCCGCAGAGAGGAGGCCCCATGGACAGCTATCTGCACAGAAGGTAAAGTGCTACATAACCAAAAATCAAGCAAGCATTGAGAGTAAAAAAATCAACTGAAGTTGCAAGACATGCATTTAAAAGTATTTGCAAATGATTTTTTCCATGAGGTGTCCCTGCACATGCAGCTGAATCGAAATATTTCCAACCTATGCTAGATGCCATAGCAGATGTTGGCCCTGACTTGAAGGCCCCGTCACGTCGAGACATGTACGGGCGTAACCTTGAGGGAGAGGTTGAGGAGCTCCATCAGTGAGTTGAAAGCTTCAAGCATATCTAGATGGAGAGAGGATGCATCATTATGTGTGATAGATGGACTGGTACCACGAAGAAGTCCATGATCAACTTTCTGGTCTATTGCATCGAAGGTACAATATTTGTTAAATCAGTAGATGCATCAAATTATGAAAAGAATGCAAATTATTTGTTTCATTTGATGGATAAGATGGTAGACCAAATTGGAGAGGACAATGTTGTGCAATAGTCACTGATAATGAAGTCAGTTATAAGGCTGCAGAGAAAGTTGATGCAGAAGCGCAGGCATTTATATTGGCTCCCATGTGCAACACATTGTCTGGATTTGATACTTGAAGACATTGGGAAGGAAAAAATTAATGTGAAGAAGATAATTGAGAGACACAAAAAATCACCCAGTATATTTATGACCATCCTAGGATATTGAACATGTTCAGGGAGCATACAAGTGGGGGGTGATATATCATCCGTACAGGGCCAACCATATTTGCTTCAAATTTCATTTCTTTAAAGTTTTTGCACAAGTATAAGAATGAGCACAATTCTTTGTATTTTATCCTTATAGATACCATCCATATTTGATTCAAATTTTATTTCTTTGGAGTCTTTGTACAGGTATAAGAATGAGCTCAAAGTTTTCATGTATCACAATGTCCTGCGGGAATACATAGACAAATCTAATATTGATGCTCAAATGGATTATTTGGATGTCTGCCACATCGTGGAAGACAATAAATTCTAGGCCAAGATCTCACGGTACATGAGAGTAGTCACACCCCTCGTGAAAGTCCTAAGAATGATAGATGTATGATATGGGATATCTGTACAAGGCATGGACCGTGCCAAATTAGACTTGTAGAAATCTCTTCCCAGAGAATATGAAAAGTGGTGAAAATTATTGACCACGGATGAGACAACACATTACACCATGACTTACATGCAGTTGGTGAGTGATTAATTGTATTGATACAAAGTTCATTGTTCTTTAGGTTAATTTACATATAACATTTAGTTAATTATACACAAATACATGTTATTTCCTAACCCTCGATTTATGTACAATGCCAATGCAAATGTTGATGGCGAGGTGCTTCAAGATACTTTAAAAGTCATTAGTCGTTTATCGAGGACACCAAAAAGAGACTTCAGGCCGAAATAGAGGTTGGCCTTTAATGATTTTATCAATAAGACGTATAGAATTTACTTAAGTAGTTATGTTAAACTATTACTTTATCCTTATAGATGAACAATTATAGAATGAGAACTGGGACATATTCTGACTCCCAATTGCAATATGTTGTGGGAAGAGTGAGCCTAGCTATACTAAATATTTGTGCTTAAATTGAGTCAATATGTATTAGTACATCATGGAGAATTGATCTTTATTTACATCTTATATTTATTTGTTTATGGTTGGTGAACAGCTGACTGGTGGATAATGGTGAACAACCGAGATGTGGGCAGTAATGCATTGACTTTCATTGCAATTAGGGTGCTCAGTCAAACAACATCAGCAAGCCAATGTGAAAGAAATTGAGCACGTTCAGTCTTATACACTCAAAGGTTCGCAATCGGCTAAAGGCTGAACGGTTAGAAAAATTGGTTTACTGCCACTACAATATGAGACTGAGAATAAAGAACATGAAGTTGAGACAACAACTGCGGGACAAACGCGTCGCAGAGGATACAACTCCAGAAATTGATGTGGACGCATTATTTGATGATGACAATCCCTTGCAGTCTTGGTTGAGATACGAGAGCAGTTGATGAGCCCGTTTTTGATGTTGATGATAGACATGGGCAGAGGGCATATTAGACGAAGATGAGTCAAGGGATCCAGAATTCAGAGACCAACAAAGAGGGCCAGAGAGACTCATGCGCACCAGAGAGAGGACCCCAGCTTTGTTTGTTCACGACACTGAGCAGCAGTCTGAGTTTGAGCCAACTAGACACTCAGAATCAGATAACATGCCAGTCACTCCTAGAATGGTCAAGCAACCTCCATCCTTAAGAAGAAGTACATCAGTGCATGAGATAACTGAGAGGACTAATATTGCTGCTCGAGAGGACCCGACAATTGAGCAGTTGAGCAAATTTATGTGAGACACACACCAAGGGGAAAAGGACTCCTCTCAAAGATGAAAGAAATTATCACACCAAAAGAGAAAAAAACAGAGCCAAAGGCTAGAAGACGATTGGTTTCTTATGGTTCTGTGATGATGATGATGATGATGATCCCAGTGCAGCTGCAAGTGCTACTACTGGCGGTGGCACATATGCACCTACTTCCTCCTTCACGCTACACAGGCAGAGGATACAGTCATAGTGAAGGAGGATATGATTCACAGAGCCAATATGACATCCATCAGGTTATGGAGGTGGCCAACAGGAAGCAGGCATGTATGGGTGGGTCATCAACCAGAATTTCAATTCCATCCAGTTCCACCCAGTAGCAGTTATGGGTCAGCATCCTCTTCT
The DNA here is from genome assembly GCA_022559845.1 of Amorphophallus konjac. Lineage (NCBI taxonomy): Eukaryota > Viridiplantae > Streptophyta > Magnoliopsida > Alismatales > Araceae > Amorphophallus > Amorphophallus konjac. The sequence goes on along the minus strand of CM040122.1, from coordinate 13,461,930 downwards.
CATCCTCAAAGTTCTGCTTCTTATGCTGATTCTGGATTCCAATCAAGCCAACAACCTTACACTCCAAGAGGGATCCAAAGAGGATGCAGGACTTGGCTACATCATTGTTTGGTTACAGTGAATATACAGAATATATGCAACCTTTTTATGGTATCAACATCAGAAGCCAGACGATGAGGAGAAGGTTCTTCTAGCTATTATCCATATTAGTGCATATCATTTGGGTAAGGATCATTTAATTTCTGTAACATTTACTGTGTTTGTAATGTTTATTGTACTGCTTGAACCTACTTCATGCTTAATATGTACTCAAGAATATTAGTTTAACATGTCAATGCCTACTTCATGTTTATTGCACTTAATCTAATTTCTTTACAGTCAAATACATGTCTAATGAATTTTGCTGATTTTTATCTGATTATTTATATTTTTCTGATTTTTTTCAAAATTTTCTGTATTTTTTTATTCGGTTTTATGTTTTGTAACCGGTTCGGCCGAAACCGGCCGAACCGAAACCGGTACGTTTCAGGTTTTCAATCCCGAAACTAATACTGCCAACCTTGCCTCCGCATGCATCCTGAGCAGCAGAAGCAAGGGGGCAGCCACCATCAAACCTGCCATGTCATGGCTGCTCTTGCACCTGGCTAGACCTCACCCATCCTCTCTCTCTCTCTCTCTCTCTCTCGCACACACACTTCTCCCTCTTGGCCGGCCATGTCAAGCCAGCACCGTCTCTTCTTTTGTTGTGTTTTGAACCTAAGCAATAAATGTCCATCTCTTTTCTTCTTCCCCCTTCACCTTCTCCTATTTCTTTCTTTCCAACCTAGGCACTGTATCCCATGTCCTCCCACCACAAGGAATGAGCATTTAATGCTCATCCCTATTCCCTCACAACCCAATATTTTAATCCCACCAAGAAATTTGCCCTTTGAACTTTCTAGGAATCCTGTGAGCCATCTTGCCCTCTCTTTCATCTCAAACACAAACCCCATCTCATCTCCCATCTCGTACTCCATATCCTCTCTCTCTCTTGGAATTAGTGCCACAGTGACAGCAACAGTCCTCAAAGGCTGCCCACATATCCAGCCCTTGCAGCAGTGGTCCAGTGTGAGCCATCACACGTAGGGCAGCAGTCTAGGCCCAGCACAAGAGCAGTGCCAGTGACAGGCACCCAGTGTCCAGCCCATCTCATTCGGCCCATTCTGGTCAAAGTCAATTGCATCGATCTCTTCAACCACCAATGTGTCTTGCCCGAATCAAAGCTGGCACCATCGTCCCACCTTATTGAACCTCGAGCAGCATAACTAGTCTCATCGGCTATTACATTTTAACTCATTTCAATAGTGAATTTATGAAATAACTTACAGTATAATGACAGAAAGTATGAGCAAATGCATACCTGTTGTCGGCTCATCTGCGAATATGACAGAAGGGCTGGCAATTAGCTCACAAGCAACAGAAAGACGTTTCTTTTCACCACCACTGATGCCACGGACTTTTGCATCTCCAACAATTGAATCAGCACAATTAACCTTACAAGAAGCAAGAATAGAACTGGAGTGAGCCCCCAAAATTTTGAATAATGAACCCAAAACTGATTATCAAGTACCTTATTCAGTTCATGTACTATTTAGCCTATAAACATGGAAAGAATTCCCACAAAGAGCTCAAGTGACATGCAGCGATAGAAGTGATTAATGCTTCAAAACTTTCCTCGGTTTTCATCCTAAAATATACACACCGGCATCTCATAACAGTGCATCTATGAAATTGTTGGTGCTGTCCAGGGTCATCTAGTCATTGTGATATGGAGGTAATTTATAGAAATTATTGTATAGTGTGGTGGGTCTGTGAAAGTGTTTTACACTGCTGGCACAGGGACATTTCTGTCCCATGTGATTTTTTGCATTATCCCTCAATATATATATATAGAAGCACTATATATATAATATATTTCTTTTGTGGTGGATCGCCTGTCTAAGAGGCCGCAACCCTGCTTTTCCCAAACTATGTGTCTCTTCTTCCTTCTTCCCTCTCTCATCTGGTTATTTTAATGGTATCAAAGCCAGGTTCGATCTTGAACTAGGACTAAGAGAATGAACAAAGCAGAGACATCCAAAAACACGAGGAGCAAGAGAAAACAAGGGATGCTCTGAACAAAAGACCCGAAGAGGAGACGCATACCCAAGTGTTCGCGATGGCATCCAATTTATAATATAAGAGGCAGTCAGAACAGCATCAGCCCAAAACTTTTTAGGCAACTGACATTGCAAGAGAAGAGCTCAAGAAGTTTCTAATAGATGTCTAGTTTTCCTTTCAACCACCCCATTTTGTTGAGGTGAGAAAGCACAGGAAGATTCAAGGATGATACCCTCATCTTCCATAAAGATATTGAGAGTCCTCTCGAAATATTCTCTAACATTACCAGACCAAAAAATTGCCTCTCAAATTGAGTTTCAAGCATCTTAGAGAATACTTGGACAATCCAAGGAACTTCCTCTCGGGATTTCATGAGATACATCCAGCACCAATGGGAAAAATCATCAATAAAACTAATAAAATAACGATAACCAACCATAGAGGGAACAAGGGATGCGACCCCAAACATCAGAGTGCACAAGTTGAAAGGGAAAATTACTTCTATTCATTGGACTCTGAAAATGGGACTCAAGTGTTATTGACTTGAACAATCTAGGGCATAGGAATTTTAGGGGCCTAAAGGACAAATGACCAAGACGACTGTGCCACAAATAAAGTTCTTTTATTTGCTGGTTGATATCTCCATCAATGCTAGACTGAAACACAGCACTACCACCGGGTTCATAATGATATAGACCTCCCACTTCAAGGCCACTCCCAATCATCCACTCTATTTCCAAGTCCTGAAAGACACAATGTGTGGGAAAAAAGGTCACGGTACAACATAGTGATTTTGTAAGACTACCAACAAAAAGAAGATTAATAAGAAAAACAAGAACATGAAGTAGAGAGGATTGAAGTACCATGGAAGGCAGAATCGGTTCGGATCGGATCGGATCGCCCGATCCGATCGGATTTCGGGCGAAACGATCCGATCCCGATCCCAACTGAACCGATCCATGCCCGGGATCGGCCGAATCGGGCGGGATCGGCCGGATCGGCCGATCCTAGGCCGATTCTGCATTCCATTACCAAATGCATCACTTCTTCATATTTCACTAAAACCATGAACTTTTTGAGTTGTGCTTTGATTGTCAAAGTTCTGATGTGCCTTTATAAGTTGATTTCTGGGTCCAAAACACATTGCTATGCACTACTTTTGTAAATTGGCTATCAAAAGTTATGGAATGCCTCTTGTTCTGAAATGCATCATACTCATGTTAGATTTTAGATCATCTGAGATGTGGTTTTCAATCAACATTGACAGATGGGGTTAACTGAATGCAAAAACTTTATCATATTGTCAATCATGCACAGAATTGATGATGTTTTTAGTGTCAATTTTTTTTTTCTGTTGATATTCATTTTTTCTGATTAACCTTTGTACATGTTCAGCTTACCAAAAGCAAATAAAAATCATTTTCAATGATGTGTCTGCACAGATTTTGAAGGAAACCTAGGTTATTCCTTGTTTCAAGCTTGCAAATATGTAAAGCTGCTGATAAACAGGTTAACCATTCTGGTATTAGTTAGAATACCAAATATTCAACTAAAGTCAAACTAAATATGAGATTGCCTTGTTGATAGTTCCCTCTAACTTTGATGTTCAAGCAAAGAGCATGCATTACATATCTTTCCATTGCTAAATTATTGAATCCCAACCAATAAATGGGTCAGACAATCTACAGACTTCCAATTAGTCCATAAGACTGATGCACATAGATACATGCACTTAATCAATGCATGCACCTATTTCACAAAATGATGAGCAAATGTCACCTATTTCACATTAAATTTGATATAGATCTATGTTAAAATGTTTTTCTATTTTTTTAGATTTTTCCAGATTTATTTTGATTTTTTTAGACACTTATATCCCTAGCCGAGTCAAGTGTCCTGACTCGGCCGGGATCGGTCCGGGATCGGCCGATCCCACTGACCCGGATCGGTTTGGGACCGGGCGATCCGATCCCGATCCCCGATTCCGCCTACCTTGGATTGAACTAAGTCATCATTAAGGTGCATAACACCTTTGCCCGCCACAGTGACACGGGTACCATCTACAATGGTGACTTTGTCCAGCCTAGAACCCAAAGAATAAGATGTGAAGTGAGAAGAGATATCAATCATATCATTCGTAGCTCCTAAGTCAATGACCTAAGGGTTACCAGAAAGATTCGAGGTGACACTTAAAGCCGCCCTCGTGGCACTTAATGGAGTGGGCGTGGCAAGAGAGGAAGGGACCTTGAGCTGTGAAAAAATCCACTGCAGGTAGAGAATGTCGCTGGAGGAAAACACAAACACCTGAGAAGAAGTGAAACCACCATCTGAAGAAGGGTTCAGAGAGCAGTCAGGAGATTGAGTGATAGCAACATTACTCTTTGATTGCTGCCCACTCTTGCCAGCCCGGAACCTTGGCAGCTTTTTGTCAGGATACAAATCCTAAAAGATCTCCACATTATGATTGTCCTTCCCACAGTGGGTACAATGTCTCCCAGCCTTCTTTTTCTCCTTGCCCGAGCCATGTCCACCTTTTTCGAACTTGGCAACATGGTGACCAATGCCGAGAATTCCTCTAGATCACTATCACCAATTGCTGCACCCCCTCCATTCATAGCTTTCTTGCACCCTTCTTCACTCAGGACCTTATAGTACACCAGCTCAAAGGAGAGAAGCAGATCACTACAAAGGATTTAAGCCCTCGAGCCCTCATACTCCGAAGTAAGACAATGGTCTGTTTCTGCTAAATATGCTCCAAATACTGCTTCTGATCTTTAGTGCATGCCCAAGTATACAAAGGGCAATAGTTAAGCTCCTCCAACTCACTTTTCAACAATCCAAAGTAAGTGGTCAAACTGACAGTTCCCTGTTTCACCCATGGAAGGAAGAATCGGATCGAATCGGCCGATCCGATCAGTTTCAACCCCAACCGACCCGAGTACGATCCTTCCAATCCCGAGTTATCACTGGGATCGACTGGATCGGTCGAATCGGCCTAGGATCGGGTTGGATCGGTCGATCCAGCATGATCCCCAAGCCAGTTCCACTAGGTAAATTTAAAAAAAAAAAGACAAGGAGAAGAAGAACTGAAAAAGAATCGAAGAGGAAGAAGAAGACAACGACGATGAACTGAAGAAGAAGGAGAAGAAGACGATGAACTAAAAAAGAAGAGGGAAAAAACAAAAAGGAAAATACTTACGCTGTCACCACCGCCGTCGCCACCTGCCGCCGCTGTCGCCGTCACTACCTATTGTCGGTGTCGTCGTCATCCGCCAACCGCCTCCTCCTCCTCTGTCAATTTCTACTCGCAGCCGCGTGGAGCCTCCAAGGCTATTGCAAGGGAAGGGGAGAAGAAACCCTCAACCTCAAAATGACCCTGAAAAGTAGGTTAGACATTTATAAAAACACCCCTGTAAAGTCATGTAAAGACATGGTAACCTCTAAATGGTAAAGTAGAGATTGCCTAGACCAGTTGCGGATCAGGCTCGGATTGCCTGATCCACCCCTGATCCGCGATCCTTCCTTCCATAGTTTTAACTCCAAGACTTGTGTGGTCAACTGTTAGATACGAGAGACATCTTGTCGCTGTCCATACATTTGCTCAAAAAGATCCCACATTTCCTTCGTTATCTTCTTCATCATAATGAGTTGCTGAATGTCCGAACTAACAGAGTGCAATATCCAACCCATCACGAGGTTGTTCTCCAGATCCCAAACAACATAATTAGGATCATCAGAAGCTAGCACCTTGACTGTACCATTGGTATAGCCATTCTTTCCTCATCCTCCGAGAAAAATATGAGCAGATGTAGACCACAGTCAAAAATTTACCTCTGTGAGCTTTACAAAGGCCATATGCAGACAAAGATTCTCAGTAGAGGACAGACCTGCAGGGCGCATCAATAAGGAGTTTCCTTCATGAACCTCGGAAGGGTGAACCTGCTCCCAAGAATAAACCCCACAACTAGATGAAGAAGAGCCAAAGCGGTGGAGAGTGGTTTTGCTTATTTGTGGTAGAGTGAGAGAGTGGGCGGAGCTCCTTTGTAGCGTGAACTCTCATAACTCTTCTCTTTCTATTTTGTTGGGGGGTCAAGAAGGTGCACACGGGCATGGTGTGGGCCTTTCATATATAAGGACTTTTTGGGATCTCATTGACTATACTTGTACATCCTTTTTTTTCATTTAATACAATAGTGGTACTACCCACTTTCAATAATAAAAAAAGTTCATTGGTTGAGGACTCCGCAACCCTTCAAACACTAGGCCCCGCTTTGTTTTGGGATTAAAGATATCTCGATTAAATTTAAGTAGATTTACTTTATCCACTTTTATACTTTTTTACTTTGGCATAGCACTGGATTAAATTATCCCACCTGTGGAGGTGGGATAGGTTAATCCGACTTAAGTCAGATAAAGTTACTTTTAAGCAGGTTATCTAAATCTTCTCCCGCCAAAGCAAAATGACTTAAGTTTGGGCTAAAATGGGGATACTCTTGGGATAAGTCCCAAACAAAGCGGAGCTAGAAGAGCGGTGTAGGTGACTCCCAACACCACGAGGAAGATGCCGCATTAGAAGTGAAGGGGGGCTAGGGTTGATGACTTCACAACCCCCTACCTGCTCAGCACCACCGCAGCCCCGTAGAGGATAGCCAGACCCCCCAGAGGATGTCCACCTTCTATTGAATCCCTAGATATCTCCTCTGATGGCCGCAATCCAGGATAGATGGTCGGACACCAAAGGTAGAAGCCGCACAACACCATCTCCAAGGAATAGAGATGCCGCACAGTCGAAAGCCAAGGAAAAAGGCCGCACAACAGTGCTCCCAAGAAAAGGAGCACAGTACACCCCAAAGAACCAAAACCAAGAGAAAGATATGTGCAGTTCCAAGAGAAATGGAGCTTGCACAACTAAAAACCCTAAAACAGGGTGCTGGTGCCAAGGGAATGGAGACGCAGTCCAAGAGAGATGGTCCGGAGTCTCCTTCACATTGTCTAAGTCTCCCCCAACTCTGATACCATGTAGGATGAACCAGACAAGAAAGGGAAGAAGGAAAGAGAGATGCATGGTTTGGAAGAAGCAGGGTCACAGCAGCTCTTAGACAGGCCGATCCACGACAAAAGAATATATACATATATGAGGGATAATACAACAAATCACATGGGACAGAAATGTGCATCTGCCAGCGGTCTATGTGAAACACTTTCTTAGACCCACCAAACTATACAATAATTACATAAATTACCCCCTACATGACAGTGACTAAATTACCCTGGACAGCAGTTGGGAAGGTTATACATTTAAGAATGGCACTCAAAAGGAATTGGCCACATGACCAGCTCACATGCCCATTGTTAGCTAAGGAAACACAAAAGGCTGACAACTTTGGATACCCTCTTGTAGATGGCCATTTGCCAAATTGAGGGTGGGATTTGTTACCGTCCACACTATGCAAGGTCTCCCCGATTTGGAGAGGGATCCTTTAGGGTGTTGATTTTATCAGAGCCAGTGTTCGAATCTGACTGGGAGATGGGCAGAGGAATCTCTTTTGGCAAGACAGGTGGTGTGGCGACTTCACCCTTGCAGAGGTTTTCCCGGCCCTATTCGCTATTGCAGGGCGCCTAGAGGGTCAGTGGCTCACTCCTTTGATGTCGAACTCACTGAGGGCATTTGGGCTCCCACATTCGAGAGAAACCACCTTCAGAAGAAACCTTCAGACTCAAGAAATGGACCAGTTTCAACTGCTATCTGGACTTTCGATCGATGTGTGACACGAAAGACACTTGGGCGTGGAGATGGACGGCGAAGGGGGCCTTCTCAGTTAGGTCTACCTACTTTTCATTTCGGAGGGGGGGGGTGTGCAGCATTCTTATGTTTCCCAAGTTTGGGCTTCCAAGAGCCCTCTGAAGATGAAGATGTTACTTCGGAGGATTTCTCATGGGCGGCTTCCCACCTGTGATAAGGTGGCTCCCTTTCTTCAACATATCTCCCTCTTGTACTGCTTGTGTGGGGAGGCGAAGGAGGACTTGGACCATCTATTCGCAAGATGTGCCTATGCGAGCAGTGTTTAGACGAGGTTACAATAGAGGCTACAACAGCCGGTTCGCCAGTTTGTGGGGGTGCAACAGCTCTTCACCAGGTGGCATAAGGATTGGAATCTAAATGGTGACACCTTCATATGGTGGTTGATCCTCCGTGTCACACTATGGGCCTTGTGGAGTGAAAAGAACAATAGGAAATTCAAGAGGGAAGCGAGGCCTGAGGATATGTTAGTGTCTTTTGTTTGTGAGAGTGGCCACTTGGGCGAGAGAGCTTTGTAAAGTGGAGAATTATAACTCCTCACTTTTTTTGTTGTTGGGGAGTTAAAGGGGAACACCAACCTGGTGGGGAGGTCCTTTTTGTAAAGAGATTTTTTGAGAGCTCAAAGCTTATACTTGTACATTCCCTTTCCTTTTAATATACTTGTGGTATCATCCACTTTTCAAAAAAACATTGATCGATGAAATCTCAAACATTGGTGAAAGTCTAGATAAACAAATAAAGAAATTTGCATTTTTGTGTGTGCATAGGCATGGGTGTCTTGTGTCTGTGTGCAAGCCTTTATTCATGTAAATTCATAGCATGTTTTTTTTTGGATTTTGGAGGTCAAACTCACCTCGGCTACCCACTTACTTGACCTCCACCCTAGCCGCAACCGTGTGCGGTCCGAGTTAGTGGAGTGCCGTAAATTCATAGCATGTTGATTCATAGTATGGTGAAAACAAATGGTCAGTCAAATTAGCCCCTTAAATATCCCAAAAGTGTTTGTTTTTTGAAACATTCAGGATTTTTGACTAGTCTTAAGTTATCTAAAAAATGTAAACGGATAGTTTTTCAAAATGCTGATTTTTTCATCTTTGCACCTGCTATATCCTATTTCCCTCCCTCTCTGTAGATTGATACCATAAAAGATAGGACTTACCAAGCCCAGTCGGTATAACAGTTTGTTTCACATACTCATCCCTTGCTTCGGTCGACAACCCATCAGGGAGCTGAAGTTCAGCAGCCAGAGAGAGAGTCTCACGCACCGTCAGCTGCGAGAAGAAGAGGTCCTCTTGCCTCACATAAGCAACACTGCATAACCAAAGTTTGAATAAATGTATAGCCCCATTCAAAGGACTTCACTATGTACATTGCTGGTATAGGATTATCTGAACTTGGACTCTCCACCGCTCCTTGGCCGACCATTAACATCCAGATACCCCGTTCAGGCGTAACCTGTGTGAAGCAGCGAGCTGCCCTGCAAGCACGTTGAGCAATGTGGTCTTCCCAGACCCTGAAGGCCCCATGATTGCCAGTAATCTCCCCGGCTTTGCCTCCCCACTCACGTTCGTGAGAAGGAACCTCACCTGAAAAGCACACATTTTAATCTGGAGAACTCAATGTTTTGAAGTGATTCAACCTAAGCCCGAAGAATGAAGCAATAATACTCATCAAATTGAACACCCAGGAAGCACATTTAATCTTAAAAACAAGTTACGAATAAAACTAGACATCAAAGTGATTCGATCAAAAAGCCATGGGTAGCTCATATAATGTGCAGAAGCAATAACATAGAAGAAAAATTCGATCAAAAACTCACCATCAATGCGCTCAGAGAGAGAAAGACAGAGAGAGCATGGACTCACCACCTTGCCGCGTTTGTCTGACAGGGTGCAGGTGATGTTTCTCCATTGAATGGTCACAGGGGGAACTCTCCCTGCGGCTCCAGCATCGCCCGGAGCAGCACCCGCGTCCCCGGACGAACCTTGTGAGTCCTCCGCCTCGTCCTCCTCCTCCGACGCCGCCGGCAGCGCGGGACCAGGGCCTGTGAGGAGTCGGAGGAGGAAGGCGGCGGCGAGGGCCGCCAGGACCTGGCCCAGGCCGCCGCCGGCGGCCCCGAGGGCCCGCCCCGCTTTCCCGCCTAAACCGCCCGCCATGGGGACAGAGCACACACGCGGCTCACTTTGCTGCGACCGAGAAGATTACGATATGTGGAAGCAGTAACAACACCATGGATGGACGAAATGCCGGAAAATTGAGTGGTTGTAGTCTAGTGAACTTCTTCATAAAGATACGCTCTTTATAATCTCTTTTGTAAAATTATCTCTATTGGTTTTATATTATTACTTTTTATTAAACTTTTTTTTGGTCGTGGATAACCGGATGCAAGGAGCGGACAAAAAATTAATAAATTTTTTACGTAAAAATGTTTCATTTTAAAAATATATTAGTAGATATATCACTGTGTAAATCTAAATTATATAAAAATATCATATTTATTTACAGACATATCACTTCTTTTTATCAAAAACTTATAAAAAAATCAGATTTAAATGACATTTATGTAATATTTGAATTAATCCAGTAATATGTCTATTAATATATTCTAAGAATGATTTTTTTTAAAATTCATCTCTAACAATAATTTTTATACAAAAAATTTTAAATTAATCTACGGGATATACTTAGATGAATTCTGTTAAATATTTAAAAATAATTTATTTTTTTATAAAATATATTTTAATATAAAAATATTTTAATAAAAAAGAATTGTTTTGACTAACATAAATGAGAGACAATGACAGCCAAAGAGCTATATGGATGTAGATAAAGGGTTTCCGAGAGATGGGAGATATTATTTATTTTTCTTAAATTTAAAATCAAAGTTAAATAAGATAATTTAACCCTGATAATAACAAATATATATTTGCCAGTATTACAATATAACAAGGTTACTAAAAATATTATGGACATAAGAGAGATAATTCTAAAAAACATATAAGCATGATATTTTTGTAAAAAAATTCAAAAAGGAACAAACAGAACACATCGTCTAGCTAATATTGGTTGACACGTTTCTGTTATGCAAATTGCATTTTTAACACCTGACATAAAGATAACCCTTTATCAAGAGACTAAATTAAATTCCTCCAAGTAGATTTAAAATAGAGTCCACTCTCTTTCTCCCCCAGCGTAACGGTTGTTGTCGTCGCCCCTACTTCACATCTTGGGTGTGCATTGCATTTTATTTTTATTTTTTTGTTGATTTGATCTCAAATTATCTTAATTTGTATGTAAGGCATCGTTTGAAAACACTGTATACGGGGATTCCAATGATTGGAATCCCCTGCAAAAATAAAAATATTTTCAAATGTAACATAAGAGTTTTGGTTTGCACGTGCGATCTAATTCCCAAAGAGAAAGAGAGAGTGTGTGTAGACTCATTTGCCGATCGTTTTCAAAAAATGAAGAAACGGATCAAAGTAACTTTCGGATTGATTTTCAAAATTATCATGTTTACCATCAATAAATATCCATCAAAACTCACGTTCTCCTTTGCTGAAAGAGCACATGATCGTTTTAAAATTATTATTTTTTTAAAAGAACAGTTGCACCCCTCGCTATAGCAATGATGTGAGAGAAGAGACATCATAACAGAGTGAAATACCACGAATCCATCCAAATACGATCGTGAAACTCAACCAAAATCTGGTCCTTTGTCAGATATGGTACTGACGAAGAGATTTTAAAAAAATCTCAAGATCACGAGCGTTTCCAGACGAGGCCTAAGCCATGTCATTATTAAAATATCTAAAAATAAATAATAAATAAATAAAATAAATATATTTTCAAATTTTAAATTAATTTTATTTTAAATAATCTAACGGTGACATTGGTTGCAATATAAATTAGAGACATGGTCTTCTCCCCAACTATTGAGAAGGAATGCAAGATCACTTCAATTGTCCTTCTCCCGCAGCGAAGAGTTAAAATTCCACTTGTCCAGCGAGCATATCATCATTAATTGATAACCCCCGTGGACTCGTGCTCTTCTCTCTTTTTTCTGCACTCCCTCCTCTCTTCGCCCAACTCCTTCCGCACCCCCACCGGGCAACAATATCGCTCTCTCTTGTGATCGCCGACGATGGCTGGTGCGCGCTGCCCGCCGGAGGACGCCGACCTTCCCCACCCGGCGCGGGCGCCCCCCGCGGCGGCGGCCGCCGATCTGGTATCGGACGACGACCGCTCCGTCGCTGCCGACTCCTGGTCCATCAAGAGCGAGTACGGGAGCACCCTCGACGACGAGCAGCGCCAGGCCGAGGTGCTCTCCACCTGCACCTTCCCCGCTCCCTCCGATTGCAGGTCCTCTGTCTCCCTCTTCTTCTCGTCGGATTTTTTCCTCAACCCCCCTTCGGGCTCCCGATGTTCGTATCCAGTGTTTCAGTGTGGTGCGTCTCGTCACTTGGATGTACTGTAGTGCTTTTTCGCCCGTAAATTTTATTTTCTTTAAATCATAATCCTAGGTTTCTGCTGTGGCGCTGGCCTTGCTGGATAGCATATGGTTTCGGAGTTGTCGGCCTATTGTGAAAAGCTGTTTTCTCTTAATTTTTGATTTTGAGTCTGCTGTGTTAGTGTATGCATGTCTTGAGCAAATCGCTGTGTCAATCAATTTGCGGGATGATGTGGGTTGACTATGTCGTACTGCATCCCAGATTCCGCTTTGTTTGGGTACGAGTTGGTGAAAAATAGTGTGCCCTTGACTGTTACTGTTTTAGGGTATTGTGTTCATGCTCTGGCGTTGTGACGAATCTTTTGTTTTGCCAAGCAGTTCAGACAAGGATGAGCCGGACGACAATGAGGTGGAGCCGTCCACGTTGGGCCTGCAGAGCTACTGGGACGCTGCATATGCCGAGGATCTTGCAAATTTTCATGAGCACGGCCATGCAGGAGAAGTCTGGTGAGGAGTCTGGCTGCCGTGGAATATTTCAATTTTTTTTGGAGATGACATCGTTGTTTAAAAAGGATGTTATGAGTTTTTTGGCAATCATACGCGATTTCCATTGGAGCAGTATACTACGTATGGCACTGTTTAACATTAACAATCCTTTAGGAGTCTCATATGACAAGTGGAAACCATGATATGTTATTTTATTACTATTGGTGTGAAATTAGTTTGGATAAGCTTTCTTTTTTCAATAGCTGATTTCTTGTTTCATTGTTCATTTTTTTTCATTTTGACATTCATCATCCTTCTGAATACCAATATCAAACAATTTTCTATATTATGAGACTTGCTCTTGCCACTCCTTCTATGTACTTATCAACCACTAAAATTTAAGAATGTAACTTTTCATTCTAAATGTATTGATAGTTGATAGTCCACCTGGTAGAACAGATACCTATTGTGAATCTGACGTATAGTTGTGACCAATAAAATGTAAGCATTTGTTTTGTGTTGAAAGTCCCACACTGCAAGGTGATTCTCAGACATAAAATCATCTCTAAATATTATCATGAACATAAATTCATCTTCAAGTATTTCATCAAACATAAGTTCATGTACTTAACCGTTTTTTTTTGTAGAGCAGCAGGACACTAAATTTGGGAAGAGCAAGAGAGGTGGTAATCTACTGACTTATAGGGGTGTCAACAGGCCCACTCTGGGCCAAGGGCTTCGTGCCTTGCTTGACTTTTGTGCCATGCTAGGCCCTATTGTCTGGCCCACGGGACAAAAGTTGGGCCTATGGTCTTGGCCTGACTCGGTCCTGGCCCACCGGCCTAGAGCCTAAGGCTTGACAAGCCTGATGGACCTTTAAAGTAAATCATGTGTTAAAATATTATGTTCTATGAAACTTACTCATGTTTAATGTTAGAGAATAAAGTTTTTCAAATAGAATTTTATCTTGATATGCATATGTCAGTGGAAGGAAAAGTTAAAGTTTTACATCTGGGCCGTATGGCCCATTGATATTTGGCTCCATAATTCACATCAGGTCAGGCTGGACCGGTACCAAGCATCCGTGTTTTAATAATTAAATCATCCGGGCTGGGCTCAAGCCTTGAAAACTAAGGGTCGGCCTTGGCCATGCCTTCCCCACTGGCAGCCCTAGTGATCTGGAGCATCATTATTTTATCCTCCTTATCAGGACTATGATTGCAGATAAGTGTCGTTTGTTATGGATTTCATGTCGAGACGATGTCTCCACTAGACAAGCATCAGTTATATTGTACACCTGTGGATCTGAAAGGCAACAAATGATTGTGGATGTGTTGTCTTTAAGTTTATGGTAGCAAGGTTCTTTCGAGGAGTTTCTTTCTTGAGAAAAATGAATTCTTGAGGGAGAAGCCTCCTTAACTACACTGTTCGAGAAAAAGGTGGGAGCTGCGGGGATTTCACATTACAAGAAGCCTTCCCGAAGCTCTTTGCTATTTAAAGCTGCACCCACGGCATCAATGGCCATTCCTTTGACACTCAGCTTTGGGGGGCACATGGACGGCCACCTTCAAGAAGAATCTTACACACGAGGAGATAGATCAGCTGGAGGGTTTCCTACTTGTCCTCCTTGACTACATGCCGGTGGAGAGTAGTGCCGACAGGTGGTGGTGGAGATGGGAGAAGGAGGGAGGCTTCTTAGTCAGATCTGCATATTTACTGATATCAGATGAGGGAATGTGCTACCATTTTGCTCCGCATATTTGGGCCTCCAAGAGCCCGTTGAAAGTGAAGTTGTTGATGTTAAGGATATCTCGTAGCAACTGTCCACATGTGATAGGATTACCCCATACCTTCAGGATATACCCACCCTTTGCTGCTTATGTGGGGAGGTGGAGGAAGACCTAAACCGTCTCTTTACAGGATGCTCCTTTTCTAGGGAGGTATGGGCTAAGATTGGCGATAGGATCCACCACACCTTTGGCCCGTTTGAGAGTGTGCACCAAGGATGGCAGTTTCAGTTTCGGTCTCGGTTTCAGCCGGGTCCGAAATTGAAACGTATCAGTTTCAATTTTGGCCGAAACCTGTTCAAAACATTCAAACAAATTTAGAAAAAATCAGAAAAATCAGAAAATTATAAAAAAATAGAAAAATTATTGGACATGCATTTGAGTGTGAATAAATTGGATTAAATGCTAGAAGTAGACATTGGACATGTTAAACTAATATTCTTGAGTACATATTAAGCATGAAGTAGGTTCAAGCAGTACAATAAACATTACAGACATAGTAAATGTTACAAAAATTAAATGATTCCTACCCAAATAATGATGTACTAATATGGATAATAGCTGGAAGAACCTTCTCCCATATCGTCTGGCTTCTGCTGTTGATACCCATAAAAGGCTGCATATATTCTGTATATTCATTGTAACCAAATAATGATGCAGCCAAGTCATGCATCCCTCTTTGAATCCCTCTTGGAATATAAGGTTGTTGGCTTGATTGGAATCCAGAATGAGCATGAGAAGCAAAACTTTGAGGATTAGAAGAAGATGTTGACCCATAACTGCTACTGGCTGGAACTAGATGAAATTGGAATCTTGGTTGATGACCCCCCTCATACATGCTTGCTTCGTGTTGGCCACCTCCATAATCTGTTGGATGTTCATATTGGCTCTGTGAATCATATCCTCCTTCACTATGACTGTGTCATCTGCCCGTGTCAACGTGGAAGGAGGAAGTAGGTGCATACATACCACCGCCAATAGTAGCACCTGCAGTTGCACTGGGACCATCACTTGGTGTATCATCATCATCATCATCATCATCATCATCATCATCATCATCATCATAGTCATAAGAAACCAATCGCCTTCTAGTCTTTGACTCTGTTTTTTTTTTTTGATGTGACTATCCTTCATCTTTGAAAGCAATCCTTTTCCCGTGGCATGTGTCTCACATAAACTTGCTTCAACTGCTCAATTATCGGGTCCTCTCGAGCAGCACCACTAGTCTTCTCAGTCATCTCATGCACTGATGTACTTCTTCTTAAGGATGGAGGTGGCTTGACCATTCTAGGAGTGACTGGCCTGCTATCTGATTTTGAGTACCTACCTGGCTCAATCTCAAGCTACTATTCAGTGTCGTCAACAGACAAAGCTGGGTCTTCTCTCTGGTACGCATGAGTCACTTTTGGCTTCTTGGTTGATCCTCTCAATTTTGGATCCCTTGGCTCATTTTCATCCAATATACCATTTTGCCCATGTTCTGTCATCAGGATCAAAAACGGGCTTATCAATCTGCACTCGTACCTCAACCCAAGACTGCAAGGGATTGTCATCATCAAATAATGCGTCCACTCAATTTTCGGAGTTGTATCGTCTGCGACGCATTTGTCCCTTAGTTGTTGTCTCAGCTTCATGTTCTTTATTCTCAACCTCATGTTGTAGTGACAGTAAATCAATTTTCTAGTCGTTCAACCTTTAGCCGATTGCGAACCTTTGAGTGTATAAGGTTGAACATGCTCCAATTCCTTTCACATTGACTTGCTGATGTTGTTTGACTCAACACCCTAATTACAATGTAAGCTAATGCATTATTGCCCATATTCCTATTGTTCACCATTATCTACCAGTCAGTTGTTCCACCAACCATAAATAAATAAATGTAAAGATCAATTCTTCATGATGTACTAATACATCATCATCATCATCATCATCAGAGCCTTATCCCAATTATTTGGGGTCAGCTACATGAATCTTGTTCCGCCAAAGATTTCTATCAAGTGTAATATTCATATTTAAACCCAAGAAACTAATGTCATTCCTAATAACATCGCACCATCTCATTTTAGGCCTTCCTCGAGCTCTTTTATTAACATCCACTAAGATTCGGTCACATCTTTTAACCGGCGTTGAGTTAGGGCGACGAAACACATGTCCAAACCACCTGAGTCTATTTTCTCTCATTTTACTATCAATTGGGGCTATCCCTAAGTCCTTACGAATGCGCTCATTTCTAATCTTGTCTTTCTTAGTCAATTCTTCATGATATACTAATACATATTGACTCAATTTAAGCCCAAACATTTAGTGTACCTGGGCCCACTCTTTCCACAGCGTATTGCAATTGTGAGTCAGAATATGTCTCAATTCTCAATATATAACTCTCCATTTATAAGGATAAAGTAACAATTAACATAAGTAATTAAGTAAATTATTTTCCTCTTATTGATAAAATCAATAAAGGCCAGCCTGTAGTTTTGCTTGAAGTCTCTTTTCTGGTGTCCTCGATAAACGACCAATGACTGTTAAGGTGTCTTGAAGCACCTCACGATCAATGTTTCTATTGACATTATATATAAATCGAGGGTTGAGAAAATAACCTACATTTGTGCATAATTAACTAAATATAAGATGTAAATCAACATAAAAAACAATGAACTTTATATCAGTACAAATAATTACTCACTAGATGCATGCAATTCATGGTATAATGTGTTGTCCCATCTGTTGTCAACAAATTTCCACCACTTCACATACTCTTTGGAAAGGGATTTCTGCAACTCTAACTTGGCACGGTCTATGGCCTCGTACTGATGTCTCATATTATTCTTTTCATCGCCATCTACCATTCTTAGGACCTTCACGAGAGGTGTGACAAATTTCATGTAACGTGAGACACTGTTCTAAAATTTGCCGTCTTCCACGCTGTGGCACACAACCAAATAATCTATTTGAGCATCAACATTAGATTTGTCTATATAATTTCGCATGGAATTGTGGTACATGAAAGACTTGAGCTCATTCTTATACCTGTGCAAGGACTCCAAAGAAATGAAATTCGAAGTAAATCTTGTTGGCCATGTACGGATGATATCTCGGCCCCCCTTGCATACTCTCTGAACATGTTCAAGATCCTAGGATGGCCATCAATATACTGAGTGATTTTTTGTACCCTCTCAATTGTCTTCTTCATATTTTTTTTCTTCCCAATGTCTTCAAATAGCAAGTCCAGACAATATGTTGTATATGAGAGTCAATATAAATGCTTGCGCTTCTGCATCAACTTCCTCCCCGTAGTCTTGTAACTGACTTCATTATCGATAACTACTTGCACAATATGTTCCTCTCCAATTTATTCTACCATGTCATCCATCAAATGAAACAAATAATTTACATTCTTTTCATAATTTGATGCAGTAACTGATTTCACAAATATTGTACCTTCGATGTAATAAACTAGAAAGTTGATCATGGACTTCTTCGTGGTACCAATCATGCCATCACACATAATGGTGCATCCTCTCTCCATCCAGATATGCTTGAAGTTTTCATCCCACTGACGAAACTCTTCAACCTCTCCCTCAAGACGCCTGTATATGTCTTGACGTGACGGAACCTTCAAGCCAGGGCCAGCATCTGCTATGGCATCAAGCATATGCTGCCAGACTGATTCAGCTGCATGTGCAGGCACACCTGCATGGAAAATTATTTGCAAATACTTTTAAATGCATGCCCTGCAGCATTAGCTGATTTTTTTATCTCTCTCAATGCTTGCTTAATTTTTGGCTGTATAGCACTTTGCCTTCTTTGCAGATAGCTGTCCATAGGGCTTACTCTCTGCTGGGCTGCACTAGTGTCAAGACGTCGTGCTACACCAGCTGTGCTAGAGTAAGTCCCTGAACCTATCGGTATTTTTTCCTTCCTTCGAGCCACTTGGTCACGCTCTACTGCTTCGGTCAGCTCTAGATCTGAATCCTCAGTGCCATTCTCATCATCATCATCTCTCCTCCTTCTGCTTACTCTGCCTGAAATCTCTTCAAAGCATGATCTTGAACCCTTCGTTGCATCCTGTTTTTACTTTTTTTTGCCCAAAAGGCACTGGCACATTTCCTCTGCCACCTGTCGGGGACATCTGTCGCATTGCTTGACCTCTCCTCTTATCCCTGTCAAATGTTACTTTCCTCTAGTAATTCCGTCATGTATCTCCTTACCACAATAATTACATTAGACTTTTTTTCTTCTAGCATCAAGAACGTGAGGTGGGCTCACCCCGAATCGTCCTGCCTTTGATCCTCCTGACCTTGTTCACGTCTAGTCATGATGTTGCATTAAGACAGTCAAAGACAAATGGTTGTAAATACAATGAAAAATGTAACGAAGCATAATTGAACTTCAAATTATGCTGAATTGAGATAATTAGACAAAAACTCTAATTTTTAACCGCTAATTAGGGTCACATTTGGGGATTTTGCCTAATTATCCTTCATTAAATTTAATTGCCAACATGCTTCCGCCCTAAAGTATTCAATGAAACTTAATTGAGTTTCAATTGATATTAAATTTACCTAATTAGATAAAACCCACAAATTTAAATCATTAATTAGGCCTTAATTTGGATATTTACCCTAATTACCCAGCGTGTAATACAATTAACAGCATGCTCCCGCCCTAAAATATTCAATGAAGCTTAATTAAGTTTCAATTAACGTTAAACTTACCTAATTAGGCAAAATTTTCAAATTTAAATCATTAATTTGGCCCTAATTTGGACATTTATCCTAATTAGTCGACGTGTAATACAATTCACAGTATGCTCTTACCCTAAAGCATTCAATTACGCTTCAATTGACACTAAACTTTAGACAAAAGTCTCAAATTTAAATTGCTAATTAGACCCTAATTTGGAGATTTATCATAATTTACGTATAAAAACTAATAAAATCTAACATAACCTTACCTTCAACAAAAAAACTATCAAAGAAAGAAAAAAAATACAAAAACTTACATCCTCCTTGAGGAATCTTTGCACGGATGATGTGAACGACGGCGGCGGTGGCAAGATCTCTTCCCGATAGCAAAATCCCCTCCCAGGCTCCCCCTACCCCTCCTCCACCTCCCCTGGCGGCATTGACGGAACTGAACTCCCCTTAAGAGGGGAGTTCGCATCCGGTTTCACCTGATTTCGGGCGTATCAGGCTGAAACGCCCAAAACCGGTTTCGCCCGAGACAATATATATATTTTTTAAGTTTCAAATCTGCTACAGTGAGCAGACCCTATTTCGTATTGGTCAGGTCCGAAATCGATACGTTTCGGCCGAAATGTATCAGTTTCGACCGAAACTGCCATCCATGGTGTGCACGACCTCTTGGGCCGAAACGTATAGGTTTCGGCCGAAACTGTCATCCATGGTGTGCACCACCTCCTTCTCAAATGGTACAAGAGGTGGAACTTAAAGGGAGATTGAATTATCTAGTGGCTCATTCTTCATACTACATACGTTTTGGCCGAAACTTGCATCTATGGTGTGCACCACCTCCTTCTCAAATGGCACAAGAGGTGGAACCTAAAGGGAGAGAGAATTATCTGGTGACTCATTCTTCATGCTACATCATGGGCATTGTGGGGTGAAAGAAATAGCAAATCCTTTAGAGGCGAAGCAAGAATTGACGATAGGCTGGTCTCCTTTGCATGTGAGAGAGTGAGTGATTGGGCTAAGCTTCTTTGTAAAGTGCAGTCTCACAACTCCTCTCTTTTCCTTTTGTTGGAGAGATAGCAAGGGATACACTGTCTCGGTGTGAAGTTTTTGTATAGGGATTTTTAGGAGCTGACTGATTATACTTGTACACCCCATTTTCTTTTTACAATTAATACAATTGTGGTACTATCTGCTTCTCAAAAAAAAAAAACTACACCATTCGAGAATAGTTTTAAGAATGTTTTATAATGAGTACACTGTTTGAAGGTCCTCACCCGTAGCAAGGGACTGAAGATAGGGTCTATTCAAGAGACAAAAATTGATAATGGGACATGCAGCTAGTGCAAGCAGTTTCTGCTATCCATGACATTGACATGGTCACAGGAAGAATTTTTGCTGTTTGAGAATTCTGTCATATGAACTGGATGGTTATTACAGATTGGAGAACACTCAGTTTCTGTGCAATTATCATGCCGTCTCACTGACAAACCTTGGATGCTGTCTGGGGTTTATGCACCTACTGTGTATGTAGCAGAGAATTCTGTGGAGAGAACTGAAGTCATGTCAGTGGAATTGATGGTCTTTCTGAGAGAAACATCTTTAACTACACTGTTCGAGAATAGTTTTTAGAATGTTTTATAATGACTACACCGTTTGAAGGATTTCACCTGAAGCAAGGGAGTGGAGATAGGTGTATTGAAGAGACAAAAATTGAATAATGGGACATGCAGCTGGTTCAGGCAGTTTCTGGTGTCCATGACCAGGAAGAATATTGCTGTTTTGGAGTTCTATCAAACGGACTGGATGGTTATTGGAGATTGGAGAACACTCAGTTTCTGTGCAATTAACATGCCATCTTACCACAAACCCTGGATGCTATCTGGGGTTTATGCACCTACCGTGTACGTAGTGGAGAATTCTGTGGGAAGAACTGAAAGCTTGTCAGTGGAATTTTGACGTACAGTGGTGTACTTTGGGTATTTTAATGAAGTACGGAATCTGGCTGAAAGAAATAGAGGCCCCAAGTTTACTATAGGCATGAAGGAGTTCAACAGTTGGACCAGGGTCTGATTAATCTCCCTATTCCAAATCATAAGTTTACTTGGACTAGTGGTAGGAGTATGCCTACTACATTTAAGTTAGATAAGTTCAGAGATGGAAGTCCTTGTTCCCTCTCTCACAGGTTTCTGCTCGATCATTCCCCTTTATTGTCGAATTGCAGTTCAAGAGGCAGGAAAAATAAACTCTGCAGATTAGGGAAGGTTTGGCTGTTGAATGAGCACTTTATTGCAAGCTGGCCTGTTGAGGACCATCACAGTTCGGGTGTTGAAAATTTGGCACTTAAGCTCAAACAATTGAATGGGGTTATCAGAAATGGGCTATTTGTTGGCACAAGGAAAGAGATCATGGAAGTAATTCAATGCTATGTAATCATAGTCAAGTGGAGACTTTGGCAGAACAAAGAAATTTGACTGCTCAGAACTTCAACATAAACTGAACCTTAAAGCTCAGTTGTGTGATTAGTTGCAGGAGGACAAGGTGATGTGGAAACAAAGGGCTCGAATCACTTGGCTGCAGGAAGGGAATTTAAATGCTGCTAGGAGGTAGTTGTGAACAAACTTATCCGAAGTTTTTGGTCCTTCTGAAGAAAAAGGATGATGCCTTGGAACCTCAGGACTTTTGTCCCATCAGTTTATTCAGTGGTTCATATAAAATCATTGCCAGGGTGTGTGCTTCAAGATTGGGGTCTGTTGACTCTGTTTCTGCCAAGTCTTGTTGAGGAAAACTGGTCTGCCTTTTTTCATGATCAGAAATAGGAGGACAAATTTATTTTAGCCCAGTAGATGCTTTATGCTTTAAGAAGTAAGGTTGCTTTCCTGTGCAAGTTGGGTTTTAACAATGCTTATGATAGGGTTGCTTTGAATGGACTTTGGAATGTCATGTATATTCAAATTTCCCACGTAATTTCATTGATGTGATGAAGGCTTGTGTGAAGACAGCTCATTCCTCTATTACTTTCAATAGCAATGTTTTTGGTCTTTTTGCTATTTCAAGATGCTTGCTTCAAGGTGACTTTTATCTCCTGCTTTATGTGTTAGTGGCCAACTTCTTGAGTAGAATGCTGTTTAAGTCAGAGAAAAGTGGATTTTAGAGTGTTACAATCTGCAAAGCTTTTTTCTCAGTGTCTCATTTACAATATGCCGGTGACACTTTGCTGTTCATTAAAGGAGATGTTGAACAATTGAAAATCCTTGTGTTCATTCTCATATGCTCTGAAGCCTGCACTGGTTTTAATGATTATTTTTGAGAAAATATTCTTGGTTAGTATCAATATGGTTGATGTTATGGTTCATGAGTGTCCTCATTTTTTATGCTGTCAGGTGGATAAGTTGCCCATTATGGACTATAGCCCAGTTGGTATGGGTAGAGGGTTAGGAAGGGAACCAGTCAGGTTTAAACCTGGGTGGACTGGGTTTTCTTGTATTTCTGTGAACTTTTTTCACCATTGTAGGAGAGGCCCTCAAAAAAAGTTATCTATTACATACTTGGGCATGCCTTTACACCACAGAAAACTCGGGATTTCAGAATGGGACCAGCTTATTTACAGAATTCAGAGGAAACTCATGACCTAGAAGGCTAAGCACTTGTTCATTGGGGGCAGAATAATTTGTTAAATTTTGTTGTATCATCTATTCCTCTCCATTATGTACCAGCAGCTGTTAGGTTAAAAATGGACTGTATAAGGAGATGCTTCTTATGGGGTGGCAGCAAAGAAAATTCTGTGGGAACCTAATGTTTGGGGGTTTAAAAATTTGCAGCAGATAAGTTTGGCACTCAAGGAATGCCATATTGGATGTCGCCATCATCTCAGAAGGCTGAGGAGAAGAGATCTCGCAGAGATTTGAAATTGTGAATAATCTTTTTCTTTAGAAAAAAACTTTATTTTTTGCCTTTAGCCATTCAATATGACTAGGCTAATACATTAAGAATAAGAACAATGCAAAAAAGCATCTCAACATATAGAGAAATTACAGTATCAGATCTCAATGCCATTTTAGCATGTTCGAGAGCTTTTCCTCTATCGTCATCCTTCTGTCCTCTATCGGCAGTCTCCTCTGCTTAGTCCTTTATCATACTCCTCCCCCCACTCCTCCTCTGCCTCCTTATTCATGATGGAACAGATGGCAAATGGTGCTGACACTTTTGGCAAAGTGGCTCTGGGATTTAATGGCGGAGGACAACTCTTTGTGGAACAACTTGATATTACACACAAATTACAGTGCACATCGAAGACTTGTTTCTAGACTTTGATAATAATGTTTTGCTCTCTTCTGTGTGGAAAGGAATTTTAAAATCAGGGGCATTTTTGGAGAAGGGCATTCATGTTAGAGTGGTTGATGGAGAGAAAGCACCTTGTTTTGGAAGGACCATTGGTGTGGTATCTGAAGGATAGGTTTCCTAAAGTTTATCAGCTGGCATGCAGTAAATGGAGCACGATTAAATAATGCTATCAGGAGGGGATTCATTTGGTTCATTCAGTTATGTTGTGGTCTCAAGGAGGATGAGGAACCGGAATATATTCAACTAGTGGAACTTTACAAAAACGTCAAAATTTCTGACAGTCGGAATGATTGTTTTGTCTGGGGAAAGGATGCTCACCGGTTTCCTATCAAATCTACCAGTTTTTGAAAGGGTCTTGGACAAGTCAATTCAGTTTGGTGATAGTCTGGAAGTTGAAATCGTCTTTAAAATTGAAAACTTTTATGTGGTTGCTTCTTCAAGATATGGATTGTTACAGAATTATATATCAAAAAGTGGAAGAATGAGTATGATATTACATTCACCATATATGGTTATCATGATGAAAATGTTTATCACCCGAAGGTTGCTTGCCCTATTAGCCGTTGAATCAGGAATACTTTGGACAGTTTGGCTGTTTTTCAAGTTAATTTCAACAGTTGATCAGATGTAGTTCTATTTTAAGACAGTGAATAGGCCTCATGCAGCTAAAGTTAGATTTCAACTTCTCAACAATTTCCCTCATGCAATCTGCTGGAGGATCTGAAAGTTACACAATTACAGTGAATGGTTGTCAATGCTGTCGCTTAGGTGACTAGGCGCTTGAATCAGGGCCAAGCCGCTACCCACCAGCCCACCTTTCTGCACCCCTAGAAAGGCAAGCAAGGTGCCCCACCTAGGCGAGCAAGCACTTGCCTAGGCAAAATTGAAGTTTATATATTAATTGTTTGTTTTTAATTTGTTTTTTGAATAGTTAATTCTTCATTGTCTTTTGTTATTTGTTGCTCACTTTGTTTGCCATTATTGATTTATATATGTTTAAGTTTATTATCTCATTGCAATTAAATTTTACGTTCATTTTTCTGCCATTTATGTATTTGATTCATTTTTTCAATTTTTAATATGGAAATATGCAATTATTTATTCTTAATTTGTATGTTGGGGATATGATTTTTGGGGGTTTTTAAAGAGGTGCCAAGGTGTTGTCTAGGTGACACCTATGTGGATGTCTTATTGCCTAAGCGCTTAGGCTCCCATGAATGCCTTGGGTCACCATATCGCTTTGACAACTATAATCCAGAGGCACAAAGTCTATGTTGAGCATAGGTCTGAAAATGGATACCTGTTTCCAAATTTTCGATCCGTTTCCAATTTAAATAATGGATACAAACTCCAATAAGGAGCATCCAATAGCTTATAGGAAATGAAAAGTGGAACTCCGATAATTATAGGAGTCGGAAATGGAGGTAGTCATTTCTGCATCCAATTATCCATTTTTGTTTTTGATGAATAAGATATAATTATATATATGTGTATATATGTACATATATCATTATATTTATGGATACTGTAAATTTTTTTATATTATATATATTATTAATAAATAGATGATTTTTAGACCATTGAATGGGTTCTATCCCACATCCACCAGTGACGAAGATAGGTAAACTAGAAAATTTTCTAAATTCAAAGTTCACAATTTTTTGTTGTGGATATAAATAGACCCTAAGAATTTATATAATTTATGACCTTGTAAGTTTTGCATTTTATTTTTTTAAAACAATCATTGAAATTTGAAAACAGATGAAGGTGGTGACATAGAATTACTGAACTGCAAGGGATGATGGAAACAAAAGCTTCCATTTCTGTTTCCGTTTCCCGATTTGTAAGCAGAAATGGATGCGAAGTGGAAACACCTATTTCTGTTTCCATTTTTGTCTCTGATAATTCTTATAGGAAATGGAAGTGGAACGTGCCATTTTCATTTCTGTCTCTGACCCGCTTTCAGCTGAGCATGTCTGTTCTTGGGCCTGTGTCTTTCTTAACAAGTGAAGTAGATACATCCTTAGAGATCCTGGTTGGAGTTTAGAGAATGAGCTGGGTGTGTCTGGAAGGAAAATTTGTAGTTTTCTTCCTGTTTGTTTTTGAGGCTGAGGAACCTGTCCTTTCCTCAGTTTTTTGTATATATACCTCCTATAAACTACTGTATTTATATATATATTACTGATTTTTATATATTATTATGAATACCCCTAACATCTTCAAAAAGTTTGCAGTTATGCCCTTCTTGTCAAATGTCGTCACTCCAAACTGAATTTGTCAAAAATTTCTGATACTTTTGCATATATATATATCACTAAATTCACCAGAGTTTTGCATATATGCCCCTAACTTCACCAGAATTTACAGCATATTCCTGGCATATTCAGTTGGACTTAATGTCATTTTGACAGAAGGATATAACTGCAACTTTTTTGAAGATGTCAGAGGTATTTCTGACAATATGTGAAAATCAGGGGTATAATATACATACAGCAGTTTGTAGGGGTATATCTATTATCTACAAAAAAACCTTAATGAAATTGCTACTACAGCTACCTTTGTTTGAAACAATTGCTTCTTATGTTTGAAGGAGATTTTACTAAAATTATGGAAGCAGAGTATACTTTTCTTCATCTTTGCTTCAGTGGACTTGTTCCCTAAGGCCCAGTTTGATATTAGAATAGGATATCTAATCCCATGAGAGATAAATGTGGGCCCCACATCCACATCTCACACACAAACCTACTACCCGACCCCGGGTAAGGTATTCGAGCCTCTGGGCTCGAATACATCCTACTCATTTTTCAAACTGGCCCTAAATGTATAATTGGAATGATTTCCCGACTTTGAAAGAGTCAAGCAAAGGAACGAAGCATGCTAATCCAATGTGGTATCTGCGGTACTTCCCCTAAGCAAATCTTGGCAAGTGTAAATTTGAATCTGTTTGGCTGTCCTAGATTAACGTGTAAGTTCATTTTTCTTACTAAATGGTTCTTTTTTAAAAGTCGCTTCTCTCATGCTTGATCGGTTGACAAAGCTAAGCGTAGTTAAGTGTAAGGGAGTAGGATGTCAGGTCAGCAGTTGTCTGGAAATTTTGCCCAGACCTTTGGGATCAAAATCGATATCTCTTTATTAAAAGTGATATATTAACTTTTGCCACTACTTTGAGAAAAGATGTTTTTATTAAGACATGACTTGTGGAATTGTGACATCAATTCAATTTCCAGGTTTATCTTTGTTATAATTGTATCCGCTGGTCATGTTAGTCTCTTTAGTTCTTTCTGGTTTCTTTGCTTGAGATTGACCATGCATAGATTCTTCTCTCTCCCTTCTTTGCTGGGATGCTGTCTTTCTTTTTTTTTCCCTTCCTTTTGTTCCTTCCTTGTTCTTTTCTTTTTTGTCCTTTTGTTCTTTCTTTCAATTTTCTCCAGCTGGCATTTGCAGTAAACACTTAATTGTTATTACTGGTATTTGATCAATAGATGGACCTCGCCATTGGCCAACTGGCATTAACTCAAATTTGGCACATTTGGAGGATGCCTCTCCTCTACTTACAAACTTCTGACTACCAGAATTTTTAACACAAATAAACGGAGATTGGCTCCAGGTTTACAGTCAATTGAAAGACTTTGTTCACTGGGATTTGATATTCCATGTTCTGTTCAATCTCAGGCTGATGGGATTTGGCTCTATTCATGAAGATGATGGAACTCAATTGTTGATCTGAGCACAGGGCCAAAGCAGCTGATCGTGGGATCTCATTTTATTTTCTTTTATTGCAACTTGTAGGTTTTACACCTTTTCCATTGTAGTCGTCGAGAAAAACATTTTAATATTAAGAATTACTGAATTGTGCAGAAATGTGTGAGCATGACTAACATGAATTTTTTGTTTGGGATCTTTTCATCGTTGAAGTGTGTTCATCAATTTGTTTAAACATATTTTCATAATCATTTAAAAGGTGTGACTCACATAAAATTCAAGGGGCATCATTAGTTCCACCAGCAATATGCTTCAATTTCACGTTCGGTGTTCCTTTTGATGTCCAACTTTCGAT
This sequence comes from Amorphophallus konjac, assembly GCA_022559845.1. Lineage (NCBI taxonomy): Eukaryota > Viridiplantae > Streptophyta > Magnoliopsida > Alismatales > Araceae > Amorphophallus > Amorphophallus konjac. The sequence continues at coordinate 13,434,176 of CM040122.1, read as the reverse complement.
CATTTTTTGCATCCAAATATTGTGAAATAATTCTTGCTTGGCTTTTCTTGCAGGTTTGGGATGGAAGTCATGGATACCATTGCATCCTGGGCTAAGAACTTATGCACAAATATTGCCCAACATGAAGCAGGTGGTGATGCCCCTAAAGATTTATCTAGCTGGAGTGTGCTTGATATTGGAACCGGAAATGGCCTACTTCTGCAACAACTTGCAAAACAAGGGTAACATGATGATATTGATTTTCTTGTTTCCAAGCTTGTTGCTCATTTTCTTTCTTTTCACAAAACATAAACTGCTCAAAATTAAAAGTGTTTCCCTTCTATTAAAGGGATAGGTGATAATCTATCCAGAAACAAATGTGTCTCTCATACTTTTCTAGAAGAGCTGGTGTAAAGTTCTCTGTTTTGTAGGGCAATGAGGTGCACAATGGGTCCTAGTATGACTGTCAGTGGGTCTCTTACAACCAGAACATGTTATCTCAAGGTTCTCCTCATCCAGCTGTATCAAGCCCACCCTCTATCTATCATGGAATGCAGAATTGGCTGATTCGATTCGAATCAGAAGTGGCTGATCCGATTCTGTCCCCAATGCCGATCCCAATTAGAAAATTTGTAAAAAATAAAAAATATTTAAAATTAGTTTGACTTGGTCTGAAACGGCCCAAATGGTAAGTCTGCCATATTACTTGTGGATTGATCGATTCTTGTATGAATCTGCCGATCTTGGCTGATTAGGGTTTGATTAGAAAGAGTGTCAAAGTTTATAAAATGTCTTACATAGTTTTATATTTGTGTAAATACTTTTTAAGTTTATAAGTATACTTTTTACTGTGAACCTTTTTTATTTGTGTAAATACTTTTTTGTTTTTTTGTGTGGATCAGCTCAGTTCCATTGGATTGGCCGATTCATCAGATCCGATCTGATCCAGATCGGGATCAGGCATTCCCAATCTTATCCTGCCTTCCCTGCTGTCTATCACTCATTGGGTCAGGTGCAAAAGGGCTCGTGCATTGTGTGATCTTCTGCCCGTAGTCATTTCACACTTTCAAATATATTGATTTTCCTTCCCGTTTCTCATATTTGTTTCTTATTCCACAATACTTTGTAATCAAAATGTTACCAAATGAAGCATTTCTCTCTTTTGCTTCTTGCTTCCCGCTTTCTTTCTCTATCTTTGTAACTGTAATCCTACTTTGAGGTGGCATCTCACTTTAATCAGATGGGAATCCGTAGGATTACCCTGATATTGCTACACCACTGCCACGGCCAAGACCTATCACTCGTTGCATTGGGTGGTGGTCAAGGTGCACAATAGGTCCTGATGGGACTCGCTAACAGATCCTTCCTTAAGACTCAACACTGGGACTATCCCTCAGCCTTTATGCTGGCCATGCTACAAATATTCTTGGGGTCACTCCTATAACCCTTCACTCACTTCATATTCTCCCATTGTGTTTCTCACTACCCAATCATAGTCACAATCTCCACATATCAAAACATTACATAGCACAAATCACATAGCAATATAGCATTACCCTAGAGCCACCATGCCTAGATAACTGCTCTATGCACACAAAATCAAGTCTCACATACTAGCATATTTGAAGAATGGTGGATGATGCTGTCAATCATTTTCCATGGCAGTAGGGGATTTTGTGGTAGTTCGATCTTCTGAAATGCAACTGCGGGACAGCCTACGTTACCTCTAAGCAGTAAGCAGTCCACCTTTAAGAAAGCCACTGACATCACCTGCATCCCATCTGAAGCCTGTATTTTTTTTTTTGAAACGTGGATGATACCATGAAATATATTAAGAAAAGGGAGGGATGTACAGGTGAACTCACATAACCCCTTTACAAAAAATCATGACACCGAGAAGGTGTACCCAATTAACTCCCCAGGAACAAAAAGAGTGAGGAGTTATAGGCCTCCACTTTACAACAATGTTTTGCCCAAAAAGTCACTGTCTCACAAACAAAAGAAAATACCCTTTCTTCCAGCCTCGCTTCCCTTTTGAATAATTTGTTGTTTCTTTCACTCCACAAAGCCCAAAGAGTGGCATGTAGGATAAGCCACCAAATGATCTTGTCCCCCTTGAAGTTCCACCTCCGATGCCAGTTGGTAAGAAGCTGATGTGCCCCTTCAAATTGCCCAAGCAACATAAGGTAGAGATTTGCTAGAGAAGGGTGTCACCCTATCACTGGTGGGCAGCCGACCACGGGAGATCCTCCAAACCAACACCTTCACCTTGAGTGGGCTCTTGGGAGCCCAAATCTGTGGTGCAAAGGGGTCCCCCCCCCCCCCAGAAAGGAGAGAATAGGCAGACCTAACTGAGAACTATCCTTCCCTCTCCCATCTCCAAAGTCAAGTATCTGTCCTACTGACGCTTGGACTAAGTGTAGGAGGAAAGTCAAGAGATATTACAGTTGGCTCATCTTCCCAAGGGTGAGATTCCTTTTGAAAGTGGGAGCCCAAATACCCCCGCCTAGCTATGCATCAAAGGAGTGAGCCATAGAGGCGCTTGGTGTGCTCGCAATAGCAAACAACGATGGAAAGGCCTCCGCTACTATGGAGTCATCACACCACCTATCTTGCCAAAACAAACATCTTTCTTTGTCACCCAGGCTGACCTGAACACTAGCTCTGATGAAGTCTGCACACTGTAAGATGCCTCTCTAAATTGGGAAGACCTTATACATATGGGGCGGGGATAAATCCCACGCTCTAGACGAGGAGTAGTATCTCTGTCTGATCAGCTGAGCCCACAATCAACCTTCCTCTGTTCCAAGCCTCCATGGTCACTTGCACAATAAGGCCTTAAAATGTCTAACGCTCTTGATACCAATGCCACTTGCTTCCTTGCTCTAGCAAACTCTGTCCCATGAAATATCGTGCCATCCTCTTTCTCTGCTCCCACTGCCATGTCAAAAAAATCTAGTCTGAATAGACTCCAATCTCTTAGCCACCGTCTTTGGGACTCTGAAAAGGGAAAGAAAATAGATCGACAAGCTGTCCAGCACAAATCTGCACAGTACCGGCTAACCTCCATAGGAAAGTAGTCTAGCTTTCCATCCTGCAAGCCTGGACTCGTACCTCTGCACCACCCCTGTCAATCCCTACAGTGAAGTGGTCTTGGAGACAACGGAAGGCCCAAGTAAGAGAAAAGGAACTGCCCAATCTGGCATCCAAGATGAGAGCTGCCCGCCTAAGAGCTGACTCCTCCATGTTGATCCCCGCCATGTGACTTTTGTTGTAGTTCACCTTCAGCCCATTGATGTCATGCACCATCTCTAGCATGAACCTGGCATAATATAGTTGTTGCTCCACATCGGCTAGAAAGAGATAGTGTTGTCAGCATACCATAGGTGGGTGATAGTACTGTTGAATTGCCCTGCCTGAAAGTCTCTAATAACCACTGCCGTCTTAGCTCTCATCCACAATTTGCTCAAGATCTCGGACACTAGAACAAACAAGAGTGGGGAGAGAGGGTCTTCCTGCCGACGACCTCTCCCACTAGGGAAAAAAGAGAACTACCCATTAATGAGCACAACAAAAGAAGCAGATGAGATACACTCCCGTATCCATGTAATTTATCTCTGATCAAAGGCTATCTTCGCTTGCACCTGAAGGAGGCAATTCTAGTTGACCCTGTAGTAAGCTTTCTCTAAGTCCAATTTGAGAACCAGTCCCCTCTTCCTCTATAGTTTCATGGAAAATAAACACTCATGTGCAACAAGAAAATTCTCCTGGATGTGTCTTCCCCTGATGAAGGCCTTCTGATAACCATTGACCAATCCATCAACCAACCCATCAAGCCTTCTAGCCAAAACCTTTGCAATGATTTTATATGTGCTATTCAACAAGCTGATGAGTCTAAAGTCTGCCAAATCTTGTGCACCCTTCTTGTTAGGGATCAAGACCAAGGGGGTTTTATTAATACCCGTCAAATGAGCCTTGCCATTCTGGAATTCTCTAAGTGAACCAATGAGATCCCCTTTGATAATTTCCCGACAATGCTGAAAGAAAACAATAGGAAGGCCATCAGCCCCCAAGGTCTTGTCATATGCAAGAGATAATATTGCTTGTCTGATCTTGTCTTTTAGAAAGAGGATCGCGAGAGCCTTGTTCTGTGTTGGGGAGAGGTGTGGAAGTAAGTCATGTGCAAAGTCCGGTCTGCTCGTCTACTCCTCGGTGAAAAGGCTAGCATATCCTTGGCATATCTCCTGACGTCTTCCTCCCTGTGCACAATCTGGTCCCCAGCCTTGATGAAGGCAATGTGCTCTGTCCTCCTCCTTCCCAAAGTAATCCTGTGGAAGTAAGCTATGTTCCTGTTGTCAAGGCGTCTAAGACAACTAAGGCAGTGGCTCATCACCCTATTGCTTAGGCGACAAGACAAGGCGCCTAGGCGAAGCCTAGTTTATATAACTAAGTACATTGCAAAAGAACTACTATTATACATTTTCTACATATAAGTTCTATCGTTAGTTGATAGAAAATTTGATATCCACAAATCTTCAACATATATCTATATTTTTAAAAGCAAAAACAGAATAAATGGCAAACAATAACAAATTAATAAGGGAAAAACTAATAAGAATTTGTGAATACCTGTCAATCAATATAAAATTTTTAATCTAAAGTTTGGTATTCAAATGGTTATTCTCTGTATTAAAAGGAAGCATAAATATGACACAATTCTGGATAAATTATGTAGTGAAAAATAGAGTTGTAGGGGTAGTTTTGGATCTGATTTCTTTCGTTTCATCCTTGTTGGGTTGCGGGTTGTTTATTGGGTCTGGTTCTTATTGGGTCTAGATCTTATGTTTTTATATTGTTGTATCAATATTGGGTCTGGTTAAGTCAAGGGTATTTTAGTCATGTTAACCCTGACTTAACCTAACCTAACATCTGTTAAGAAGGGGACTAGGGCGGCTGCCAGCCTAAGTGAGTCTTTTGGCCGCCAGCCTCCTTTCCAGTTCGATCTCCTCTCTCCTCTTCTCCTTTTTTTTCTTCTCCCTCTAGTCTTGTTGGGTTCTCTACAAATTATAAGCACATTAACATAATAACTTCATAATTTTCAACTTGTGAATTATCAAAAAGAGACAAAACAGTACTAGTTTCAAAAAGTGCACCATGCAAATATGAATCAATGTCCTAAAGAGGAGGGAAGAGTAACCGACGGGGAGAAGAATCCAAGAGAAAGGGGAAAAGGAAATGAAAATCTTATCTTCTCTTTCTAATCTTGACATATCATTTGTTAATTTTTCAAAATTCCTTCTGAACTTTTGCCCAAATACTAAAACAAACCTCAAATCAAGGAGTGGATGTTCTGCCAAGGTAGGCTAGGTAGTGGTCGCCTATGTGCACCAAGGTAGCCAGGGGAGTGTCTTAACGGGCTGCTCGCCTAGGTGCCTGGTCACCTTAGGGGCCTTGGAGTGTCTTGTCGCCTAGGCGACGCCTTCAAAACAATCATGTCCCATTCCTAAAGCTATTTCTCCCTCGATCTTTGTTTTCAGTAAATTTCTTCTCTAATGAGGATATTTTCATATTGTGCTCAAAGAGAGTCTCTGCTCATTCCGTCAGCATCATCTAGCAATCCTGCCTCTTCCAAGGGGTCCAAAGCCTCTAACTGATGAAGAATCCTCTCCTTCACCTGTCTACCAGGTAAACTCTTGCTAGCTCCCCTACTTCTGAGCACCTTGGCCAAATGTTTCAATTTACTAATTAGAGTAGCCATGAGAGAACCCTGTTGTCTCTAACTATCCCACGCGTGCTGACTGTATCTAAAAAATCTGCCTCTTTGAGGTAGTACCTTTCAAATCTGAAAGCATGTCTCCTCTCATGACATCGACTGGTCTTTAAGAGGATAGGCTTGTGATCAGAAGTAGCCAAACAAGAAGCCTGCACATGAGGAAAGTGATCCTCTCATTCCACAGACACCAAGAATCTGTCTAGTTTGGAACAAGACGACGTTTCCCTCAAATTGAACCAGGTGAATTGAGCATTCACTAATCTAATGTCGATGAGGGCTGCCTGCTAAATGAAGTCACATAAATCCTCTAACTCCTCCGAGTGAGGATGAGTTCCCGTCCTCTCTGAAGCTGTAGTCACCGTGTTGAAATCTCCAGCCACACACCATGGCCGTCCTGAAGAATGATGGTGCACGAGCAACTACTGTCACATATCACTCTTGTCCTCCCTAGTTTGAGGGCCATACATCCCTGAGAAGTCTCAGGAGAAGTCGTTCCTCAAGCACCGAAAATGGATGGAGATGGTCCACCGCCCAACTTGCCTCTCCTCCTACACCTCAAATGGGTTCCACAACACCATGATCCCTCCCATCCTTCCCGCCGGAGAATACATCCCCTTCAATAGTTTGCCACCTCTGATCTCCCTCATCAACCCCTCTCTGTCCTCCTCACACATTATCTTCTGCAGATAGAGAATGTCGACCTGACACCTCCTCACCATCTTCTTTACCATCCTCCTCTTCTCGCCCCTTCCCCCCTAAACCCCGCACATTCTATGAGATGATCGAATGCTCCCCTCTCCTCTCTCGTACTCCTCACCCGCCCCCTCCCCCTCCTTGCTACCCCCCACAACTCTCATTTGAGACTTCTCGCTGCCTTTGCGAAGGCTGCTAGCCATCTCTTCTGGATCAAGTTAAGAGACCCCCTGATACCCTTGTCCACCCCCTTATAGGAGACCCCCGGTTTCTCTACCAAATCTCTCATGTGGTCCTCCGTAATCTTCTCTGCCACCCCCATCAGTTCTTTCCCCTCCTCCTTACCAGGTATGCCTTAGTACTCCAACTTCTTTCAGTATCCTTCCTCATAAGCAGGAGTGCCCGGGGTGTTGTCTTCGTCTTCGGTCGTCCCCAGAAGAAGACCCATGTCCACCGCCGGAAGGTTGCTACATATCTGATCTCTGCGGCTGCATGGGCAGGAGTAGAAACCCCTCTCGACAGCCTCTGTTGCCCTTCCTCTTTGATTGCTCCCAGGTCGAGGGCGGCGAGCACCGGAGGTGGCACTCACAGGAGGTCCGACAAAGGGTCGGGACCCCCTATCTCCCTCCCAAAAGGGCACCTGCCTGTTGTTGATAAAGTGAACCCTTCGGCAAGCCCTCTAGGTGGCCACCGAGACCCAGGCAATCCATAGACAGGACTTCCTCGGAGGCTACCTGAGATACTAGGCCCGGCTCCCCTTCTGCTGAAGATGAAGTCCAGGGAACACCTCGTCCCCTTGCCACGACAAAGCGAAACAAGATGACTACTCTCGCAGAGCAGGAACCCCCTCCCCCCCCCAACCGGTCGGAGGATGACAACACCGCTGGGTGGCCGAAGCTCTACACCGCATGGCAAGTCGGGCGGGGAAGAAGCCCCCTATCAAGCTGCATGGACCTGCTAACATGCTTGACGTCGGATTCGGGTAAGTTTTGGGCCCCACTCGGTGACTTGGATCTTAACCCCCAAGGAGACCCCCCCAAATCTGATACTTCTTTGGCCAATAGCAGAGGGCCCATAGCCGACAAAACGGGCTCGGCCCGGTTTAGGGAACACGGCCCAGGCAGCTTACCTGCTTTTGAAATGTAAAAGCCCGCTCAATCCCAAGGCCGTACGTTCCCCAACCTCCTACCTCACACCAGGAAACCCTAAGATTGCTGGCGGCAGTTGCGCCTCCACTTGCTCTTCCTTCACCCAGAGCCAAATGGCAAAGGGATCCCCGTCAATGACGACAGTGACAACGGCCGGGATCGCCGCCGGGCTTGACACCTACACAGCGGCAACAACCCTCGTATGTGAACCCATCGGGGAGAACCCTAGGCTCCCTTTTTCCACGCTTTTGAAGCTTCGGACTAAGAAGGTGATGCCCTCTTCATTACAAAGTAGGGGCACTCCCTCTATGATGATACGAAACCTCCTCGGCTTGGGGCTCAGGAAGGTGCCTCTAGTCTTTAGACCAATGTAGGATCCGGAGCAGAGCTCCTCCCACGTCGACCACACCTGTGTTCGCCATCACCGTCACTGCCTGTTCTTCTTGCCCTACCATGAGGAAGGTCGCCGACGAAACCCTTGAGACCTCCTAGTAGCCCCCTGCGAGTGCCTCCGCCTCAACCTCGCCCTCCACTACCGTCACACACATAGTTGTCAAGGCGAGTAGGCGACAAGGCGACCAAAGCGAGTTTGGGGTCCTTGAGTGCCTAAGCGCTTAGGCGCCTGCCTAAGCGGCACTTAGGCGCCTGCCTAAGCGGCACTTAGGCATCAAGTTCATAAAAAATATCATCATTAATATATACGTAATTTTTTATATATAAATTAATCATGATTATTACAAAATGGGAAACAACACTAGTATGAACATAGAAATAAAAATTAATAAAAATGACATTGCAAAAAAATATCAAAATTCATTTTGAGATAAAATTAACAATAAAAATTAGACTTTCAGGTTGAATAAAATACTAACATGATGTTTGCCAATTTCTTCCAAAAATATGCAAATCATACTCGAAATAACATACATATAATATAAAGTAGATACGAGAAGAAAAAGACATCTCCCATTATCACATACAATCCATAATAAAGTAAACAAACACATAACTAGGGAAGTACCATAGATGACCACTGTAAAAAAAATAAGACATACAAAATTCAAATTAAAATTTAAAATATTTTATTAACAAATTAACTCCATTATTAATTGAAAAGGGGGGAAGGCAAGATAGAGAGAGAGGGACTGAGAGATATAGTTACGAACTGTGTGTGTGTGTGAGAGAGAGAGAGAGGAGGAAGGGTGGGGGAAAGAGAGAGAAGGGGGCAAGGGGAGAGAAGAGATAGACAGACAGAGAGAGGGGGCGAGAGAGAGAGAGAGGGTGAGTCTCACTGTGACTGTGAGAGAGAAATAGAGAGAGTGTTGGAGTGTTGAGCTCGAACTCGCCATCGTACGCCCTCGCACGCAGATCGACCTGCGCGGTCAGGTCGCAGGGTTTGACCTAGGGGGCAGCGCCAGAAAATTTCTATTTATAACAGGGGAGAAGAGGGAGAGAGAGACGAAGATAGAAGGGGGCCGCCTAGGTGCCGCTTTGGGCGCCTAGGCCGCCCAAGCGGCGTCTTTTTCGAGCCCAACAAGGCGTGGGGGCGCCTTGTTGTCAAAAAACGCCTTCCCGCCTTGACAACTATGGTCATACACAGGCTCTGTCGCAACCAGTCAGTGCACTTGAGTAGGCTCTCCCTCGGAAACTCCCTTGCATCAACACACCTTTTGCTTCCTGATCCCAACGGACCTGATATAGGGTTCCCCTCACCACCTCCGTGAACGTCTTTGGACGGTCGGACCTCCCACCGGGGGCTGACGAACGCCCCCCAACCTGGCAAAATCTCCTAATATGCCCCCTCTTCCTGCAGCCAAAACAGGTCAGCACTCGGATCCCCTCTTGGGGACAAGCTCCGACCGTCCGACAAGTGGCCTCCCCTGTGGGCCATCCCACCTGGAGAGAGAACTCCTAACCGCAGAGCTTGTCACTCTAGGAATAGCTAGAGAGAGAATAAAGCATCCCGACAAAACTCGAGACTTTTGCTGTAGTTCACTTTCATCCCACTGATGTCCTGCACCATCTTTCTTGAGAAGTTCTAGGAGAAGCTGTCTCTCAAGCACCGGAAATGAAGGGAGATGGCCCAACCAATGCTAGGAATCTAAAGAATACAGTATGGATTACTAGACTAATGCAATGACTACATGCAACTCTCCAATATAGTGTAAGAGAGCATCCTTAAACTTCCTCAAAAGTCGCAACAAACCTTATTGAAACCTTCAGGATACTCCACACCTCCTAGCCCCTTTGATAGTGGAGAGGACAAGGGCAACCTCCTTGCTACCCTCTTTCTACTTCCTTCCCTCTTCTTCCTCTCAGATGGATGGTGGTCCTTCCCTCTGAGCGTGCAAGGTGCTACTCTTCTCTCCTCCCCTCTTCTTAAAGGGGTTGACCATGCTGACTTCTCCCTTCTCACCCCATCTCTCTTCCATTCTCAAGGAACTGTCCCCTGATATCCTGTCACCTATCTTTCAGAAAGAGATAAGGAGAGATTTCTTTAGATTAAATTCCATGAATAGGAGCATAAATCGAAAAACCTCAACGTTCTGAACTCACAAAGCCAATCAAAGATGTGTTTCATGTCATTACATTTATGATCATGATATTAATACCCCTGTAATTCTGCTAATTAGCTGAATTTGCAGATTTTCTGATTTGACTGGGACTGATTATAGTGAAGGAGCAATCGACCTTGCTCGCAGCCTTGCTACTCGTGATGGATTTGCTTTTATTAATTTTGTGGTACACCCTCGCTTTCATCCCAGTTTTGTATTTTACCACTATTAACTTTTGGTATCCTTGATCTAATTCTCGAAGAAATGGAAACATGGATGTGCTTAAATTTTCAAGCAATATCACGATCTTTTTCATTGAAAGTGTATTAAGAGCTTGTTTTATTTTTTTCTATGAGAAAGTCTACTTTCAATTTGTGGTTTGTGAAGCTATGTGTTGTAGGATACATTGAGGGGAGAAAAGCTCCCATTCTGGAAGGGGGATCTTTCTTTCTTTCATTGTTTCTTTGAATTCTTTCTGCCATTTCTTTGGTTGGGTATACATTGTTAGAATCAGTTCATAGTATTTTATACCTAATTTGGTTGGAGTATTAATTTTGATATTAATAGTTTTGAAGTACAGAATGTCAATGTTGACATTGATGTAGGAGTAAGGAGGGTGGCAGCTAAAGGAAAACGATAGTAGGGTTGGAGCAAGGAGAAGAAAGGGTCCTTCTGTGTTATTTTTAATACAGGTGTAGACCTGTATTAAATTTGGTATAACATTAAGCTCTAATACTATAAGAATATTGAAATTGATATAGGATGATGACATCTTCGATGATTGTTTCAAGACTGACCAACTTGTTGGGTTAACAGGGGTCATCTAGGGAGTCCTAATTATAGTGAGGGGGCTGCTCTTGGGAATTGTCAACAAGACGAAGGTGGTCAAGAGGAGGTTGACGAACTGCGGAGGGATGAGGTTAAGGAGCTCGTTGGGGTAGTGGAAAGGTTGACAGGATTGCAGGTTAGAGAGTTGGCGGAGAGGGTGGGGGTGTCCTTCTGTGGATGCGAGGAGGACATTAAAGGAATGTTCAGGGAGGTCTAGAAAAGGTGGCTTATCTCCATGGCGAGGGAGGTGGGGGGGAATCTGAGAAGAAGAGTTATCAAAATTGGGAGGGCTAAATGGAGGAGGATGGTGTTTAGGGGGAGGGTGGAAAAAAGTCATATTCTCAATGAGGATTGTGCCATGGAACGTGAGGAGGATCTGTGGGAGGGAGAAGAGGAGGGTGGTTCAAGACCTTGTCAGAACATGCAAGATAGATATTTTGTGCTTACAAGAATCGAAACGTGAGGGGGATGGGGAGGCCATCCTGAGGGAGATAGGGGGTGCTAGATTGACTAGTGGGATAGCATCCTAGGTTGAGGGGAGAGCGAGGGGTATCATGGTATTATTAAATGAGTTTGAGGTACATGAGGTGGAGGAGTTCAGACAAATCAGCAAAGGGGGCATATGCCTCTCTTTCCGCAGCATTAGGGATAGTTTCTTATGGGACTTCGCTGGAGTTTATGGTCCACAGAATAGGGAGGACAAAAAAGCACTCTGGGAGGAGCTTCTTCTCGTTCACAATAGCTCTGGCTGCCCATGGTGCAGAGGGGGACTTCAATGTCGTGGTCTCTTTGCTAGGGAGGTTGGGTGACTTTTACCCCTCTGGAGAAATGGAGGATTTCAAGCAATTCATCTCTGAGGCAGCATTGATTGATGTCTACACTTCCAACACCCAGGTCACTTGGTCTAATATGGGAGTTGATTCTGGACACTCCAAGCTTGACAGATTTCTTGTTTCAGTGGACTGGGAGGACCACTTCCCACACTTGGAGGCATTTGGCTTGGCCAGACCGATATCAGACCACATGCCCTTCTTGCTCAGGACTACTAGTAGATTGAACATGAAACCGTAGTCCATATTGGAGAGATACTGGCTCAAAGAAGAAGGCTTTATGGATATTGTTAGCAGAGTGTGGGGTACCTAGAGATAAGAGTCTACTATGGCCGGACTAGTTGGCAAGTTAGAAAGCTTAGCGAAGGAGCTGACCTTATGGGGGTCAGCAGTCTCTCCTGAGAAAGGCAGCTAAGGACCGGATCTTAGAACAGTTAGAGGGGCTTGAGGTGCTGGAAGAAGCAAGCTTGTTGGACGATCCGAACAAAATTCAACGGGATACGTTTAAAATTGACTTTGAAGACATCTTTTTGAAAGAGGAAATATACTAGAAGCAGAGGTCAAGGGAGAGGTCGATTAAAGAGGGCGATAGGGACACTTCTTACTTTCACAGGGTTGTGCCAGGGAGGAGGAAGCTTAACTGCATCAAGTGCATCAGGGGTGGAAATCAGCTCATTACTGACCCGAGAACCTTGGAGAGGCATGTCACTCACTTTTACTCCAGACTATTCATTGAGGAAGAATCAAGTAGACCGCTCGTTGCTATACTCCTCATCCCTCATCTCACAGCAGAAGACACCAGGGACCTCTCTTGCCCCTTCGATGAGGAAGAGGTGACGAAGGCAGTCTTCTCAATGCCAGGGGATAAGGCTTCTGGCCTGGTTGGCCTGCCACTTGTGTTCTACCACCATTGCTAGGAACTCAGCAAGAGTGATGTTCTATAAGCAATTTGGGAATTTCAGGAAGGAAGGGTGCATTTGAGTGGCATCAACAAGACACTGCTTATCCTCGTTCCGAAAAAAATAGGGGGTTGACAACCCGAGGGACTATAGGCCCATCAATCAGCTAAATGGGGCCTATAAGATAATCATGAAGCTTTTGACTATGAGACTTGAAAATGTTATGAACAAATTGGTCAATGGGTACCAAGGAGCCATCATTAGAGGCCGCGGCATTCAAGAGAATTTTTTGGTTGCATGTGAATGTTTACTGGTTCTGAAGGAATAGAGTAAGAAAGGGTCGGTTCTCAAGTTGGACTTTGAAAAAGCTTATAACCGGATTAGGTGGCAGTGTCTGTTTGATGGCAGTCTGTTTGATGTTCTTACCAAGGTGGGTTTTGATGATAAGTGGGTGAGCTGGATAAGGGAATGCCTCCAGTCGTCCACATTTGTTGTCCTCCTTAATGGGAAGCCTTCTCCTTACTTTCATAGTGATAGAGGATTCATGCAAGGTGAACCTATATCTCTACTTCCGTTTGCCCTGGTGACATACATCTTGAGCAGTATGTGGTCAAGAGCAGAATCCCATGGTTTGATTAGGGGGGTTCCAGGTGGCCCCCCTGGGACAATACATATCCCATCTTTAGTATACTGATGACACTATCCTTTTTGTGATAGAGGGTGAAGAGTAGTCATATACTATCTGGCTAATGCTGGAACTTGTTCAAGAGGTCAGCAGCCTTAAGGTGAATTTTTCTAAGAGTCAGGTCCTGGGTATCAACATGAAGCAGAGAGCCATTCGGAGAGTTACCATTATTTTAGGTTGTCAAGTAGGGGAATTCCTTATCACCTACCTGAGACTTCCTTTGATTCTTGGTACTTTGAGGTGTAGGGATTGGCAAGTGTGGTGCAGAGATTTCATCCAGACTAGCAGGATGGAAAGGGAAGTTGTTCTCTTATGGGGGGCGGCTGGTGCTTTGTAAATCCATCTTGGACAGTCTTCCTATTTACTTTCTTGTCCACATTCTGGATCCCTCTCTTAGTGACCAGGAAGCGTAAGTCTATCCTTGTGAGATTATTCTAGCACGACATGGGAGAGCGTGGTAGAGGTTGGCATGACATTGCCTGGGGCAGAGTTTGCAAATGCAAGGAAATGGGTGGACTGGATATCAAGAACATCAAGGATTTCAATATGGCACTGTTGAGCAAGTGGCTGTGGAGGCTTGGCAACGAGGAACATGACTTGTGGACCACAGTCATACACCAGAGATATTACATAAAAGGAAGGGTGTGGACTTTCCCCCCCCCCCTAAGATCGTACTTCTATTGGAGGGTATCTCGAAGAGCATGGACATTATCAGGGCAGGGATTAGAGTGACATGGGGTAATGGTCAGAAATGTCGGTTTTGGGAAGACAGATGGTGCACTGATTGATTGCTCAAAGAAAGGTTTCCTCAGCTGTTTGCAGTCACTTCGGAGCCTTTGGCAGTGGTGGCTTAGGTCTTTGAGGGTCAGTTAAGGATGGGTAGTTGGACCCCCATGTTTAGAAGAAACCTGTGGGACGAGAAAATTGCTTTGCTCTCTCTAGTACAAGAACACACCATAGATGCAAGCAAGGCGGATGTGTAGAGCTGGAGATGAGGCAAAGATGGCTGCTTCTCAATTAGATCGACTTACAAAGTCATTGCAGATGGTGGTGGGTGACATCCTTTGGCCAAGCAAATCTGGGAACCGAAGTGCCTTAAAGTTAAGGTGTTGACGTGGAGGATTTCTCATGGAAGGCTGCCAACAGGTGACAGACTTGTTTCCGTTTTGCATGGTGTCCAAACCATTTGTTGTCTGTGCGGGGAGGAGGAAAATATTGATTACTTGTTCACTGGCTGTCGATTTGCTAAAGAGGTGTGGCACTGTGGCTCCATGTCTTGAACAAAATTTAGTGAGGCTGTCAATCTGTTGAGATTGTCCACCAACTCTTCAGTGTGTGGTAGAGGAAATGACCCCTCGAGGGAGACAGACATGTTCGGTGGCTAATCCTTCATGCTACATTGTGGGCCATGTGAGGGGAGAGAAACAACAGAATTTTCAGGAAGATGGCTATGGTCCCTGAGAGGATAGGGGAGTTTGTAGCAGAGTGTGTCAGAGAGTGGGCTAAAAGTCTCTATAATGTATATACACAGCTCTTCTTTCTTGGTTTTGTTGGGGAGATAGTATGTGACACATCTTCTTGATGTGACCTTCCGTATAGGGATGTTTTGTAAGCAGACAATATATACTTGTGAATCCCTATTTTTATCTTTAATATAATCAGTGGTACCACCCACTTAAAAAAAAACAACCAAACACCCACTATCAATAACAATACCAACATTGCTACTGATTAGGTATCTGATTAAGCAACCAAACACTCCATTAAGCAATGACCACAAGGTTGAAAGATGTAATATGACAATTCATTGACAAATTTCAAACAACATTTCTTTAGGACAATTCATTTCAAAGCCATAATAAATGTATTTCATCATATGTACTATTGTCACCTACCGTTTTTTAACTTAATTTTAGATAGATTCAGATGAAAAAGGACTAATATATTCTTGTTTGGTCTTTTCACATAATTAAAATAATGACATGTATACTCTATTAATCTTTCATATTATCTTGTATACCCTTCTGAAAATCTTATATTTTACTTGTTCTACAGAATATTTTATTAACTTTGACAGTATTAGAGCATGGGGGGTATAACTGAAATAATATTCTTTAATATGGGGTATATATGACAATAACAAGAATATAGGGTACTATTCACCTTTAAAAAAATCAAGAATATAGGGTATAGATAGAATATGCAAGGTTTCTAGGGGAATACATGTAATTATCCCAATAATTAATTCACTCCTTGGTTGCACTTCAACAGCAAGGTTTTTCCTTTAGTGGAAAATCTTGTGTCTTATGTACTAATTCCTGTGAATATGTCAAGGAAATCATCCCTGTAAATTAAATCTTCAGCAAAATGTAGTGCACTACAGCGGAGGGGAGGATGATTAAAAGAGTCACATGAGGAAGGGTTTAAGTGAAGGTGAGCCACTCTCTGCTGTATAGAGTCTATAGACCTATTAAGTATCTTGATTTGCCACTCTGATGTTAGAAGTAAGAGGACTGGAAAGCAACAATTCCAATTAAGTATCTTGGTTTGCCACTCTCTGATGTAAACATTGGGAAGAGGGATTGAGATTAGAGTAGCATCATAGTTGTCGGGGCGTTAAGGCGAGCCATTTTCCCCATGCTCATTCTTGTTGCTTGGCTTGGCCTGTGTCTGACCATAAGCCCATCTTCTTGAAGACTTCGTGCATCATTCAGAGAAGTCTATTTTTAGACTGGAAAGATACTAGTTTAGAGAGATGGATTTCATGGATACTGTCAGATAGGTGTGATATGCTCCAAGGCAAGAACAGGCTGCAATGGCTAGCTTTTGTGGGGAAATTGAGCATGTGGTGCAGGTTTCGAAGGAATGGGGTGCAACCAAAAGCTACATGGCAAAGCTGCTAAAGACAAAATCCTCGATCAGTTCCAAGGCTTGGACTGCTTGGACGAGGCTAGACTTCTAGATGAACTAGACAAACAACTCTTGGAGAGACTCAGGGCAGAATATGAGGAGATTCTTGTGAGGGAAGAGATTTTCTGGACACAAAGATCTAAGGAGAAATGGCTTAAGAAAGGCGACATGAACACTGCTTGTTTTCAGTGTATAGCTTCATGAAGGAGAAGGGTCAACTTAATCACAGGTATCAAGGTTGGGGAATAGTTGATTTCCAGTGATGTGGAGATCATGAGGAAGGCGAGGGGTTTCTTCTCACACCTCTTCTCTGAGGAGGATATGGCCAGGTCTCTTATAGCTAATGATGTTCTCCTATGTACTACTGTTGAGGAAAGTGAAGCTCTGTCTTGTCCTTTCTAAGAGGAGGTCCAAAAGGTTGTGTTCTCTCTTGCAAGCGATAAAGCACTTGGACCGGATGGCTTCTCATTGGCCTTCTTCCAGAAGTGCCGGGATATCATTAAGACATATCTTATATGTGCAATGTAGGAGTTCCAAGAGGGAAGGGTGCATTTGAGGGGCATCAACAAGACTATCTTAGTGCTCATCCCAAAGAAGCAAGGGGCATAGAGCTTTCGAGATTTCAGACCAATTAGTCTCTTCAATGGTACATATAAAATTATTTCCAAGTTGTTGGCCATGAGACTTAATAGTGTGATTGGCATGTTGGTTAGTGGTTATCAAGGGACTTTCATTAGGGGACGTCACATTCAGGAGAACCTCTTGGTTGCCCATGAATGTCTTCATGCTATAAAGAGTCAGAGGAAGAGAAGAGTGGTTCTCAAGCTGGATTTGAAAAAAACCTATGATAGTGTTAATTGGAGTTGTCTATTTGATGTCCTTGGGAAGATAGGTTTGAATGAAAGGTGGATTGGATGGATCCGGGCATGTGTCACGCTAGCCAGATTTGTAGTCTTTATTAATGGACAACCTTCATCTTATTTTCATTGTGGTAGGGGCCTTCGCTAGGGAGACCTAATGTCCCCACTACTATTTTTCCTCGTTGCGCACATTCTAAGTAGGATGTGGCTGAGAGTTGAAACACAAGGGCTAATCAATGGCTTCCAGGTTGGAATAGACAGTGCCCACATCACTCACTTGCAGTATGCAGATGACACAATTCTATTCCTAGTAGAGGGTATGAGGCAATTATATATCATTAGACTTATGCTGGATTTGTTGGAGGAAGTTGGTGGGCTCAAGGTGAATTTCAGTAAGAGTAAGATTGTGGGGATTAACATGGAGGAGATAAATCTCTGGAGTGCAGCTTTCATCCTAGACTACCAGATAGGAGATTTCCCAATCTCTTATTTGGGCCTATTGCTATCTCTAGGGGCCTTACATTGCAGCGACTGTCACAGTGTAATCCAGAAGTATGAGTCCAGACTCGCAGGATGGAAGGGGAGACTTCTCTCATATGGGGGGAGGTTAGTGCTGTGCAAATTGGTGCTCAATAGGCTCCTCATATATTACCTTTCCACCTTCTAGATTCTAAGGACAGTGGCAAGGAAGATTTACTCTATTCAATCAAGATTCTTCTAGCATGGTAGTGGAGGTGGAAATAGGAGGTGGCACAATATAGCGCGGGGCAAAATTTGTAAGAGCAAGGAGATGGGAGGCCTAGTCATCAGAGACATTAGAGACTTCAATCAGGCTCTGTTGTGTAAGTGGTTGTGGAATTTGAGCTCTGTAGAAAATGGGTTGTGGTTGCAAGTCATCCAACGGAGATACTACGGGAGAGTAAGAGATTGGGACTTAGCCCTGGCCTTTCAGCATAGCATCTCTCCCATTTGGAGGGATATCTTATAGTGTAGAGATATCATTTTGGTCAGTGCATGGGTTCGACTAGGGAATGGGTAGAAGTGTCTTTTTTTGGAAAGATAGGTGGTGTGGAGACTTTACTCTAGAGGAGATGTTTCCATAACTTTTTGCAATTGCTTCTGCACATGCGACATCAGTTTCTCAAATTTTTAACACTACTATCAGGGGGAACTTGGTCTCCATCCTTCAGAAGAAAGCCTAGGATGGAGGACATTGAACAACTGGAGAAACTCCTATCTCTTCTCCTATATTTTGCTTCAGAAACCCACAACATTGATAGGTGGTGGTGGAGATAGAGCAAGGAAGGAAGATTTGCAGTTAGCTCAGACTATAACCTTATTTCAGATGGAGGAATGAGACATGGTGTTGTATTGCAGATCTGGAACCGTAGGAGCCCACCTAAGGTGAAATTGCTTATACGGAGGATTTCATATGGCTAGCTACTCACTTGTGACAAGTTGGCTACATTCTTGGTAGGAATTCCCACGGTGTGTGCTCTTTGCGTGGAAACGGAGTTGTCATTGGATCACCTCTTTGCAGGATGCTCCTTCTCTAAGGAGATATGGACACAAGTGACTAGCCGGTTCCTAGGTCCTATTATCTTTCAGGATAGTGGGCACCAATTGATCTGACAATGGCACAAGAGATGGACTCTCAAGGGAGATAGGCACATTTGGTGGCTCATTCTGCATACTACTCTTTGGGCCTTATGAGGAGAAAAAATAGTAGGATCTTCAAGAGGGAAGCTAGAGCCGCAAACATAATTTTATTTTTCATCTTAAAGAAAGTGAGAGAGTGGGCATCTATTGTATGTAAAGTGGACTCACACAACTCCTCCTTTGTTGTCTTGTTGGGGGAAAGTGGGTGCCACATCACTTGGGTGCGGTGTTTTTATATAAGGATCTTTTAGGCGCACCATGGTTGTCAAGACGTCCAAGACGATCAAGGCGGTGGCCCACTGCGACAAGGCAAGGTGCCTAGGCGAAGCCTAATTTATATAACTAAGTATATTGTAAGAGAATTGCTACTATACATTTTCTACATATAAATTCTATCTTTAGTTAATAGAAAATTTGATATCCACACATCTTTAACATATACCTATATTTTAAAAAGTAAAAACAGAATAAATGGCAAACAATAACAAATTAATAAGGAGAAAACTAATAAGAATTTGTGAATACCTGTCAATCGATATAAAAGTTTTAATCTAAAATTTGGTATTCAAATAGTTATTCTCTATATTAAAAGGAAGCATAAAAATGACACATTTCTATATAAATTATAAGCATAGGTATTCAAATAGTTATCCTCTCACTTGGGAATGGCTCGATGGGTCCGAAAGAGAGAGAAAATGGAAAAGAATTTTTCTATAAGGGATTTTGCATCAAAATGCATTTCCTAAAAAATAGGATGAGGCTGTGATTTCCCGCTCTCCTACTCACTCTCTCTCCTGTGCTCTCTCTTTCTCACCTTAGAAAACGGCTCGATTGGCCTTGGAATGGGGAAAAAGGGAGGCAATATGTATGGGTTTATCAGAAAATTTTCAGGAATCCCTCACTAAAAAATGACCTGACGGACATGGTAGGGGAGAGAAAAGATGAGAACTTATTTTCTCTGGATATTTTTATGAAAGGTTAGATTACCATTTACATTGAAAATAGCTCGACAGCGGGCTGTGCATGCAATTTTCTAGGCCCTTGAGAGCCTATAAATACCCTTTATGAGGGTCCATTTGGAGAGAGAAGTCCTAGTTACTAGTAAGGTTGGATTCTTGAGGCTCTGCTGCTCTCTCTAGTCTCTACTCAGTTGAGAGCTATGGCCCACCAGCACTAAGTTTAACCTATGGCCCATGTGGTTCAAACCACTTAGGCCATTATGGTCAAGTGGCTCGGACCATTGGGTCCAAATGCTCAAATAGATCCAATTGGTTTGGACCATTGCGCCCAAATGCCCAAATAGGTACTCTTGGCTCAGATCATTAAGCCCAATTGGCTTAGACCTCTAGTCTATTAGGTCCAATTTGTCGATATGACCAATCTTTCTATGTATTTGACCGATGCTGCCTACTTTTGTTGTAATTCTCTAGAATCGATGAATAAAGAGTTAATGCTTTATTTATGTGTACTTCTGTGTATGCGTAAATATTTAATACTGGTCTTATGGGTGAAATACCCAAAATAAACTTATCTTAGGTGATGATATTTTGAATATAATTAGTGCATATGCACCTCAAGTAGGATTAGAAGAGAGCATTAAAAAGTAATTTTGGGAGGCTATTGATAGTTTGATCCAAAATATCCCTAGTGAAGAGAGAATCTTTATTGGAGGGGATCTTAATGGTCATGTGGGTATAGATAATAGAGGCTATGAGAGGATTCATGGAGGGCTTGGTTTTGGTAATAGAAATGATATGGGTAACACTATTCTTGATTTTGCTATGGCCTATGATCTAGCAATTATTAATACCTTCTTTAAGAAGCGGGACGAACACTTAATAACATACAAGAGTGGAACACATATAAGTCAAATTGACTATTTTCTCATTAGGAAGGTCGATAGAGTTTTATGTAAAGATTGCAAAGTTATTCCTGGTGAGAGTCTAGCCCCTCAACATAGATTGTTAGTAATGGATGTCACTATCCCTAAATTCAAAAGAAAGATCATTATAAATAATTATTCCAAGATTAAATGGTGGAATTTAAAAGGTAAAAGTTTAGAAACATTTAAAAATCATCTATTAAAGGAAAATATTTGGAATTTAGAACAAGAAACTAATGTAATGTGGAATAATATTACAAATTGTATAACGAGGGTTGCAAAACAACTCTTAGGCGAATCTAAAGGTAAAAAGAACTTAGAAAAAGAGACTTGGTGGTGGAGTGAGGAAATTCAAAATACCATTAAAGTAAAAAAGGAATGCTTTAAAGTTTGGCAAGCTAACAAAAATGCTCAAACCCTAGAAGCTTATAAAATCGCTAAAAAGAGAGCTAAGAAAATAGTCAGCGAAGCCAAATCAAAGGCATTTGAAGATTTATATAATAAATTAGGAACCCGAGAGGGTGAAAAGGACATATTTAAACTAGCTAAATTAAGAGAAAGGAAAACTAGAGATTTAGATCATGTTCGGTGCATTAAAGGTGAAGATCAAAGGGTTTTAACTAAGGATCTTGAGATTAAAGGGAGGTGGCATAGCTATTTTTAGAAGTTACTTAATGGAGATTCCGTCAATGATTTATCTTTAGAAGGTACCCAAGAGTCCACAATATTTGATAAATATCAATATTTCAGGCGTATTAAGATGTCAGAAGTGGATGATGCTTTAAGGAAAATGAAAGTGGGCAAGGCCTTAGGACTAGATGGCTTACCTATTGAAGTATGGAAAGGCCTAGGAGATATTGGTATTCAGTGGCTAACTAAATTTTTTAATAAAATTTTAAAGGAACGGAGAATGCCAGAAGTTTGGAGAAAAAGTGTTGTAGTTCCTTTCTATAAAAATAAAGGAGATATTCAAAGTTGTAATAATTATCGTGGAATTAAGCTTATGAGTCATACTATGAAACTTTGGGAAAGAGTAATTGATAAACGCCTCCGTGGTATGACTACTGTGTCGGAAAATCAGTTTGGTTTTATGCCAAATAGATCTACTACAGAAGCTATTTTCTTGCTACGGCAGCTAATGGAGAAGTATAGAGAGATGAGAAAAGATTTGTATATAGTTTTTCTTGATTTAGAGAAGGCGTACGATCGAGTACCGAGAGAATTGATTTGGTGGACATTAAGAAAGAAAGGAATCTCTCAAGGATATGTATGACGGTGCTATTACTAGTGTTCGAACTATTGCTGGGGAGACTGGTGAATTTCCCGTTTCTATAGGTTTGCATCAAGGTTCTGCACTAAGTCCGTATCTCTTTGCCTTAGTTATGGATGAAGTAACTAAACAATTGCATGAGGATATCCCTTGGTGTATGCTATTTGCAGACGATATTGTTTTAATTGATGAGAGTATTGATGCTCTAAATGTTAAGTTAGAGCGTTGGAGACTTGCCTTGGAGTCTAAAGGTTTTAAAATTAGTAGGAGCAAGTCAGAATTTATGCACTGTAATTTTAGTAATGGGAGAGTGGTTCAGGAAGACATGGTTCTAATTGATGGACATAACATTCCGAAGAGTAGTAGCTTTCGATACTTAGGGTCTATCATACAAGAGAATGGGGAGATTTATGATGACGTTACACATAGGATTAAGGCAGGCTGGTTAAGATGGAGAAGTGCATCAGGTGTCCTTTGTGATCGTCGTATGTCTGTGAAACTCAAAGGGAGGTTTTATAGAACGGCTGTGAGACCTGCTCTGTTATATGGTACCGAGTGTTGGGCAGTACGAAAGGAACACATCCACAAAATGTGTGTAGCAGAGATGAGGATGTTGAGATGGATGTGTGGCAAGACTAAGAAAGACAAGATTAGGAATGAGCGCATCCGTAAGGACTTAGGGATAGCTCCAATTGATACCTTAAAAAATTCAAAAATGGATTCTCTCTCTTCGAATGGCATACCCGAGTTCGCGGTTGGGCACCGTATCCTAACAGGTTATCAAACTCACCCCAAAAGAGAAGAAAAGAAAAACCCTTGCCTCTTGCTCTTCACATGTCTCCTCTCCCTCTTCTACTTCCCCCTAATGATGTAATGATCACGAGGAGGACACCCCCCCCCCCCAAACAACAAAAATAAATAAAAAAGAAAGAAAGAAGATCCCTATTACATGAGCATGTGCCATCTAAAGGTTTAGGGTGGGTTGAACCTATTTGAGCTGTCTTTTTCTTCTTATTGATCTTCTTCTTTTTCATTAAAATATCTAGGGTTTTCCCAGGCCTTGCTGCTGGGGCAGCTTTCCTCCCATCAAATGGCAGAGGGACAAATTTTTTCCTTGGGGGGGGCGGGGGGGGCATAACAAAAGACTTTGGAAGAGGTTTTGCGGTTACTGTAAAACTCTTACATATAACCTTCATAGCTTTGCAAGAGCCTTGGTTGTGGGGGGGTGGGGGGGGGGGCATGGCCGCTGCCGGGCACCCCCTGCTCCACCACTGGCCATCTCTTCCTTCTGCTAATTAATTACTTCTTTCATGAACCTCAAATAATTGACAAATTTAATTTATGTTATTGACGCCTCTCTAATGTTTACCACTTTTTATTGAGAAAATGATTTAGCTTTCATATTCATATATCTCTATTGATTATTATTGAAGTATAATAAGATTTCCTGTTAAAACAGGTCACATGCTATTGCAGTAACTTTGCAGTGAATGATTCAACAAAGTTGTCATTTCTCTTCTCAAAATCTTTATGGTTAACATGCCCTTGTTGCAGGTTGATGATATTCTTGATACAAAGTTAGAGCGGCAGTTCCACCTTGTCATGGATAAGGGAACTTTAGATGCCATTGGATTACATCCAGAGGGTCCTGTGAGAAGGTAAGAGGTCTAATGACAGTCCCTGAGATTTGCTTTGATATTCTGTAATTGCTTTGTTCCGAGTGGTTGAATGCACCTGATGCTGATCATAAGATGCAACGTCCCTTTCCTCACTTAGTTAAGCAACTGCATACAATATGTGTATTCCTTCGCAGGAAAAACAGTCTCAAGTCAGCTTTGCTTGGATAGGAGTCGTACATGTCTAACAACAAATTCTCAAAACACCACCCCCACCACCCCCACCACTCACCTGACCACACACACACAAAAGGGACAAAGGAAAAAGAAACAGGACCAGGTAAAATAAAGCCAAGTTTGCTCCACTTGGCCTGTTCCCTTGTCTTCAGCCCCATTGACTTTATTCCGCTTGGGCTGTGCACAAGTCTTTAGCCCCATGATGCAAATAAATGATGCCCTTGCCATTTACCATCTGCTGTTCATTATGTTGGTATCTAAAGACACTTCCATTTGCATACACTTTTGTTGTTGTTATTTGTTTTCTATATTTGCAATTTACTATTTATTAGAACTTTGTTCTCCTCATTTCTCACAAGGATATTGAATCTTCCAAGAGCAGGCTGCATCAAAAACAATTCATTCTGCCATGTACACCTCGCCATGATGCATGATTTATGCTGCATGCTCCTTATGTTGGTCTGTCATGGCTGGCTTCACTTCATTTAAGACTGATCATGCCAATATACTTAATCCAAGATGCTCTCTTGAGGAAGACTAATGCTCGAAGCAGGGTCATGTGCATAAATTCCCTTGTTGATTTCTCAGTGCATTTCACATTTCAGGTTAATGTATTTGGGATCCGTGTCACGGTTGGTTGCTCCTGGTGGTCTATTGGTCAGTACCCCCGTCACATTCTCCTCCCCACCCCACAAACCTTTTGTTCTTCTGCATAAGATGCCTGCTGCTACAGTTGAAGTGGGCTACACATGCAGTCGCAAGTTGGAGTGGGGATGGGCTCCATACCTAGCACCACTACTTTTGACATGACTCGTCACCCTTTTACCAGTGAGGCAAAGGTTGACGGCTCATGGGCTATTCCCACGATGTTGATAGTGACGACGATCAATTGTCTAAATTAGCGTTCAATGTTTGCTTAGCCCGTTTTTATAGATGTCTTTCTGCTCACCATTTTTTCTCTTTCTCGCCTTCTATTGGCATTAGGTGATCACCTCATGTAACAGCACTAAAGATGAGCTGGTGCAAGAGGTGGAAAGCTTCAATCAAGTAAGCGATGGTGAAACATATGGAGTCCCCGTCTTCCGATACTTGGATCATGTCAGGACTTACCCCACGATCATGTTTGGTGGCGTGGAAGGGTCTCGTGTGGCCACAGTTGCATTTCTACGTCATTGAAATAGACTTCAGTTCTTGTTTTTCCTTTTTGTTTTTTACTTCCAATTTTTCTTTGCCACTCGGTATGATTCTCCACAATATGTTTCAGAAACTGTTGATGTCAGAGTTCTAATGTTGCTTTCACATTTATTCTTAGGCCGCGTTTGATAACATCCATACATTCACAAAAATTTTAAAAATCTCCTTCTCTGACAAGTGACAGGTATACAGGAGATTTGTAATGATTTAAAATCTCACAAATCTTCTTTCAATTTGTTTTTGAGGATAATCTGATGAGGCCACTTTTGTGTCTAACTATCTCTCTCCTGACATGTTTTTGATGGCTCAAAAACTTATACATACCATTCCATTTGATAAAGCTTAAACTTGGTCGGAGGATTTACACTTTGAAAACCACGCCCACCGTGTTACCAAACGGTGCCTTAGGTCAAGTTGTTCTCTGCTTTTCTGGATTGTGTGTGTTATGGGATAGGGATTTTGCCTAGAGTCTTGTACTCGTCTAAGAGAGATGTTTATTACGAGCAACTCAAATCTTTCTATCTGATCTTAGTCTGACTGGTGGAAGTTCTGATCGTCGTGCTTGCATCCCCGAAGACTTGTTCTTAGTGGTCTCCGGGTCCAGCAGATTTGGATTCAGACGAAGTTTGCGGGAAAAGTAGCTTAAATTTGAGCCAAAAAATATTTTCAGTTAGTTGCTTCTTTTATCATCGTGGTTGATCTTGACTAATCTATTGTAGACGTGGATTTTGTCGCCCTATGTGTATTACTTACCGAACAGAACTGGCTATTTGGGGCCATTGTGAAGGTTTTTTTTTTGTTTTTTTTTGTGACAAGGAATCTTGCGAATCATAAAGTCACGGGTCGCACATCCCTTGAGGATTGAACAGAACTCTCCCGGGGTGAATCTGACTTTGGGACCTCCTGTTTCTTTGACACGAGTCTTCTATCATCCGTCTCACCCCGGGTCCTCCCAGCCATTGTGAAGTTGAATGGTGCAATTCAACTGTTAGAGCAGTAGAATCATATCCAACAATCTACATCAGCATCTATCGACTAGGCTTGGGGAAGGCCGAGCTTGGGCCCAGGCTCGTGACAATGACAGCAGCTCCAACGCTAGCCCTATGTGGACCGCTAGGAGAAGTGTTTGCACGACTTGCTGGAGATGCTGGCTTGCTGGAAGTATTACACGTTTTTCAAACATGAAAAGTAAGGGTTGGGGGGTTTCAGAACGCCTCTGGGCCGGCCTACGTATATTCCGGGCTTAGTATGGTGGGCTGGACCAGACACTCATCTTTCGGACGGGTCTTAGCTGAATAATATTTCTGAGCTTTTTATGGTGGACTGGTACTCGATGTTATCGGAATCAGATCGGGTCGGTCAGACCTGTCCAATCGTGAATCGATTTGATTAATATCGGTTCGGTCTAATGTTAAAGAATAGGACGAACAGGATGAACTGTGGTTCGACCGATGAATCGGTATGAATCGATCTGACTTGATTCACCTTTTAAAATAAAAAAATAAATATAAAAATATTTAGATATTTAAAATGATATTTACGTGTGAATAAAATTATCTCATTATTTTATTTTAGATATATTTGAAGTTTAAAAATTTAAATGAACATAGGTGTTAATTGTGAATAGTTAAGATCAATGAAATATTATAAAATTTTAAAGTCAATTTATTTAAATATGTTATTGTTATTTTTTTACTTGTATAGTTATGTAATCATGATTATTAATACATATGTATATTTTTTATCATTATATCTTATTTCTTACTATCTTATGTTATAAAATTGGGTTGAATCATGTTATCAATGATTCAATATTATGACGACGTCACAGTTCAAATTGATTTGAACCGAATTAACTCATTAATCAATTCATATTAATCGATTCATATATCGATTCGATTACGATAACATTACTCGTACCTGCTGCATATTTTATTGTGCAACGACTCTCACACACACTACCCACTCTACAAACCTTTTGTACTTGCCGCATATTTTATTGTGCAACGACTCTCACACACACGCCCCCACTCTACAAACCTTTTGCTCGTGACTCCTTTTATTGCCTGGTCTATCGCCCCTAGTTGGAACAATGAGAGGGGAGGGGGAGCGGGTTTGCAACCCACAGCTTTTCGTGACCATGTCGTTGCCGGAGGCCATCCTGACCCGTCGGGGCTCCCAAGGGCACAGGTCCCTAGTTGGAACAATGAGAGGGGAGGGGGAGCGGGTTTGCAACCCACAGCTTTTCGTGACCATGTCGTTGCCGGAAGCCATCCTGACCTGTTGGGGCTCCCAAGGGCACAGGTTGATGGGCGACATTGGCAGCTGTGACGTCCAGAATTGCGCTCAATGCTGACGTGATGGCATCTTAACCTTTGGTTCTACACAATGATGATCTATGTTTGTCACTAATTCAGGGGTCGGGAAGGGTGGAGAGGACCCTCGGTCGTCTTCCTCGACAAGATCCAACTTTTGCGGTGAGGAAGATGCGTGGCTCCGGCGAGGTTCTCGGTTGCATGACAACATCTAACATCGGCGGCTCCGGTGGTGTCAGACAAGGTGCTCATCGTCGTCCGCAGCAGTAGCCGGAGTCCACGGGGTCGTATGACGAGGCAGTGCTGGCGTCCACGGTGGGTGAGGAGAGGGCAACCGGTGGTGGATGGGGGTTGTGCGGCGGCATCTGCGACGGCTTCGTCGCCATCCGATGATGATCTGATTTTCGTCCGCAGTGATCGGTGGCGTGGGATTCTGACTCCGACTGTCAATGGGTCAGGTCGGTCCGACCATTCCGCAGGTTTGACTTGATTTCGGGTCGAGTAGCAAATTACTTTTCGACCCGTGGATCTTTAGTAGGGTCTAAATGTCCGATCTAACTAGGCCCACGGGTCGAGTTTGAATTTTGAGTTCGGTCCGCAGGTCGATCCGGTCCGTTCTCTTTTTTTTTTTTCTCTCTTCACATTTTAAAAATTATTTAGTTAAAATTATATTATTTTACTTAATTAAAAAATTTAAAATTATATTTTCACACAAATCATGTAATTAATATCAAATTTTTAATTAATTTATTGATATTATAAATTTTATATCATTAAATATATTAAATATTATTTTTTATTTAAGTCATCAAATCAAGTCAAATTTTGTCAGATTTTATAATTTTTTAATAACGTTGGGCCCGACTCGGCCCAGTCTAACACAACTCGGGCCCGAGTTAGACTTAAACTTTAATATTAATAAATCGGGCCGAATCAGATCGACAATTCAACACGAACCCGACTCATTGACGGTCCAAAAACAAGAAAACCAAATATTAAGTGGAATAACATACCCGCGGTTAAGCTAACTCCCTTAACTTACTTTTTTATAAG
Organism: Amorphophallus konjac; assembly: GCA_022559845.1. Lineage (NCBI taxonomy): Eukaryota > Viridiplantae > Streptophyta > Magnoliopsida > Alismatales > Araceae > Amorphophallus > Amorphophallus konjac. The sequence goes on along the minus strand of CM040122.1, from coordinate 13,405,790 downwards.
AATACCCGGGAAACAAAAAGAGACCTAAAAAAAAGAGAAGAATCAGGGTTGGGTCAGCTTCCGAGGATTTTTCTCTCTCACCCTTTTTCTCCCTATCTCTCGTAACCTTTTTAAAATCCGATGGGACATGGAATCCTTTCCAAACACGTACGACTGGGCGCCCTTAAATCCCAAACTTCCTTTGCTTTTGGGCACCTTAGCAGTGCTTGCACTCCAAGCTGCTCTCGGCATCTTGGACATGCAGGTGATCTGTGCATCCCCAAACCTCTTCAGTCTTGCACATCTGGGAAATCCAACCCCAGGTGACCTTCCAAAGCATATACTTGCACTACCCGTCTAGCAGGGAAGTCTCAAATAATCTGCCAATTTTTCTTCGGCGTACAAGTCTTCCCTGTGTTGTCTAGGACGCGTTTGAAAAGGAACGGAGAGAGATTTTGAGCTCTTCTATCGTTAGAATCTCTTCTCTTCTAATTTTTTTTTAAATGTCTCAACGTCCCGTCAACTTTTATTTTATGATAGATGTCAAAATTTAGAGAGAGAGATAAAGAAAGAGAATAGAATAGAAAATCTCCAAAAAAAATATTTAAAATGTGTTTCTTCTATCTCTAATAGATTTTGAAAAAAATTTCCACACTTCTGGATTTGTTCCACATGCGCCTTTGGATCCGAGGGATGAATGCACAGCGAGATGTGCGTTTAGATCAAGGTTCGTCGACTCGTTGATCCGTATCAGATCGGGATTCTCCTGATCCGGTACGATATGTCCGAGTCGCAATCGACTCGGACGGACTCGGCCCTCTATCTCCCTCTCCCCCCTCTCTCTCTCTCTCTCTCTCTCTCTCTCTCTCTCTCTCTCTCTCACTGTGACTTGGCCCGACTCGACCGATCCTGAGAGTGATCCACAACGTATCGGATTTTCTCAGATACGGTACGGCACGCCCGAGTCAATTCGAGTCGGACCGAGTCAACGAACCATGGTTTAGACAAATGTCGAGTTACGAGGACACGGCTCGGTCAGACTCCAACCCACTTCTTTTTCCCTGTTTCCTTCACCGTACGGCATTTGGTCCTGGTGCTGGATTTGTGAGAAAAACTCTCCTGGGTGTGAACATGGATGGGTGGGGGTAGATGTTCTCAGGGTGGGAATTGTATAAAACTCCTTGTTTTAATAAATTTGTCTTTGAAGTTTTTTTATATTATATTTACGCTTAAAACTCTCGGGGATCTTTAAACTAATTAAACTTAGCTTTAATAGGAACTAACTTTTGAACCGTTCATGATTTAAGTTATTTAATTATTATCTAATTTGGAACTTAGTAGTTTAACCAACAATGTATAAATAACTCCTAAGGTTTATCATCCTCTCTTTGAGTTAAGTAGATAAAAAATTATAAAATGTGGAAAATATTATTAACGAAAATTAAGTTTGAGGAGGGAAAATTTGACTCGGTCCAAACGCGGCTCACTAGCGCCAGACCCGCGTCGGCCCAAGGCCCGTCGGGCGTAAAGTAGGTCGTCCAACTATTAGCGGCCCACACCAGGTGGCCCAATTAAGGTGAACGGAACATTCGTCAGTCCGCAAGGGACATCGACACGGGTATCTTGGGAGCCGGATGACTCTTCGATGGCCGAACGTTATTCCTGAACGTTACTCCCGCCATTGTCGGTCTCTACTCCAGTAAGGGCGAGCACACGTCTAGAGCGCCATAAGATTCGCCTAAAGGCCGCACGGCCCAGATAAAGTGACGCATAATGAGAAACTCCTAGGATCACAGGAAGGCGTTATCTCACGACTCACGTCTTTCCCTGTTAAGGGATGAACTTCCACCGCTAGGACAACGGGTATAAATAGACCTCCGATCAGATGACAAGGACATACGAATATAGACATGCACATACAGACACAAAGGGAGAGATGTACAGAGACCCCTACTCACTCACACGCGGAGAAACGCTCAACCCCACCGGAGAGGAGCGAGACACCAGAGGGAGTTGACTTCCGAGCACTCGCCGTGTACAACGAGCACATCCAAAGATTCATCTCCGACCCCCATGCTTGGCTACTCTCTCACACTCTCTCTCATTGTCTCCATTTCATGTTACTCTTCATCTCGCTACGGTCTTAAACATTGGAGAGTTGTCCCCTGAGATAGTGCCCATGACTCTTTCTGACGTCTTCTTTCTGGTGTTTGTGAGTTTCCACTGGTGATTAGACGTTATTTCCCAATCAAACAAATTTTAAAATGATATGAAATTCGAAAAATTATTTTTCCACCTTTACAGAGTCAAACACATCATGTGTCATTTGTTACATTTTTTTAACGACATTAGAAACTTTTAGTGACAACTGCGGCCTCCCTCCAACACGCATTCTTTTTTCTGCTTTTTAAGACACCTGTTCGGCTCGTGGCTGGCACAAGCTTTAAGGCATTATTGCTAGAGTTGATCTGAGCTCAGACACAGTTTAGGAAGAGGCCTTGGAATTGTCATACATTTTTGTTTGGGATTTAGGGCGCATTTGGTGGGGACGGTGAGGAGGAATTTTGGGATCATAATCAATAGAATTCTTGACATCTCTAGTAAATGTAAGAAGTATGTTTTGACTTTCATGTTCCACAGATTTTGAAGTTATAAAGAGATGGACACATAAAAGATGACATCTCAAAATCTCAATAATAATTCTACGAGGAGGAGCTGAGTTTATGAGTGGATTTTGAAAATATTTAGTAATTAAATATCTAATTAAACTTATCAACCATTTAAACCAGCTCATTTAAACTTCTCATCAACTATTTTAGTTCGTTTAAATTTCACCGACACTTTCAATCACCTTAATATTTATTGTAACTTACCATTCTCAACGTGACGACGAGAGATAAAGAGAGGACATAGATTTTTCCTCTCAAAAATTCTTGACAATTCAATAATTATATAGTACATAGATTTTTCACGTGATCTCACCACACACATCCGAACCAAACACGTCCCGAGTAAACGTGAGTTAACCCATCTGTGTTACGATTAACTCATTTTTGCTTGGATGATTGGAGGGTTGTTTCAATGGGTTGGATAACTCACCTGCTGTGAGGTGAGGTGGTTAACCCAGGGTTATTAACCCCAGTTTAATTCTACTCTAATCCTGTTACAAATGTTGGTTAATGTCGAGCGTATTTTTCTTTTGAAGCAATGAGTCCCATGAAAGCAGCTTTGCCAAGTATCAATGCAGAAGATCATGGGCAAGCCGTACGTTTTTCCTGTGGATCAACTTCCAAGGAAAGCATGAGGTGTCCTTCAGATGGGAGAACGTTCTCTTATGTTGGTAGGGCTGTAAATATGTATGGACACTGAGCTCCGGAGGGAAGGGTGAGGCGGCGGCCTCGTCGAGCCCGCGGATGCCATTGAGAGGTGAGGAGATAGTGCACCGTGGGGGGTAGGATGAAAAGGAGAGAGAGCCCCACTGCACTGAGGTCCGACCAGCGTCGGTGCCATGCAGTACCGTGTCACCGGCGCGTAATGTTCGCCAGCCTCGACGGTACGACGAAGTATGCTCATAAATATGTTCTAACTCTTCACTGGGGTCTATCTCCACCGGTAGCCGGCCAGCCCAACAGTCTTTGACTAGTATTTTTAAAAGAGAAATGCTAGTTATTTTCTTGGACGGATGTAAAAATTATCCGTCCAATATATTATTGGTCTGTATTATTGACACGTGAGTCTCGTCTATTAAAATTTTTAAATATTTTTTAAATATTTATATACACTTTCATCTATTTGTCACCCTTATTCGTGTATTTGTCACTCTTAGATAATTATTTTTCACCCTTAGATAGTTATTTGTTATCCTTAGATAATATTAGAAATCTCATTCATCGTCTCGAGAATACGTGAAAACTGACGTGAATTGACTATTTGTCACCTTTATATAATTATTTGTCACCATTAGATAGTTATTTTTCACCTTTAAATAGTTATTTGTCACCATTAAATAACATTAGAAGTCTCGTTCGTCGTCTCAGAAATACGTAAAAATTGACAGGAGTTAACTATTTGTCACCCTTACATAGCTGTTTGTCACCCTTAGATAGTTATTTATCACTCTTAGATAGTTATTTGTCACTCTTAAATAACATTGGAAGTCTCATATGTCACATCGGGAATACATAAAAACTTACAAGAGTTGACTATTTGTCACCCTTACATAATTATTTGTCTCCCTTAGATAACTATATATTTATCACCCTTAAATAGCTATTTATCACCCTTAAATAATATTGAAAGTCTCATTCGTCGCCTCTAGAATGTGCAAAAATTGACAGGAGTTAGCTATTTGTCATCATTAGATAGCTATTTTTCACCCTTAAATAGCATTGGAAGTCTCATTTGTCGTCTCGGGAATGCGTGAAAACTAGCTATTTATCACCCTTACATATTTATTTGTCACTATTAGATAACTATTTTTCACTCTTAAATAGTTATTTGTCACTCATATAGCATTAAAAATCTCATTAGAAATATGTGTAAAACTGACAGGAAGTGGGACCCACACACTACACATGTGGCCCAATGAGATATAGGACGGGTAATAAACTTACATGTCCGCAAGTGAAAAACGGATAGACGATATTCCATCTATGTGAGAAAGGCAGCATTAGACGATACTTCGCCAAAAATCTCTAGTCAGACAGAACATTAAACGATACATCGTCTAAGTCAGAAAGGGTAAATGATGCGAGAGCTGATAGACGAATCTTCGTCTAAGAGGAAAATGACAAAAACTAAAAATAAACGATACATTATCTAACCGAAGAGAAGCGTTAGATGAAACTTCATTTAACTCACAATAGAGGATAAGTTAGGCGATATTCCATCTAAGGATAAAATGATAAAATAGACGATACATCGTCTAACTAAAGAAGCGTTAAACAAAATTTCATCTAACTTACGATATACGAGAGTTAGATGATATTTCGTCTAAGTGAAAAATGACAAAAACTGTGACAAATAGAACTTCGTTTAATTTATCAAGTTGAAACATTAGACGATACTTTGTTTAATATGACTATAAATAGGTGAAATGTTATACGATACTTCGTCTAAGTGGAAACCAACAAAAATTAAGGATATCCAATATTTCGTCTAATATAAAATGTAAACATAAAATACTTAGACAAATAGTTAGACGATACTTCGTCTACTTTCATTAAAAGATAAAATCTCATCGCCTTAATTTTATCTTCCATACAAATATGACAGTACATATATTACATTTTTGACTTGGTCAAATATATATTTCTGTTGGTTGCGTTAAATGACAAAGAAAATTTGAAATAACTGAGCCCTCACGTACGTAAATAGGTCCAGACAAAATGGAATGAAACCCTAGCTTTCTACGACGCTCTCTAGATAATAAATATTCTAAGATAAATCTTTGCCTAAACAAAGTATAATTCGTTTAAAAAAAAAGAAAAATATAGTTGTTAGACTATTTCTTTTTCTTGAACGCATCCCTAAGTGCAAATCTCTTTGTCGATGAAAATTATTTTTTCCTGTGAGATGAAAATTCTCTATAAGTATCAATTTTAAAATATTACTATTTTATTCTCTACTAACCGTCCTTGTACGGTACGAGCAAATTACTGTAAGTCTGTAGGGTATACAAGCGGTACTGACAAGCAGAGTTCGATCGTAAACATAAAGATACTAGACAAAGTATTATCTTCGGCTGGTCAGAACTCTAGTTCACCTGCTCTCGAGATAACGACGTGTACGCTCAAGAAGAGATAGAGATAAAATCCTAGTCACTAAACGTACGAGAAGATCGCACCGTCGAAGGGCCTTGTATCTAACAGATACGAGAGAGCCTTGGGGTTCTATAAATACCTTGGGGAGTTGAAGAAGAAAAATAAACGAGCCAACCGACAAGTGAGAGCACTCAACAATCTTCTTCCTCCTGCTCACAAGTAATCTTCAAGCTTCCTGCCTACTCGTGCTCAAGAGAAACTTCACCGAACTTCCTGCATCATCCTTGAAGTCTCTTACTCTGGCAATCCATCGAGAAAAAAAAGAAAGCTTTGCATCCACAACAATTACCATGTTCTTCTTCTTCTTGACTCTAGTTTCATATTCATTATTTTCATGTTTTGACCGCATTACTCACTCAGGAGCATTATGTAGTGGTTCTATAAAATTCTTTACATATTAGTTATCGAAGCATTTGTTGCTCATGAGAAACTAGCACTGGGTGTGCTAGCACGATATGTTGATACCTTGTAAATCAACTTGGTAATGGTTCTTGAAAAATTTGTGAGACAGATTTGCCGAGACTTTATGTTCAGCCGGGGAGTTAACTCTAGAAAATAACAAGTGTAACATTGAGTAGTAAAGTTAAGTAGTATCCCAGACGAATTGTAGGGGATTGGACCTAGAGAAGTCTAGGAGGGCTGACCGAGATAATATGAAAATCTGATATTTTTGTGGCATGCTTACGATTCTATATATATTTTTATTTCTTACATTTTAACATTAGATTTAATACTTGAATATTTTTATGGTCACATCTATTCACCCTCCTCTAGGGTGTACCCGACTACTAACAAAACAAAATGGTGTCACCTACTCTGCAAATCATATGATTCAATCTCCGATTTAGAATCTGGACTATTAAATAACAACCACCAGTACAAAACTATTTACCCATTTAAAATCATACATTCCTGACTCTTATTTTTCAAGCATCATTTGGATGCTAAATGAACATCTCAGATGGTGTGATTTATGAAACCGTGTGATATGTGATTTTTTGATGACAAACTTGAGTGATTTTTCATTTGCAGTGAGACTAGTGATTTCAAAGAAGATATTATGATGTAGATTGAAAATCAAAGATTGAATCATGTGATTTTAGGCTAAGTGACACCATTCTTATTTTGTCATCAGTGAAAATAAAACTCTCCTTTAAGATGAAAAGGATAATCCTACAAATAAACTCCTAAGAAAGATATCTTTGCAAAATCCCATGCTCCCAACTCCCAAGTTGAAAATTCCAATTATCAAAGGACAAGAGGAAAACCACAATTCTGTTCTAAGATCAGCTTCTCAAGTCAACCTTGAGATGGCTACAGACACACCCACATGTGGCTGGCCGTGCGTGCCCACCGGCGTTGCCGAGCCAGTTTGATCGCCACGAGCCATCCGCACTTGACCGGAGACAAAGTAAACCATGTTGGACTCGTTCGCCGCGTTCCCATTGTTCGAGATTCCGAGGTGTGGAAGAAATGGGATTAGACCTGCCATCACCTCACACGGCTGCATCACCCCCCCCCCCCCCCCCCCACCAACCTTAATATCCAACTTGCCATTAATTGATCGATGACTTGCGTGGGAGGAAAAGAAGACTTTAAAATGTTGCTTAATGCTAGCCAAATAATGCTGGGTCTCAGATTTTTTGTGATTCATTTTTTGGGAAAATTATATCTATATCCTTAAAATCTTTTGAAATAACTAATATACCTCACCGTTATCATGTTTATCAAAATATCCCTCGAATCTTTACGAAGATCGCACCGTACTCTTATCGTCATTGATCGGTCACGCATGTAATTCAAGGTGGATTAAGAGAGGAGGAATGACTAACCTATCCTTTAGTCAAGTCTCTCTCTCTCTCTCTCTCTCTCTCTCTCTTCATGGGTACGAATTAAGAACATAGAGGGGTGAGGAGTGGAGAAGGGAGGAGGTGATGGAGGCAGCTGCAGGCAGCACTGCGGCACACCACTAGGGGTCCTCCTCGCAACACTGTGAGGGCCACCCATACCAACCACTCCATCTTCTGGTAGGCCACCCACGTCGACCACGCTTTCGCCAAGCACCACAACCTCATGTCCTGGGGAGATGGCCACCTCCGAGTCGGCGCCAGCGGCAACATGATTAGCAGTAGAAACAACAATGGCAGCAACATGACTAGCAGGATCAACGATGCGAGTTCTAGCGGAGTGACGGGGACGTAGACGAGGGTGGCCGGCGACGCCATGGAGTAGGACCAACGGGTGGTAGCAGGCCCTGGCCCGGCGACAGCATGACCATCAGGTGTTGCTCCACGGTGTCACCACCCTCGTTTGCATCCCCATCGCCATCAGGGTGCTGGAGCTCGCATCGTAGGATCTCCCCCTCCGGTGCCCTCCCCCTCTCCCCGCACTCTCTCTCCCACTCCTCCTTGCTCTCTCCCCCACACACCACTCTCTCTCTCTCTCTCTATCTATCTACCTTTGTGTCTCTGCACCTACGGGAGGTGTCGACGTCGGAGGGGGAGACCTCTCTCTCTCTCTCTCTCTCTCTTTGTGTCTCTGCACCCACTAGGAGTGTCGGAGCTGGCTTCGGCACCCTCCCCCCTCTCCCATTATCACACCTTGCTAAAGTAGAAACACGGAGTGTGGCATATATACGTACTTAGCTTAGAATAATAGTACCTGGATAACATAATCATAAACATTCCACGACATATAACCATCTACACGTTATGAAGAGAAATTAACAAGGACTATTCCCAATCATAATCTAGAAAATAATACTGAAGTGTTACAGTACAAAAGCCCACACGGGCGACCAAAACAAATACAACTCAAAATATCTCTAGAAAACCATAGTCATTAGCACAACAGACGACCGCAATCAAGCTTCACACCTTCCAAATTCACACTTCCTGTTGCGCTACTCTGATCAACTGCCCCCAGGTATGGTTTTCCAACTGTATTTGTTCAACTGCCACTAGGCGATAACCATTGCCTATCTTGCTCAGTCGATATTGAATCAACTAATTTCTTTCAATTTTTATTCTCTTTATCAGTTGATGATTTCTGGGCGACAACTTTACACTTCAACTATTCATATCACTTGACTATTCTTCAACTGTCAAATCTTTAGATGATACTCCCATTGTCTTTGATCGACTGATTTTCTTAAGTAACCTTGTCTTATTAGACAACTTCATACTTAATTAAGTCAATCGATACATTTTTATCTTATTCACTTCAACCCATCAATTCAAGCGATATCTATTTCAAATGTATCATCCCTTTTGGTGTCTAATAAAATATACTACTTAATTAGATTTTGAAATTTAAATACATTTAACACTGAGTGTATTCCTTAGACATATCTACACAATATCCCTATTTATATTTGCCATGAATTACATCTAACAATTGTTTAAAGATAGGTGTATATTTTAGTATTGTAATAGACATTACTTGCAATTAAGCTCTTTTTTTCTCTACTTGTAACTTGATAACAACGTGAAGTATTTTGGATGTGCAATTCCAACGACTCCAATAGGCTATAAAAGATAACCTCTTTCACTTTAAATTGCTTATATTGATATATTTTTTAACAATGTAGAAAAGTTACACATATCAAGTCATGAGAAGTCATGAATGAACAAGACACAGGATGAACAAGCTTAACTAAATAAGGAAGAAAGTTGCTATAGACATAAGGCTAGTTCGCTCTCTTAAATGTAGATATGTTTGAGAGAAGTCTGGATAATCAAATGAATGTGCTTAATAGAAAGCTATAAATATAAGGGACATTCCTAACTAAGAACCAATGGAACCCTAAGCAAACGAGAGCTTTCGAGTTTTGGAAGCAACCCAATCTTCCACCATTAAAAACACTTCATTAAAAGATTCTAATCATCAATGAAACAGAGCCATAAACACGAACATTCAAGAATCTATGACCACCGCAAGTTTCTGCTTGCGCCAACACTCTCATTCTTTTACTCTCATTTCTTCTTTGTTTATATGCTTTAAATTTCTCCACATTCGTTTATTGTTAAGAGGTATTATTTTAGTGGAACATTCTTTATCTTTTTGTGTAAGAGTTCTTACTAGTGAGCAGTTGAATATTTGAGATCCTTGTTATGTGGACTGCTTGAGGGTAGGTCCATTTGGTGAATTAGTCACCTGAACAAAATTCAGTGTGTATGTCTGTGGTAAGAGTTTGGTGCACTAGTGCACTTCAATAAAACTCAACAAGTGTACTCAACTAATGAAATAGTGAAACTTCATGACGAGGTCTGAATACTGGGCATAAGTCATCAAGAGGGTGTCCGAATTAGTTTAAAAATCTTGATATCTATGTGACTGTTTTATTCGCTTGATTTTCATTATGTTAGTTCATTTTAAGATACGAATCTGTTGTAGATTATAATTTTTAACTAGCATTCCACCTTCCTGACTTGATAACCATGTTTTACAGGCACAGAGAAATGCCATTGTTCCGTTCTGATCTTTCAAAGAAGATAAAATGTGACCTCAATAATCTCTTACAAGTGAAAAAAAGATGTCCACACCTTCTCTTTGGAGGTGCTTCACTATTAACATCATGTTTATCCGATGCATTAGAAATAAATGTCAAGATTATATGAGTTTTAATCCATAAGTATTTTACTAATAGGAGAGAAAATTTAACAGTATGAAGTGAAAATTTGAAATTAAATCATGTAGTTTTGAACTTAGTGACATTGTTATTATTTTACATTGGATTGGATACATTGGTTAAGCAAATCAAGTGCGGATTCCGCCTTTCCATTTGCTTTATATTGAGCACCAAAAGAATTTAAGAGGAGATCCTAACGTAGTTAAATGTATCTCCCACTCTAACTTCAATAGACTCGGATTTAGAGAAATCTGATCATATGTTTAAACAATACGGCCCTCTTTAAAATTCGGGTGGGATATCGTGTTCGACCCTAGAGGGTCGAATACGGTGCCCGACCTTGATTACGGAGAATGTGTGTGAGGGAAGAGTGTGAGCCCCCCACAAATTCTCTATCGGGTTAAGTATCTGCCCCGGTCTTCTGATAATAAAGTGGTACAGATGCCTTATTAAGATAAATAAAGATATCATAATGTAAAGTTATTGGGTCCAAATTAAGAGACCCATTTGGATAACTCTCTCTGTGGAATTTGGGTAAAAAAATTAAAATAGTATATACAACGTCTCGTGTCTCACAGATCGATCGTCCCAGTCTATGATTGGGACGGAACGGGACGGACGAGTCAATCTGTTCCATCTCGACTTGTCAAACCTCGATCCAAATTACAACCCCTGGTTGGCGAACATTAATGCCCCCTAAAATCTCTGCTGTTATTTGTTATAATTTTATGTTGCCATATTTGTGAGTTTAAGATAATGCAAGAATTATTACTCGTCGAGAGTTGAGACTCATCCATCCTTTATCTGTCTGCCATGCCAGCTGTAGAAGCCGTGAACAACGCATGGCTACGGTGGATGATGTAAAAGATGGCTGCTCCATTTGTCGTTAGCCCATGTCAGTGAATGTCTTACAATTACGGTTATCAAATAGGTCGGGTCAGCCCGATAGATCTGCAGATCTTACTTGATTTTGAGTCAGACATCAAGAATCTTTTCAACCCGTGAGTTTTTAGTAGGATTTAAAAATCCGACCCGACTAAACTTGCGGATCGAGCTCCAACTTTAAGATCAGCCCGCAGGTTGACCCGACTCGTTCTCTTTTTTTTATTCTCACTTCAAATTTTAAAAATTACTTAATTAAAATTATACTATTTTATTTAATTAAAAATTTTAAAAATATCTTTTCACACAAATTATATAATTAATATTAAAATTTTAATTAATTTAATGATATTATAAATTTTATATTATTAAATATATTATTTTTTATTTTTTATTTAAGTTATGAGACCGGATATAGACTCTTACTCAAATTTTATATTTTTTTAAAGTGTTAAATTCATCTCGACCTGATAACTCACGTCTAAAGTTAGAACTCAAATTTTAATATCGATGAATTAAGTTTGAACCGATTCAACTTAAGTCCCACCTAAACTCGACCGATTTACAACCCGGCTTACAACGGAAGCGGATGGGAGGAGAACAATCACGTGATGATTTCTTGTTGTGGGACGACCGATGCCTTCGTCACCCACCAACACTACCCCTTCTTCTTCAGATAAGCAGCAGCAACCGGCAAGAGTTGTGAGAGAGAGAGAGAGAGAGAGAGAGCTGTAAAGGGTGAGGGGGCACACGGCATGGCAGTTGTCATCCACACGCCAAACACCTTCTTGCTTTCAGTGTGTGTCCCCTCATCACATCATTGGTTCATGGATCCCATTCCACAATCCCTCTCCCATCTCCTCCCCTCTCTCTCTCTCTCTCTCTCTCTCCACCGTCGTGTTCACTCGGAGCAAAGTGGGACCCACGCGGATTTCACAGCGAAGCTCCCAGCAGAAAACGTGGCCGTCTTCGCTTTCCCACGTTGCCGTCGTCTCTTCCTTCCATTTGGTGTTTACCCTCCGCCCCCCCCCCCCCACTCTCTCTCTCTCCCACGCGCTTCGCAGACAGAGAGGGAGACCAAACATCTGCCCGGAACCTTCCCTCGCATCTCATCCTCCCCCACCCTCCGTCCCTTATTAGTCCCCGGCCATCTCCCCTTCGCCTCTGCGACTGCGTCTTCGTCAACAACCAGAAGCACACCCACCTCCCTCGCCACCACACCTCCGACCTCCCCTCTTCCTCTCCCATCGCTGCACCCCCAGCCTCTCTCTCGGTCCCGACCTCGATGGGCAACTACATCTCCTGCGCTCTGTCTGGGCCTTACGGCAAGCAGACCAGAACGACCAAGGTCATCTTCCCCGGCGGCGAGATCCGGCAATTCGAGGGGCCGGTCAACGCGGCGGAGCTCATGCTGGACGCGCCCAACCACTTCCTCGTCCACGCGCGGTCCATGCAGGTGGGGCGGAGGTTCCTGCCACTGGTCGCCGAGGAGGAGCTGGAGGCCGGCGACGTCTACGTCCTGCTCCCCATGAAGCGGGTCAACTCGGCGGCCACGGCGGCGGACATGGGAGCCCTCTGGATGGCCGCCAGCTCGGCCGCCCGGCGGGCGTCCGGCGGGCTCGCCAGGATCCTGCCGGAGTCCATGCAGGCGCCGCCGCCGCCGCCGGAGCCGTGCGGCAGCCCGGTCCGACTGGGGAGCGAGGCGCCGAGGTTGTCCCTGGAGGACGTGGATGGCGCGGCGGCGGGCGAGTTTTTGCACAGGCTCAGCGTGTGCAGGTCGAGGAGGCCCGTGCTGGAGACCATAGCCGAGGAGCCCGTCTGCTCCAGATAACAGACGTTGCCCATCACCTTAATTTGATCCTCTCTCTTTCTTCACTCCTTCTTCTCATCTTTTGGGGCCTCCTCCTTCATAATTCATATGTATCGATTGATCCGGAGTGGGAGGGTGTGGAGTTCTGTTCTTGGATTGCGGCATCTCCCCATGCGTGGCCACAAGAGGCCAGCCAGCGTCCACGTTTTGATGCTCTTTTGATGTCGATTATGTGATACTCCACATATATGTGGGAGTAATCACCATACACATGTACATGAAATTTGATCAGCTACTTGTTCATGTGTAGTTGTATATTGATTTAATTGGGGCAGTTTGTCTTTTGCATTTTTCTGGCAGTTTTCTTGCTCTTTTCTAAGAGTGTAAGGTTAGTAGAACCAAAGCATGAGGCATCACATATCAAATAAATAAAGAGCATCATGTGGCCTGAGGGGGACTTGGTGAATAGTGAATACAAAGTCATCTCAATATGAGAAATCTAGATAGGACCCATGTCTCCCTTTTATTGAAGGGCCTTTTCATGTGCTCTAATCCCATGCACTCTCTCAAGTCAGCCAGGATGTGAGGAAGAAAATGAACCTCACTCTGTTGCTTCCCTTCAAAAGTTCTTGCACATCTCTCTTCTTCCAAATCCACCAAATAGTACCCCAAAAAGCAAGTTTAGCCAAGTTTGTCAAGATCCCTTTTGAATGGAAGCTACTCCTCAAGATCTCAAGTTCCTGGTGGACAGAGGTAGAAGATTCCCCAGAGAAGTCAAATCTAAGAAGAATTTGTTTCCAAGCCCATCTAGAGTATGTGCAACTAAAGAATAGGTTGTCAGTACATTCCTCCTCCCCTAGGCAGAGAAAACATCTATTGGTTAAAGAGATCCTCTTTCTTTTGCAAGTTGTCCAATGAGAGTAGCCTTTTCAAATAAGACTGCCAATTACACAAGGAGGACCTTTGAGAAGTGGACCTATCCCAAATCCACTTACGGACATTCAACTTAGGATTTTTCATTCTTTTACTCTCATTTCTTTACTCTCATTTCTTCTTTGTTTATATACTTTAAATTTCTCCACATTCGTTTATTGTTAGGAGATATTATTTTAGTGGAACATTCTTTGCCTTTTTGTGTAAGAGTTATTAGTAGTGAGCAGTTAAATATTTGAGATCCCTGTTATGTGGACTGCTTGAGGGTAGATCCATTTGGTGAATTAAGCACCTGAACAAAATTCAGTGTGTATGCCTATGGGGCAAGAGTTTGGTGCACTTAAATAAAATTCATATAATGAAATAGTGAAACTTCATGGTGAGGTCCGAATATTGGGCATAAGTCATTACGAGAGTGTCCGAATTAATATAAAAATCTTGGTATCTATGTGATTATTTTATTCACTTGGGACTTCTTTATTTTCGAGTTAAGATAGGGAGAATAGTAAACCGATGTGAGAGAAAATTGTGAGTATCACAGTTTTTTCTCACACACATGACCCCTTAATCGAGGTGGAATAAGTAATTCTGAGGTTGGAGGTCGAATAACTCATCCCACCCCGGAACAAAGAGGGCCTTGAAGTTCATTATGTTAGTTCATTTTAAGACACGAATCTATTGTAAATTATAATTTTTAATTAGCATTCTACCTTCATGACTTGATAACCATGTTTTACAGGACACAGAAATGCCATTATTCCTTTCTGATCTTTCAAAGAAGATAAAATGTGACATCGATCATCTCCCACACGTGAAAAAGAGATGTCCACACTTTCTTTTGGGAGGTGTTCACTACTAACATCATGTTTATCCGATGTATTAGAAATAAATGTCAAAATTATTTGAGTTTTAATCCATAAGTATTTTGCTAATATGAGAGAAAAATTAACAGTACGAAGTGAAAATTTAAAATTAAATCACGTGATTTTGAACTTAGTGACATTGTTATTATTTTACATTGGATTGGATACATTAGGTAAGCAAGTCAAGTGCGGATTCCGCCTTTCCATTTGCTTTATATTGAGCACCAAAAGAGTTTAAGAGGAGATCCTAACGTAGTTAAATGTATCTCCCACTCCAACTTCAATAGACTCGGATTTAGAGAAATCTGATCATATGTTTATACAATACTAGATTACAGATGCCTTATTAAGATAAATAAAGATATCATAATGTGAAGCTATTGGTGGCGATTTTCCTTTTTTTGGGATTTTTATGTATATACCCTCGTAAAATTTAATTTTATCAAATATGCCTCTCATTCGAACATATTATCATGTATCCTTCGTTTTTGAACATATTATCATGTATCCTTCGTTTAGATAGAAATGTTGTAGTTGTGCCTTTTTAGTTTACTGTCGTCGACGGAGGAGAATATTCCGTAAAATATGTCGTTTAGGGTCGTTAGATTTAGAGTATACTTGACAAAATCAAATTTTATAGGGATACATATACAAAAATCTTACTCTTTAACTCACACTTAACTCGCGTTAAACACACGGAAGTTATGGAGGGCATAATATTGACATTATTCACATTTCGAAGATATTCATGATGAAGAATATATTTGACAAAACTAAACTTTATAAGAGTATATATATGTAAAAATCTCTTTTTTGTGTGATTACCCTCATTCCCTGGAGGTGCCTTCAAACTTATCCAAACTGCATGCCCCTGCTTGGCGAACATTAATGCCCCCCTAAAATCTCTGCTGTTATTTGTTATACTGATCCATCCTTTATCTGTCTGCCATGCGAGCAGTGGAAGCCGTGAACAACGCATGGCTTCAGTGGATGATGTAAGAGATGGCTGCTCCATTTGATGTTAACCCATGTCAGTGAATGCCTTACAATTAGGACTGTCAATGGTTCAAATCGACCTGACAGATCTACAAATATGACCCGATTTAGAGTCAAGTAGTAACATCTTTTTTGACTTACGAAATTTTAGTCGGATTTAAAAGTTCGACCCGACTAGACTTGCGGGTCGAGCTCGGACTTTGAGTTCAACCCGCAGATTTACATAGTCTATTCTCTTTTTTTATTCTCACTCTAAATTTTAAAAATTACTTAATTAAAATTATATTATTTTACTTAATTAAAAAATTTTAAATTTTATTTTTACATAAATTATGTAATTAATATCAAATTTTTAATTAATTTAATGATATTAAAAATTTTATATTATTAAATATATTGTTTTTATTTTGTATTTAAATTATCACATCGGACTGAACCTTATTCTAATTTTATATTTTGTTAATAGTGTTATGTTCTATCTAACTAGATCTGACATAATTTAGGTCTATATCAAACTCAAATTTTAATATTGATAAATCTAAATTTACTGAGTCGACCTAAATCTGACCCTGACTCATTCACACTCCTACTTACGAGGATACCCGAATGGAGGAGAACAATCACATGAGGATTCTCGTGTTTGACGGCTGATGCCTTCGTCACCCACCAACACTGCCCCTTCTTCAGATAAGCAGCAGCAACCAGCAAGAGTTGAGAGAGAGAGAGATAGACAGAGCTGTAAAGGGTGAGGGGGCACACGGCATGGCAGTTGTCATCCGCACGCCAAACACCTTCTTGCTTTCAGTGTGTGTCCCCTCATCACATCATTGGTTCATGGATCCCATTCCACAATCCCTCTCCCATCTCCTCCCCCCCCCCCCTCCCTCTCTCTCTCCCCCCACCGTCGTGTTCACTCGGCACAAAGTGGGACCCACGCGTATTTCACGGCGAAGCTCCCAGGCTCCCAGCAGAAGCCGTGCGGCAGCCCGGTCCGAGTGGCTCCCTGCCGGGGGAGCGAGGCGCCGAGGTTGTCCCTGGAGGACGTGGAGGGCGCGGCGGCGGGCGAGTTTTTGCACAGGCTCAGCGTGTGCAGGTCGAGGAGGCCCATGCTGGAGACCATAGCCGAGGAGCCCGTCTGCTCCAGATAACAGACGTTGCCCATCACCTTAATTTTATCCTCTCTCTCTCTCTCTCTGTTTCTTCTCCTTCTTCTCTCCTTCTTCTCATCTTTTGGGGCCTCCTCCTTCATAATTCATATGTATCGATTGATCAGGAGTGGGAGGGTGTGGAGTTCTGTTCTTGGATTGCGGCATCTCCCCATGCGTGGCCACAAGAGGCCAGCCAGCGTCCACGTTTTGATGCTCTTTTGATGTCGATTATGTGATACTCCACATATATGTGGGAGTAATCACCATACACATGTACATGAAATTTGATCAGCAACTTGTTCATGTGTAGTTGTATATTGATTTAATTGGGGCAGTTTGTCTTTTGCATTTTTCTGGCAGTTTTCTTGCTCTTTTCTAAGAGTGTAAGGTTAGTAGAACCAAAGCATGAGGCATCACATATCAAATAAATAAAGAGCATCATGTGGCCTGAGGGGGGCTTGGTGAATAGTGAATACAAAGTCATCTCAATGTGAGAAATCGAGATAGGACCCATGTCGATCTCCCTTTTATTGAAGGGCCCTTTCATGTGCTTTAATCCCATGCACTCTCTCAAGTCAGCCAGGATGTGAAGAAGAAAATTAATGAACCTCACTCTCTTGCTTCCCTTCAAAAGTTCTTGCACATCTCTCTTCTTCCAAATCCACCAAATAGTACCCCTAAAACCAATTTTAGCCAAGTTTGTCAAGATCCCTTTTGAAAGGAAGCTACTCCTCAAGATCTCAAGTTCCCGGTGGACGGAGGTAGAAGATTCCCTAGAGAAGTCAAATCTAAGAAGAATTTGTTTCCAGACCCATCTAGAGTATGTGCAACTAAAGAATAGGTTGTCAGTACATTCCTCCTCCCCTAGGCAGAGAAAACATCTATTGGTTAAAGAGATCATCTTTCTTTTGCAAGTTGTCCAATGAGAGTAGCCTTTTCAAATAAGACTGCCAATTACACAAGGAGGACCTTTGAGAAGTGGACCTATCCCAAATCCACTTATGGACATTCAACTTAGGATTTTTCATTCTAAGTTCATTTTAGGTAGTAGTTGCAGTAAATTTCCCATTGTCATGCTTCCAAACAATTCTATCAGCTCCCGATCTCTCAAGATGGATATTACTAATGATAGGCCAAAGTGCAAGCATTTCAACAGAGCTAGGAAAGGGAAGATTCCAATGACCATCGAAAATGAAGGATGACACTTGCATATCCTTAGGGGCACGTAGGTCCTATCTTTTTTTGTCCCCATAAAGTTCAAATATACTCTTCCCATTGACCCAAGGGTCATACCACATGTTATTAGAGGATCGAGCCAGTGAATAAGGAATAAGTCAAGTGGTTGAGGATCCAACCACGAGTCCAAAGAATGCTCTTTCAAGTAGTAGAATGGTAAGATCTAGCTTTTGCAATTCAGATGTTATCCTTAGCCAAGTATTTCTCCCTAACCCAATCAACCCACAAGCTAGGTTCATTTTGGAGAATGTCCCAAAGTTGGTTAAGCAGGCGGGCTTTATTCCAATTAACCAATTTGCACAAGCCGAGTCCTCCCTCATCCTTGGGATAATAGATTTGGTCCCACTTAACCACGTGCATGGAATGCTTATCAGTAGACCAATCCCAAAAGAATTTACAAAAAAATTCACTTAATCTATTGAATCAAACTAGTAGGTAATAACAAAGCATTTGACCAATAGATAGAGAATGAGAAAAGAACAAACTTAGTGAGTTCTAATCTTCTAGCCTTTGAAAGTAATCTAGTGCGTTAAGAAGATGGTTTCTTTTGGATATTTTCAACAATCGGTCGGCAATGGGTTTTTTTTCACAAAAGTGGAAATGAGTGGCAGACTAAGATACGGAATAGGAAATATATCCTCAGAAACCCCCGAAGTGCTAGTGATATTGTCCTCGGGAAGTGATGCCACCTCTTATGTAAACTTTTCTTTTAGCATAATTGAGTTTTAACCCCGAAGCCTCCCCAAACTCATGTAGCAAAGTGGATAACTTATGGACAGATGGTGAGTCATCCTTAAGAAAGATTATGAGGTCATTAGCAAAGATGATATCAGAAACAGAAGTGTTACCCACTTTAGGAACATTAAGCTCACCTCTAGCCACAACATCCTCCATTAAACAAAAAGGTAAGGAGAAAGAGGGTGTCATTGCCTAATGCCATTTGAGCTAGCAAAGTAACCGATGGGGGAGTCATTGAAAAGGATGAAAACATTGGAGTTTCTAAACATTCTTGAATCCAATGAATCCAAAAAGGGGGGAAACCCATCTCCCTCATCATGTGGTAAATGAAGTTCCTATTTATAGAGTCAAATATTTTCTTAAGGTCTACTTTGAGACAAGCTTTCTTCCCTTTGGAGGAATGGATATCCTCAATCATGTCATAATGTTACGATGGATGCTCTTTCCTTTGATGAATGCAACTTGGTTTTTATTAACGAGTTTGGGGATGACTCATTTCAAGACATCAGTCAAGACCTTTGAAATGATTTTATAAAGGAAGTTATAAAAAGAGATGGGCATATATTGATTTAGAGCATCAACTCCTTCAGATTTGGGAATGACGACGATAAAAGTGCAATTGATATGTCTCAATAGTCTCCCTGTGTGAAAGAAGTGTTGGACAGCCCTAATGACATCGTCACCCACACTAGAACAAACAGCTTGGTAGAAATCAGTAGGGACAATATCAGGTGTGAGCGACGTCACGCGGTTCGGGGAAGGAGCGGAGAAGAGGACGCGGAGCGCGCGCAGGCTCCTCCTTTTTTTGTTTGTTTGTTTTGTTGTTTTGCTGCAACACAGAGATGATAGAGAAGAGAGAGAAGGGGCCACCACGGGAGATTACTCCGGCGGGGCGAGCGGGACAAGTATAATATAGCAAGATATGGGGTTCAAACGGCCATAGCGGGAAGTGACTCGCCGCGACCTCGGGGGGACGGCAATGGTGCAGAAATTAAATAACAAGAATTGAAACGGCCATTGGGGAAGTGACTCGCCGCGGCCTCGAGAATATGAGCAGAATATAGCAGAATATAAAAGAGAATATAAGAACAGAGATTTAAACGGCCATTGGGGAAGTGACTCGCCGCGGCCTCGATGATATGAGCAGAATATAACAGAGTATAGAGAGAATATAAGAACGGAAATTTAAACGGCCATTGGGGAAGTGACTCGCCGCGGCCTCGATGATATGAGCAATATATAACAGAATATAGAGAGAATATGAGAGCGGAAATTTAAACGGCCATTGGGGAAGTGACTCGCCGCGGCCTCGATGATATGAGCAAAATATAACAGGATATAAGGAGAATATGGGAACAGAAATTTAAACGGCCATTGGGGAAGTGACTCGCCGCGGTCTCGATGAAAAGATGTGATCGCCAGGGGCCGAAAGACCCCAAAATAAGAAAGTGATCGCGCCTACCTCAAGAGCGGGAGATGGCGGGTTGCTTCTTCCTCTCCTTCCGGCCGGCCGAGCGAGAGGGCTTTCCTCGGCTACCCTTGCAAAACAACGACAAACAAATGACAAGTGGATTAGAAAGAGGGATGTGTAGTATTCAAATCCTTGCGATAAAAATAACGAAATGATGGCAAGACACACACCTGGTTGGTGTTATCTTTTAAACCCCTCTCGGACTCGAGTAGGAGGAAAATGAGATGATGGATGCGAGATGATGAATGCAAAAGAACTACGAAGAAAAGGAAAGAGTTGGCTTATTGGATGTGCCGATGGTGAAATTCGGCGGAGCTCCGGCAGCGCGGGGGACGACGTAGAAGCGCGGTGGATGAAGACACCCTTCCTCTCGCGAGTGTGGGCACCCGAGAAGCCGGCAGAACCTCCACCTACAAAAGACCCCACGGGTTAGAAAAAATGACTCCGTAGCCTCTGGGCTCCGGCAGCCTATCGGATCACTGCTTAGCTCCTCCAGAACTGAGGGGGGGGGGCCTCTATTTATAGAGCTCCGGAGGGTGGAGGCGTCCAGGACCCTGGACACCTCCATCAGGGCCGAAATAATATTTTATTCTATTTTTATATATTTTTTTGGAATACTTTTGTGGAGGCGTCCAGGGTCCCGGACGCCTCAAGTAGGTCCACCGAAAGCCGACGACGGCCGCACGCGGTTCGGCACAACGCGTGGTTTTGTGAGCGGCGCCTCGTGATTCAGAAATGGGCGCGTCCAGGGGCCTGGACGTCTCTATATTTTGGATTTTTTCACACACGACGAACCGTCGTTCGGTGGCCGGCGCCCGTGAGGGTTTTGATGGAGGCGTCCAGGGGCCTGGACGCCTCCCAAAATATATTATTTTTATTGTGATTTTGTCTTTTATGCCAAGGCTGGCATTTTAATTTTTTATGTTTATTTTTATGGAGGAGTCCAGGGGCCTGGACGCCTCCATTAATTTATTATTTTTTTTATTTAATTTTGGGCCCTGAGAAAATAAATAAATTAAAAAGATGGGGGCGTCCAGGGGCCTGGACGCCCCCATCAAGACCCACCCGGGTCCTCAAATCAGGCGTCGGCGGCCGCCCGGTAGACCCCCTTCTTGATTCCGGAACCTCCTGATGCGTCCGACTGGTGTTGATGTCGTCCGAATGCCGTGACGAGACGATTCCGGATGCCGAAAAGGGCGGAAGAAGACTCAAGAAAAGGAAGTACTCAAGTGATTTGAAATGCGTAAGCCGTCGCGGGGCGTCGTATAGTAATATGAGACTTTCTCAGGAGACGTCAGGAATGGCGTGTCTACAGCTGCCCCGCCTTGGTGTCTGCTTTGCAAGGGAGCGACATGTAGTGGAATGGTATCGAAGTGGAGTGGAGTGAAGTGGGAGCGGACTGATAAGTTGATGCCAAGGTGTGATGAGACACGCTTTTGACGTTACTGTTTGGAATCTTTCCTGGAGTTTCAATGAGGCGACCTTGAAGAAGGTCTTTCAAATATTGACGATTGCTTGGACGGAGATCAAATAAGGGAGGGTGAGATGTGCGCTTAGGCACGAAACAAAGGGACCAACTTCTCGGTGTGGAAGTACCTGGGTCGTAAATCGGAGGTTTCACCTTTGGGGAGCGGTTACCAGCCAATGTGGAAGTGCTGCGGCCAAGGTGGGTCAAAAAAGTAAAGGAATATCTGAGGATCTGTCCAAACAAGGGTCTCCTTTGGAAGAGCAGCGTAGGGCTGTCTCAAGGAAACTCAGTATTTCATTCGGAGTGGAATATCTCATATTTGTGGGAATTGAAACACAACGGCTTTCACAATCGAATCACTTGAATGATCTTCCGCAATAAATCAAAGTCCTATATGAATGCATGCTGGGTTTAAAGAAAAATTTAAAACAAACTAAAATAGAAAATAGCCAAGGATAATATTGTCAACTTGTGAAGGACGGGTCAGGATGCCGATCCGGTGAGCCGACACTGGGCTGGGGCCCGTTTATCCACGCACCAACTCACTGAATGGAACCGTCGTCCCCATGCTACCACAAATTAACGGCTTATCCGTACAACCCAAATTCCTCTGGGATCATCACCGTTTTTGTTGAAGGGGAACTCAGATCCAGATTCGTTCGAGCCGCAAGGTCCTTGACATGTTCTAGTAGCGTAAGTATCATATACTACGATGCATGACATGGTGGGACCAACCAATGAAAGGTGGGACATGAGATAGGACAAAGACGTCCGTTAGTAAAACCTGCACAGGCTAGCAAGGTTAGCAACATCAGAAAGTAGCAGAATCATAGCAGAATCGCACCACAATGGAAAGGAGATCTAGTCAAAATCCTGACGATGACCACCGATGTGACATGTTCCGTCCTGTAGCACCCTTCCTTTCCAATAAGAACTCCCCTTAGGCTAGTTCATTCAAATGCACTAAGGTGGGTTTTGGAAGCTCAGGAGAGGAAGGAGAGGAGAATTTGGAGCTCAGGATGGAAGGAGAGTCTTCCCGCGTTATGAAGAGGAGCAGGCCTAGCAGCGAGATTAGGCGACTTTCCGACCTCGAGGGTCATCTGAGTGGGATGATCATGTCGCATATGGTAAGCCGACTCTTTTCAAATTTCTTCACGTGGACCTTCTTCTTACTTCCTTCATTTCTTCTTCTTTCCTCTTCCAGCCATATCCACTCTTCCCAGGCCCGAGGAAGTTTTCCAAGCTGCCATGGCTTTCAAATCTGACTTCCAATATCTCCATTGGCATGAGGGCCATACTCTCGAAGTGGCATCTGCAGGGGCTCCTTATTCACGCCAAGCATTACGAGAAGATTCGTATGGACTGGGCGGCTATGGGCGCACTAGTGGAGATCTGGCATCCCCAGACCCACACTTTTATCTTCCCGACCTTCGAGGTGACCATCCTCCTCGAGGAAGTGGAACTTCTGCTCGGATTGAAGAAATTCAAGAGTGACGGAAAGGTGAAGGCTATGCGGATGTTGACACGGGGGACTTCTGAAAGCGTCCTTGGAAGCTTCATGCCGCCCGACGCAGCCCGAAAGGTCCGTACTCAAAAGGGGATCGATCTTCAAAAGCTCGCGGAGTGGGTCATGGACGCCCTGAGAGGGTTACCAGACGATGACTATTTGGAGGGAATCATGAAGGGGTTCACCATTTGTCTGGCGGGTGCTATCTTGTTTCCTCATACCGACAACATAGTGGAGGAAGACCAACTGAGTGCTATCTGCGGGATCTGGCGTGGAAAGAGGGTGGGACCCGCTGTCCTCGCCTACCTGTATAGTGGCCTTACTGCCTCGAGCATGGGTAAGCCTCCTTTTGGTTGCGCACTTGTCTTGAATTGCTGGCTTGATTTGCATTTCAAATTCGACCACCGCGAGGGAATGCCAACTGCTTCGAAGCTCTTCCAACAAAGCCCGCTTCACCACATAGCCGATGTGTTAGGCTTCGGTGGAGCTGTAGTGAACCGTGTTCCGTGGCTGAAGAAACGTGAAGACTGGCGGTCTCACTTCCGTACCGTGACACAAGGCTTCTTTACTTGCGCACCGGCATGTTTGCTTTCGCTAGATCTCCTCATGAGGTCTTCTCCCGAAGTTGATCTACAACTGATCGGCGCGATTGAGTTTGTTCTTTACAACGCGCATCGGTGCTGCCTCCAGATTGGCATCCCACGCCATTCGTTCCCGCCACCGACTGGCATCGTTCCTTTGAAGGAGAGGGAGTTGGGCACTGAAGCAGACGCGAAGAAAGCGAAGGCCATTAAAGCTCCCTGGAAGACAAGTGTTGCGGGAAAGGCCTTAGCGCACGTGGTGGAAGAATGCGAGCCGTGGAGGGCTTATGTAACCGAACTGGGGAAGCTAAGGCCTAAGGCGCCTAAACCCTTGATGTAGCTCATTCTGCTTTTCTGATGGAATAAAATCTGGCATGGATGTTTTGGACCCTTATCCACTTAATTATATGTATATATATATATTTTTATGGTTTTTCTTTTCCTTTATGTTTTTTTTTGTTTTGTTTGGGTTATGTACATACTCTAACCCCCCCTTTTTTTATTTTTATTTATTTATATTTGTATTTTGTTTTTGTTTTTGTTTTTGTTTTTTTGAAATTCTTATTGTGGGGGCGTCCAGGGGCCTGGACGCCCCTATTTTTTGATTTTTTTATTTTATTTATTTATTATTATTATTATTATTATTATTTTATTTTTTTTATTTTTGGGGGCGTCCAGACACCTGGACGCCCCTAGTTTTTTATTTTTTATTTGTTTTTTTTTTTATGGGGGCGTCCAGGCGCCTGGACGCCCCTATAATTTTGAATTTTGAAAAAAATAAAAAAAGTGGGGGCGTCCAGGCGCCTGGACGCCCCAAAGAAGATGGTTTCTATATATAAGGGCTGCCCCCCCCTTTTGCTCATTTACTGTTCATTCTGACCGTCCAACCACCCCAAACGACCCATTCTCAGTCCTAATGGAGCGAGGAGGATCGAGGCAGGGTCCAGAGAAGCGGAAACGACTGGCTCGTCGTGCGAGGAGGTTGAGGGATGATGTCGAGGAGGCCGTGGCAGAGGAGATTGCAGCGGAGGAGATGGAGGTGCCACTTTTGGCCCCGGAGGTCGCTGTGGATGCTGGTGACGCGGGAGAGGACGATCACGACCCGGTAAGTACTTCGGAATCCTCACTCTGTGGTTCAATAGGCTAAAACGGGCGTGCGAGAGGCTGTGAGAGAGGGGCGGGTAGTGAGAGAAGGAGGCGTCCAGGGTCCTGGACGCTTGCATTTTTTCTTTATCTTTTTGTTTATTTATTTATTTACGTAAATAATAAAATAAAATTAGAAAATAAGGAGGCGTCCTAGACCCTGGACGCCTCCATAAAAATATATATATAATTAATAAATTTTGTTTTGGGTTTTTGGTTTTTTTTTTTTAAAAAAGAAAAATAAATTATAAGGAGGCGTCCAGGGTGTTGGACGCCTCCATAAGAAAATGTAAATATTTAAAAAAGTAAAAAAAATAAAAAATAAAAAAGAATAAGTAGTATATATACAGTGTTATTTTATTACTGTTCATGATGCTGATGTGTTTTTTGTTGATTTTTGTGGTGTGTAGGGCGTGATGAAGGGCCGGATCAGCTGGTCCTTGGTGGTGGCGGCATACCGCGGGCTGCCGGATTTCCAGAGGGCGCGTGTGGACGCCATGGGTTTTGGAGCTTTCCTTAGGATCGAGCCCTTCCGGCTCGACCTTCCTCTTATCCAGGCACTGAGGGAGCGGTGGCACGCACCGAGTCGGGCATTTCTGATGCCCTGGGGGCACATGGTGCCGTCACTGGAGGACGTGGCTCGGATCACCGGGCTACGGGTGGACGGAGAGGCAGTCAGCGGGGTCACCTACCCCGACTACCGAGAGAGCGCCCTGGACCTGCTGTGGATAGAGACGAGCATGACTGACAGGGACAGCAGGGTAGTTGGCCGAGTGGAGATCATGGAGGCGCTCGGATTCGTCGACCCGCGCCGGCGGGTTAGCGAGACTGGAGCGGAGTTCTTGGCTCGACTAGAGCGGGACGCTCGCGCTGCTTTTACCTAGGATCCGAGTGAGCGGGAACTGGTGGATTTAGACCTTCGGAGGTTTCTCTTCTTCTTCTTGGGCTGCCTTCTGCTGGGGACGAAGGGGGATGGCATCCATTGCCGTTTCCTCGGGATCTTGGCGGATCTGGACAGAGTGGGACACTATGCGTGGGGAGCGGCTCTGCTTGCCCATTTGATTGCTGATCTCTCTCAGGCTTCGGAGAAGGAGACGACAGTCAGTGGCTTCGCACCTTTTCTCCAGGTAAACATTTTATTTATGCATTCTCACAGTTAAATATGCAATTATTGTACTAATGATGTATGATGGATGCAGGTGTGGAGCTATTACTATTTCCCGATGGGGAGGGCTAGGCATGGGAACAGGAGGGCCGTGCCTCTGGCGCGGCGGTGGAGGCCGGTCGTGGTTGCAGCACCCCACGGCTACCAGCTGGCGTCGCTTCGTCGGGAGCTGAGCGAGTATCCAGAGGCCATGGTATGATGCGTATGATTTTTTTGTGTTTATGCATGTGGCTGAATGGTAACTAACATGATGTATGTATGGTGATGCAGGTGGTGTGGAGGCCCTACCTGGGCATGGGCGATGCTGGCCAGCCCTGGGTTGTAGCGGGTCTTCCTCGTTTCAGGCGGGACGTGTGGGTCCATTGCCTGAACGAGATTGAGCCGCTGCGGCTTAGACTGGTCATGAGGACGTTGGGGCTGGCCCAGGAGTGGGTTGACGTAGATGCGCCGGCCCGCATTGGGCGGAAGACCAAGGGGAAGGCGAAGATTGTGGACTGGCGCACGCGCTTCCCAGCAGAGTACCAGGACTGGCAGCAGGGCGGGGTCCCAGTGGTGTCCCACGTACAGGACAGCACAGACTACATGAGACGGTACCGAGCTACGTACGGGGACCGCCTCTCCTTGGGTGGTATGGCAGGGGTAAGTGAAATGAAACTGCTTCATCTTTCTATATGTATATGCATGTGATACTAACTTATGTGAAATGCAGGATGCTCGTGATACCATGATCGCCGACCTGCGGGCCCAGTTGGCGGACGCCAGGCGACAGTTGGTGGCCATCCGACAGGAGTTGGAGATCCTGGTGAGTCTATGCAATGCATTTTTATGACCTAGATTTTTTATGCTTAGCCTTTGACTGACGTTTGCCCCGTGTTTCAGCGGGCCCACCAGACAGCGGCAGCCGGGATGGCTGGTGGAGCGGGTTCCAGTTCGCGGGGCCCTCCTCCGGAGGTTTCTGCCCTCCAGGAGCAGCTGGCGTATGCGGTGGCTCGGGCTGAGGAGGCCGAGCGCGACCGCGAGGCTCGAGTGAGTGCTTGCTTGGCCCTGACCCTCTTCTAGCTGCTTTCCTTCTATCACTGTTCTCTTACGGTGCATGCGTGCTTTGACAGGTGGCCGAGATTCGGGAGGCCCTGGCCTATGCTGTTCGTGTTGAGCAGGAGCGCGATGCCTGGGTGGCAGAGCGTGACGCCCGGATTGCGGAGCTAGAGGAGGAGCGGCGACGGGAGGCCGAGGAGCTTCCTCGCGACGTAGTGGATCTGCGGATCGCCCTCGAGCTGTCGAGGAGAGAGGCGATGAGGGAGAGAGAGGAGAGGGAGAGGGATAGGGAGAGCGTGGAGAGAGAGAGGGAGAGGGATAGGGAGGTCATAGAGAAAGAAAGGGAGTACAGGAGGGCAGAGCGATATCGAGATTGGGACGAGAGGAGAGCTCTGGTGGCCCAGGTGTCGGAGCTCCGGCTGAGTCTTGGCACGGCGGAGGGGAGACTCCGGGAGAGTGAGGAGCGGTATCAGAGGGCGAAGGAGCGCGGGGAGCGACTTCGTCAGTCCGGTTCCTTTTCTGTGGGCAGCTTTCTAGTTTCCTCGGCCGAGCAGCGTCGCCGTACCTTGGAGGCTGGCATGGTGCCACCTGGAGAGACGAGCACGGCTTCCCAGGGTTCGCAGAGGTCGCGGAGGCCCCCTAGGGATCCCCGTCAGAGGAGGGAGGAAGGAGATGACCATGAGGGTGACGGTGAGAGTTAGAGAGTTGCTTGTACGTCACCCTTCTCACTGTATGATGTACTTTCGGCTATTATATGAAATGGAAATGGCTTTTTTGTGTTGTGTGTACATTTCTCTCTCCCACACTTTCTTCTTTGCACTGAGTTGCCCTTTGAGGCATGCTTCGCGAGACCTTGCCCTGAACAGCAGGGAACTACGCTTTGCACGGGGGGATTTTGTTTCCTTTTCCCCCTTTTGGGCGCGTCCAGGCGCGAGGACGCGTCTTAATCCTCGATTTCAAATTTAAAGCGACGGGTGGCCTTTCTTCTCCCGTGCCTTACCCGCAAACGAGCCCGCCTTCCGCCGACACTCGCTCGCCCCCCCTTTCTCGTCTTCCTCCTCTTTTGATCGATGGAGTTCGGTGGTCCCGACTATGGTGAAGGTGGAGAGGGACGCGGGGCCCCTCGCCCAAGGAGGGATGCACCTGAGCACGGAACGGCGTCCATGGAGGAGGAAGGGCCGCTTCGGGCCCCCGAGGGACCCGAGGGGCCCGATGGCGCGGAAGGAGGTGAACACGGTCCGGTAGGTCCTCCGATCTCTTCCTCTTTTAATTCATTTTGGGTTTTGAAGCGAGCCGCGCGAGGGGGAAAGGGTTCGGCGAGTGTTATACTCAAATGATGGACGCGTCCTAGACAGGGGACGCGTTCCTTTTGACTGATGTGGGACCCCTTTCTTGGTGCAGGACATGGCAAGGACCCTGGGTCTGGCCGATGAGTGGGCGAGTACGGACGAGCCGAGCCGCGTCAGGAGGGAGAGTCGTGGCAAGGGGAGGCTCGAGGACTGGCCCGTACGCCTCCCCGGACAGCAAAGGGGTGTACTGGTGCAGGACAGCGCCGACTTCTTGTGACGGCAGAGAGAGAGTTACGCGGGGTTTCCCCAAGCTGGGGACACGCGTGGCATCGGCGGCTCGCGCGCCCAACTGTCAGAGACTAGGCGGCAGCTGGCCGTCGCTCAACATGAGCTGTCGCTCCTGGTAAATTACGTGCCGCACTTTTATCTTCAGATTTTGGAGTTTTCACTGACGGCCGTTGTTTATTTTGTTCCAGCGTGCCCAGCAGACAGCGACGGTGGGAGTGGCTGGCGGATCTTCCAGTTCCTCGGCCCCTTTTCTTGAGATTGCCTCCCTCCGGGAGCAACTTGCCGGTGCGGTGGCCCGCGCGACTCGGGCGGAAGAGGAGCGTGATGCCTGGGTGGCGAGTGTTACGGAGCTGCGACATCGCGGTGAGGAGAGGCCTTCTCCAGACATCCTGGAGCTAAGGGTTCTTCTGCAGATGATGAGGAGAGAGGCAGAGAGAGAGAAAACCGAGAGGAGGTCCGAGCGACAGCGGGATCAGACCGAGAGGAGGGCCTTGGAGGCCCAAGTGAGGGAGCTCCAGCTGGGCCTTCAGACCGTCGTGCAGAGGCTAGGCGGGATGGAGACGCGCTACGAGAGAGCGCGGGAGTTCGGGGAGTGACTCCGGCAGTCCGGTCGCTTTGCCGCTAGTGGCTTCTTTGCCATGCCAGGGGAGGAGCAGCGAGTCACTGCTGCGGAGCTGGCGTCAAGGGGCGAGGCAGGTGCTGCTGCACGAGGATCCCGGAGGCTTCTGAGGGACCCGCTCCTCAGGGGAGAGGAGGAGAGTGCCCAGAGAGATGAGTGATGGTGAGGATTGGCGAGCTAGTGGACCCGCCACCTCCTTATGTTTATGGTGTTTTGACAGCTTATGTAGGATTATGAATGGAGTGATTTGATTTGCCGCTACTTGTTTGTTCTCTTGTGCGTTCCTTCTTCCCTACGCTTCTTCTCTTTTGCACTGTTCCCATGTGATGGGTCTGCCGAGACTCCGCTCCAAGCGGAGAATCGCGTCTTGTTGTGACCATTTTGCACGGGAATCTACCGTCGAAGTCAATACTGACGGCCCTAGTTTCTTTTCCCGAATGCTGTGTCAAATTTTACGGACGAATTCTAAAACATGATAGGGTATCCCTAGACAAGATAGGGGGCCAGTCGTCAATCAATCACCCTGTGCGAGCGGTGAAGTGACATACGTGACCGCATGGTAGGTGCCTCATTGCGAGGGCTATCATTGACAGGTGATGGAGGCAATCTTGGCCCGCACTCCTTCCATTTCTATAAATTCTTATCCCTTTTATCTTCCCAGGTATATCGAGAGCTAACTCGAGGAGCACAAATTTTTACGGGAGAGGAGGAGTTCAAAATTCCGAGAGTTGGATGGAGGGCGAATCTTCCCACTCCTCGAAGAGAAGCAGGTCCAGTGGTAGTAGTTCCAGGAGGCTTTCAGACCTTGAAGGGCACTTCAGCGAAAGGGCCCAATCACAACTCGTAAGCCAAGTTTCCTTGCCCTTTTCTCATTCTTTCTTCCTTTCTTCTGACCAAATCTCACCCCCATTCCTTGTATATGTAGGTTGTGATGAAATCACAAATCTTATGGGAGTTGGTAGTAGCAGCGTACAGGGGCCTCCCAGATTTTCAGAAGGCGAGGCTAGACGTGATGGGATTTGGTACCTTCCTTCGGATCGAGCCGATCCAGCTCGACCTGGTCCTGATCCAAGCCTTGTGTGAGAGATGGGACCCAGTGAGCCGGGCATTCCTGATGCCCTGGGGGCACATGGTGCCCAGCTTGGAGGATGTGGTCCGGATCACAAGCCTGAAGGTAGAAGGGGAGGCAGTGACCGGAGTCACTTACGCGGACTACAGAGAAGGTGCCCAGAAGTTACTGGGTTTGGACCTAGATGGTCGGAAGAACAGGTCGGTAGCTAGGGCGTCCCTCATGGATGTATTAGGGCTCACCGACACTCGTCGGCGGGATGATGAATCCTCAGAAGAGTTCATGGAAAGGATAGAAATAGGATGCCGCGCCGTGTACTGCACAGATTTCGGTGACTGGGAAAGATGCAACATAGATTTGAGGAGATTTCTCCTCTTCTTTTTGGGGAGATTGGTACTGAGCTCGAAAGGGGACGGTATCCAATGTTGCTTCCTAGAGCTGCTGTCAGACCTTGAAAGAGTAGGGTACTATGCTTGGGGGGCTGCCATGCTGGCGCACTTGTTTGCAGGTCTGTTCCAAGAAGCAGACCGTGAGATGACTGTGAGTGGTTTCACACCATTCATCCAGGTATTTTTGGTTTTGCTTGTTTTGTATATTTTTTTTATGTTTTTGCAAGGTACTGATGACCTGGGCCGAGCAGCTGTGGAGTTATTATTATCTCCCGATGGGGAGAGCTCGACATTGGCGACCCGCAATGGTGCCGCTAGCCAGGCGGTGGGAACCCATCATGAGTGCGGCACCCCTAACCTACCAACTGATGGTGCTAAGGCGGGAGCTACGGGAGTTCCCTGCAGCGATGGTAAACTGGAGACCCTACTCAGACATGGTTGATGTCGATCAACCGTGGGTTCTAACAAGTCGTGCCCGGTTCGGACGTGAATTGTGGATGCACTGCCTGAATGAAATCGAGCCGCTCCGGCTACGATTGGTTATGAGAACCTTAGGACTGGCTCAGGAATGGGTGGATACGGCTGCGCCACCTCGTGTCGGGAGAAAGACGCGAGGACCGGCGACCTGCATTGACTGGCGCGTGCGGTTCCCTGAACAGTACGAAGACTGGCAACGGGGTGGCACGATTGTAGAATCGCAGGCGCGGGACAGCGAAGACTATTTGCGTCTATATAGGGCAAAGTATGCAGAACGGTTCCAACCCCGGGGACTTGTGGAGGCAGGTTTCCCCTTTTCTCTTCTCTTCTTTCTCTTTTCCTTGGTTTTCTGGTGAAAATGCTGACTTGTAAGGCTGCAGGATGTCCGGGATGCCATGATAGCGAATTTACGAACTCGCTTGGCAGAGATGGAACAACAGTTGGGCGATGCCCGCGGAGCTACGAGCGCCTTGGTAGGTGTATAGTGTGTTCCTAATTAAAACCCTAGATTCCAAATGTTGGCTGTCAACTCACTTGGTCGTAGCATGCCCAGATTGGCGCGGCTTCCCCAACGATGGGAGTAGGTGGTGGCTCGTCCAGCTTGTGGATTCCCTCCTCTCAACTTGACTTGCTTCATGAGCAACTTGCTCATGCCACGCGGCGTGCTGCGGAGGCAGAAGGGATGGTCCGTATACAGGTAAAAGTTTCAGTGTTGAGTTCTCCTTGTTTACACCTTATCGCGTATCTGAGATGGTACACTTGGCAGGAAAAGGAGACGGAAGGAGCGCTTGCCCAAGCTGCGCAGAGGGAGGCTAGGGTAGCAGAACTGGAGAGGGAACTGCGATGTCGTCCTGATGACAACTCCTCTAGGGACGCCGTGGAACTGAGGATCACTCTTCAGTTGGAGAGGGAAGACCGTGAGAGAGAACGTGCAGAGAAAGAAAGAGACGCAGAGAGAGAAAGAGCCAACAGATCGACTGAAAGGGAGGAACGAAGGGCCATGGAGGCCCAACTATTCGAGCTCCGAATCAGCCTTGGTCTTGCTGAACAGTGGCTAAGAGAAGGTGAGGAGCGCTACCGAAGAGCACGAGAGCGTGGCTTTCGTGTTGGTAGCTTCTCTGCTGCTTCCGTGGACCAACGCCGGGATGTGGGAATAGGAAGGGGAGTACTGAGCGGTAGGAGTACTGCTTTTCGTAGTTGGGTAGCACCTTTGAGAGCGTTTTGCCCGGAGAGTAGTGGGACGAGTGACGCAGAGAGAGAGGGCGGAACTTAATGTAATTTTTGGTTTTTGAAATAAAAGATTCGGTTTGTTTGTTTTTCACCTTTGCTTCAGTTGCCTGAATTCCTGTACATATCACTGAAACAAACAAATCAGAATTTCTGTTCTGACTTGGCCCCTTGCTCAATAAGCAAATGGTCACTGTGACTGTCCTTGATAACTGGTCAAGGGGCCAAGCCTTTATTTTAACGAAGGCAAGGTAAAGATATGATGATGATAAAATGCGACAGGCAAGCACACGAATGCAAGCGATATTAAAAGTGAAATGATGCATGCAAATGCAATCAGGTAAAATTGATTTGTTTTCTTTTTTATATTTGGCATTTTTTTATCATAAAAAAGATTTTTTTTTTTTTTTTGCAAATATGTACATTTTCTCTTTTCCATTTTTTTGTTATTTTTATCATTTCAATTTTTTTTGCTAACGCCTGGCAAGCACCCAGGTGGCACCTAACCTACGTGAGAACAGGGGTTTCTTATTAACCTCCCAGGTATCCTAAGTGCACATCTAGGTTGATTTGGGCCTCTAGACCCCTCGAATGACGATCCCGCCGGCTAAGACTTACCCTGATGACAATACCGTCATGCCATGCTTAGGCTCCCAGTTGCTTCCGACCACAGGGATTCACCCAAAAGGTGTTTGAGGTAAATGATTTGCCCGACCCGGGTCTGTTTCCTCACAACTCTAGATGGTATATGATGGAACACCCTGGAACCCTAACGACCAACCGCGCGACGCTGACCCGGAATCAGACGCCGTCGCACCCATAGGTGACGCGCTTGCATTGGCCTAAGCCCGAGGTTAAACAAGAAGACATAAAGGTGGTAAACATGGGTCTTGACCAGCCAGAAACACGGAGACTCCTTCGCAGCGATAGCTTTTGCTTTTCAAAGTAGGCAACCAAATGTGTATATTTAAAAATTAGGTCGCAGACCCTGGGCAGTTTCCACCTTTCAGAAACTCCATCGAACCTTCATCTTTAGAGGGAGAAGGAAGAGTGTAGGGGATAAACCTCCTGAGAGGACCGGCAAAGCCGTTAATCCGGCGAGCGAATAAGGGCCCATTAACTCTTTCCTTTCGGACAACTTCGGACCAAATCTCGAGCATTTACATTCCACGGCCCCCTTCGTGGATTCAGACTTTTACTTTGAGGGGTTCCGTTTATCGCACCAGGCACGGTCACGACCAGGCTTTTCTCTTGATTTTGATTTTGTATTTCTTTTGTGAGGGATATATAGTCGTTTGACGTTCGTGGGCTCCCTCTTCGTATGCCTGCGGGGACACTGCCCTCTTCTCGTGCTCTGATCGATGCTCGAGGAAATGGATCCTACTCTTGCCTTTGGGGTTTGAGTTTCGGTTTCTCATGCTCAGCGTTTTAAGGGCGCCGGCTGTCTCATCTGGTCGAAGAGAAAAGAATAAAGATTACAGCTTCCGGAGATCTTCTGGGTGGAGCCCCACCGTAGGTGATGCTACCGATTTTTTTGAATAAAATACATAAGTGAGCACATGTTGGCTTCCTTTGAGCGAGCATAGGCCGACGTGGCCGGACAGGGGTCTCCACGGTTCTGGCAAACCAAGATCTGGTGCCTACCAAGCCTTAATGGGCCCTATCCTAACATGAAGGTTAGATGCAGGGACTTAACTACATGGTGACTGCCAGGCATCGGCATTTTGAATTTTTCATATTTTTAGTAGTTTTCAATATTTCTTGGTTTTTTGATGTTTTTTTATCTTTTCATCATTTTTTGTTTTGTGCTAAGGGTAGTATTTCTTAAGATAAAGCCCATTCCAAGGGTGGGATAACTCGGTCCCTTCGGCGTTGATTAGCTTGTAGGCGTTGCCAGGGTACACGGCTTGAATTACAAATGGTCCTTCCCAATTGGGTTGGAGCTTAGAACGCGGCCCTCCAGGTTTGACAAAAATTCTTTTTACGACCATCTCACCGACTTTGAATTTTCTCTCAACGACTTTCTTTTGGTAAAAGCGAGCGAGTCTATTTTGATACACACGCGCGTGTTCGGCAGCGGCCAGCCGCTTCTCATCCAAGAGTTCCAACTGGGCGAGGAGTGAATTACGACGATCGTCGAGGGGAAATTCCTCGTCCAATTGTACTCTGAGGGAAGGGATCAGAGTCTCGTACGGGACTACCGCTTCCACACCATAAGTAAGGGCAAATGGAGTCTGCCCGGTGGGGGTACGGATTGAAGTGCGATAGGCCCATAGAGCTTCGATAAGCTTTTCTGGCCAGTCTGAAAACTTACTAGACTCGCAGGTTTTTTTGATGATTTTGAGCAATGTTTTATTGGTGGCCTCCGCTTGGCCGTTACCTTGTGAGTAATAAGGCGATGAATGATGCAATGCAATTGCGTACCTTTTGCAGAGGTCCTGTAGGTCCTGAGAAATGAACTGTGGCCCATTGTCGGTGATGATAGTTCTTGGAACGCCAAACCTGGCGATGATGTTCTTCATAATAAACTTGCAAACTGTTGATGCCTTGATTTCTGCATAGGCTTCAGCTTCGGCCCATTTGGTGAAGTACTCCGTTGCGGTAAGGATGAATGATTTTTGCTTAATGAGGGAGTTAGGATCACCGAGAGGACCAATGATGTCGAATGCCCACATGGAGAAAGGCCATGGGGAGGACACTGGATGGAGAGAGGAAGATGGGGAATGAATCTTGTCGGCGTGAAGTTGACACTTGACACACCTACGGACATAGACATCACAGTCTTCCTCCATGGTGGGCCAGTAAAAGCCTTGCCGAAGGATCTTCTTGGCAAGCATCTGGCTATTCACATGGCCACCACACACACCTGAGTGTGCTTCCTCTACACACTTCCAGGACTCATCATCATCAAGACACCTCAGGAGAACACCAGTGAGGCTTCTTTTGTACAGCAATCCTCCAACCAATGTATATCTCTGGGCGACTCTCCTTATGGCCCTCTTATCTTCTGCTGTTGCCTCTTCAGGGTAAGACTGGTCTTTGCAATATTTAACAATCTCATAGAACCATGGCTTCTCCTCATCAGCCAGTTCTTCCTCCAATTCGACCAACATAATTTCCCTCTTTTCAACAACTTCTCTATCCTGAGCCATCTTTGACATTTTCTCCTGAACCCTTAAATAGGAAGGGTTGTGAATAGCAGGGAAGAGAAGCTTGTGGATAGAAACGGACAGAGCCCTTCTGCCCAGAGGAAACCTTAATGATGATGCCAACGAAGCAAGGGCGTCGGCGAGAATGTTCTGATTGCGAGGAACATGGACAAAGACCAACTTAGTGAACAGTTTAGCGAAAGCAACAGTAAGCTCTTGATATGGCTTGAGCTTGGGATCGCGAGTGCGATATTTGGTGAGCACTTGGCGAAGGATAAGTTGACTATCACCTATGACTCGTAATTCAGTGACCCAGAAGGAATAAGCAAGGTTCAGACCTGCTAAAAGAGCCTCGTATTCAGCCACGTTGTTGGTGACTGGAAATGAGAGCTGGAATGCCTCTGGGATAGCGACACCTTCAGGTGACAAAAGGACAATGCCAATACCTCTCCCCTGGGAATTCAAAGCTCCATCAAAATATAATGTCCACATGGGATCATCAGACTGGGTAATGGACATTAGTTCCTCATCTGGAAACTCTGATTGGACGGGATCGAACTTGGGAAGAGGATGGTGAGCGAGATGCTCGGCTATGGCATAGCCTTTAATTGCCTTTTGCTGGATGTAGGTGATGTCGAACTGAGAGAGAAAACTTTGCCAGCGTGCTAGCCTATCCGTAAGGACGGCTTTCTCCAGAAGGAATTTGATAGGATTCATCCGAGCAATTAAGTGGACCTCATGAGCCAAGAAGTAGTGTTTCAATTTCTGCACTACCCAAACGAGGGCAGCACAGGTTTTCTCCATGATGGTGTACTTCTGCTCACAGGGATTGAGAAGTTTGGACAAGTAATAGGTTGCCCGTTCCTTGCCTTCTTCATCAGCTTGTTCGAGGACGGCTCCCACGGAGTCATCCAAGACTGAGACGTAAAGGATCAGAGGTTTTTCTGGTTTGGGTGGAATGAGAACGGGTGGACTAGCCAGATATTCCTTCAACCCTTCAAAAGCTTTCTGACATTTAGAATTCCAGTGGAATTCTACTCCTGGCTTGGTCAACTCGTAGAGAGGTCTACACCTTTGTGAATGTTGGGACACAAACCGACGAATAAACTGCAGCCTCCCGATTAAACCTCGGACTTCCCTCAGATTCTTGGGAGGCGGCATATCCCTGATAGCCTTGGCTTTGTCGGGATCTATCTCGACCCCTCTTTTGCTCACAATGAACCCCAACAATTTACCCGATGACACACCAAACACACACTTCTTCGGGTTCATTTTCAATTGGAACTCCCTTGACCTTTGCAAGACCTTAGCCAAAACTTCTGGATGTTCCATCCTGGTCCTTGATTTCACCAATAAGTCATCCACATACACTTCCAAATATATGTGCATCATGTCATGAAATATGGCCATCATAGCTCTTTGGTAAGTAGCTCCAGCATTCTTTAATCC
This sequence comes from Amorphophallus konjac, assembly GCA_022559845.1. Lineage (NCBI taxonomy): Eukaryota > Viridiplantae > Streptophyta > Magnoliopsida > Alismatales > Araceae > Amorphophallus > Amorphophallus konjac. The sequence goes on along the minus strand of CM040122.1, from coordinate 13,368,427 downwards.
GAACGGCATGACCACGTAACAATATGTTCCCCAAGGGGTAGTGAATGACGTCTTTTCCTGATCTTCTTCTGCCAAACGAATTTGGTTGTATCCTGAAAATCCATCCATGAAAGAGAGGGTTTCGTAACCTGCCGTGTTATCAATTAACACATCAATGTGAGGTAGGGGAAAATCGTCTTTTAGACACGCGCGGTTAAGGTCCCGGAAGTCGATGCAAATCCTGACTTTCCCATCTTTCTTCATAACCGGGACGATGTTCGCCACCCATTGAGGATAAAGGACGACTCTAATGAACCTGGCTTTGTGGAGCTTATCGACCTCTTCCTTCATTTTCAGAGCCATGTGAGGGTGGAAACGCCTTAACCTTTGTTTTACTGAGATGGACCTTGGTTTTAGGGTTAAACGGTGTTCGACCAAGGTTGAATCCAGACCCGGCATATCTTCGTAACTCCATGCAAACGTGTCCTTATATTCCTTGAGGACCTTAATTAATGCCTCTTCTTCAGAGGGTGGTAGGTTGTCACTTATGAGGATGATCCTAGGGTCTTCCTCAGTTCCCAAGTTAACTTCTTTGGTGGATTCTTCTACGGCGGTTGACGGCTCGTCGAATCTCCTCATTCCACTAGCGTATGCGCCCGCCACATCCTCATATTCTTCACCCTCATCTTCAGTGGGGCATTCTTCATTCGTGATCTCGTAGACTCCATACCCTTCATCAGAGGCACAGTCGCCCTCACATTCTATTTCTGGTAGCTGGATGGGATTTTCTAACAACTGGGGGATGGCAAGAAGGGCTTGACACCTGGCGGCTAAATCCAGAAGGAATCGGCGAGGGATCTGCCTACCCTTGGATTTCTTCCTAGGTACTACCCTCGGCCTAACATTCCTAGATTGACTGACAATATTTACAGAAGAAGATGAAGATGAAGAGGACGGTGTAGAATGTACAGGAGAAGACCCCTCAGAGGAGGGGTAGAAAAGGTCGCTCATCGGACCTTGGACGGGTGGTCCGCAAGGCGGTACGCACCCGTGGGAGATGTAGGAGGTTTCCTCAACGAAGATGTGTTGTTGGGGAGTTTGAAAATTGACGTTTTTTTTTCATTTTCATTTTTAATGACAAAGCAGTGAAAAGAGATTGGAGGAGAGAAAAAAGTGGTTATGGCTAGAGGATTGTGAGGCTCATAGAGCAGATCATGGTTGAAGACCTGGCGCGGGTTGAAAAGCCCGCGTAGGTATGTAAGCAAAGAAGGGGCCCTGGGAAGATCATCAGACAGTTGTCTGGCCCAGGAAGAAGATATCAGCAAAGGCTGAGACGAGTGGATGGAGAAGATGGCGGCTAATGAGCCGTCGATGGCAATGTTGAGGACGGATGAAGATCCGTCGATGACAGGGTCCTTCTGGCGAGGACGAGGATAGTTTGGAACCTTGGCAAGAGTGGTAATATTCTCTGGTATTTCGGAGATCAATGGTGGTCCTTCAAGCTGCGGAGACGAGAACATCCTTTCCAATGCAACGGAAATGTCCCGTATGTCGAACCACTTGTCCCATTCGCATTCCGGATCTTTGATCTTGCCTCTTTTGGTGATCCTCGGACATTTTTCAGCCAAATATACGGCATGTGATCCCCCATATGCTTCCCGTGGGTAATCTCCCATCTGAACAACGGGTCCTCTGCTGAAGTGGTTTGATAGAGTCCACGTGAGGGGCTTCCAATCTGCTCTGAACGGTCCTTTGAAGCCTAGGCCAAATCTGCGGTTCGGCCTAATTTCCTTTGGCGGTTTGAGCATACCCTGAAACTGTGCGCCCAGACCTTTTCCCTGTTGGTAGCCGATGTTCCTCATAATCTCCCAACCTTTGGAGTGAAGAGGGAGACATGATGTTGTGGTTGCCCTGACCGGCTCCTTTGGTGCTAGTGGAATGCGAGATGGATCACGTACGTCCAGCAGTGACAATATGGGCCGATGAGACGGCCAAACAGATGGCAGAGAGGTGTTGATAGCATCCACTGTGTGAAGGACAGGTGTACTGACCACTTTAATAATTCTCCCATTGTAAGGAAACTTCAGGCATTGATGGTTGGTGGAAGGCACAGCGTCCATGGCTTCGATGTAAGGGCGACCCAGTATAGCCTTGAATGTGGGGTCCATGTCGAGGACATGGAATTCCGTGGGGATTGACATGGGGCCTAGTTCTGCCTTCAGAATAATCATCCCCTGCGGCGGCCTTTTGCTATTGTCATAAGCCGTGACCGTGATCGAGGAAGGTCTTATTTGTTCCTCGTCGATCCCACACAATTGAAGAGTGCACATGGAGATCACATTTATGGACGCACCCGTGTCCACAAGACACGGGTTTATGGATACCCCATTAATTTTTATTGAAATGCACAGTGCATATTTCCGAGCTTCCTTGGGAGCGAGCTCGTAGTTGTGGAACATGATGGCCGGTTGTGTGTCTGTTGGGGTCAGGACGGTCGAAATCTTCTCCACGGGGAGGTCTTCATTAACCATGACTTTTTGAAGATATTCCATCAAGGCCGCCTGGTGGGATGTGGATCTTTGAAGAAGCTCCAGGATGGAGATCCGAGCAGGCGTCTTGTCCAGGTGTTTCAATAGATCATACTGTGTTCCAGGGATAGCTTTTTCTGGTTGTTCTCCGTCATCCTTCTCTGGCTGAGATTGCTCAAGATTCTGACTGTTGTGGGGGAAAACTCTGTGGAAAATCCTTCCACTCCGGAGCACCATTGCCTGCGGCTTTTGTACCTCTGTGGGGGTAGCAGTGGGTCTTAACAGGGGTTTGAGGGGTAGTAGTGGAGGAATGGTTGATGGAGCAGGGGTGATGACGGGAGCAGGGATTCTGATGAGGGGTTTGTTAGGTGGAGGCATGGTGGAGGTAGAGGGGATATCACACGGGTTATGAATGATAAGGGGTCTGGAAGGTGGAGGTGGAGACGGAGTAGGAGTGGGTAAGGTTTGAAACGGGTAATGGTTTTGAGGTGGATGGTGGGTGATGAGTGGTTTTGAAGGCATTAGTGGTGATGTGGTGGAAAAAGACGGGGTTATGTATGGTTGACGGATGATAAGGGGTTTAGAAGGTGTAGGGGTAAATGTGGTAGAGGTGGATGGTAAAGCGGGGGAGTGAGAAAAGATGAGAGGGTGTGAAGGCGTAGTGGAGAGTGTTGGTTGATAGGAGGTCGGGGTGCGGATGAGAGGGCGTAATGGTGGTGGAAATGGTGAAGGCGATACTGACGCGGGTTGATGAGAGAGGGGTGCTACCCGGGCAAGGTGAGGGGGGTGCATGATGATAGGGTTGGAAGTAGAAAGAATGGAGGTACTTTCCTGGTGCCACACCTGCTCTCTCCCGGCTTCCGGGAAGGAGGAGACGGGGTTAACCTGATGATTAGGCTGTTGGTGCTCCGGTAATGGATTCTGGATTATGCCCATGTCGGGCTGTTGTTGTGGGGCCTGCTGAGGCTGTTGTTGTTGTTGTGGTTGCTGTTGCTGTTGCTGTTGCTGTTGTAACTGCTGCTGTGGCCTTTGAGGAGGTCTCCTAGCCTTGAGAGCGGCGACGTATCGTCTCATCTCATCCCAATCTATTTGATGTTCATCGTTCATATCATGTATGTAATCTTTGAAATGGAAGCAGTAATCTACTGTGTGTCCCGGCTGCCTGTGGTAAACGCAGTATTTGGAGGTATCAACATTGGGGGGCCACGCGAGCCTTTCTCTGGGTAAGGCGAGTTGGTTTGATGCCATGAGGGCATTAAAAATGTCTGTTAAAGTTTCTGGCAATGGTGGATAGTAGGCTCTCTTGGGACCGAGCGGCCTCCTTTGTTGCTGTTGGGGACCATAGTTGCCCGGGGGTGGAACTTGGTTGTACTGAAGCGGTGGTTGTTGTTGCTGAGGTTGTGGGTGTTGTTGCTGGGGTTGGCGTAATGGAGGCATATTATCCTGGGGTGGATTATTTTGGGGTGGAGGATGAAGAGGAAAAGGACCCGGTTGAAGGGGAAGTCGGGGCATTTGTGGAGGCCTTGGGTTGACTGCATAGTTGGCATTGTTGACCGCACTAACTTGCTCATTTGTCACGACCCCTTCTGTGGCTCCGCCCGGGACACCAGCGCCAGTTTTTCTGACCACTTTGGGCTTCGGCGACTCAAACATATTCATAATGGGGGAGTCCTTTAGCTGAGTTTGGATGTATCGGGCTCTTTCATAGAGCTCCTCCATTGTAGTGAGTTTATTCATGGCCAGGACATGTCTGAACTGTGGGGTTGCATTAGACACAATCATCTTCACTTGTTCGGGCTCGGAGAGGGTATCCCTTATTCTTTCCGCCAGAGACCTCCATCTATCAGCATATCGGACAAAATCCTAGTCGGGTTTCATCTTTTCGGCCACTAGGTCGGTAATGGAGAGTGAGGGACCGACCCTATCCCTATATTTCTGCAAGAACCTTCTCTGGACTATTTCAAAATTCTCGGCTTCGCGGGGCTCCAGAGAATAGAACCACTCAAGCGCGGGACCATCCAATGATCTCCGAAAGAGGTATGCCAGAGACCTCTGATCGTTTTGCCAATAGGAGGACTCATACATGAAGTCCTTGAGGTGAATGAAGGGGTTGCCGGTACCATTGTATCTGCGGTACGTGGGCATTTCGGAGGGAGGAAGATGAATGACCGGAAGGATTGGCAAAGCAACCTCCGGGGTGGCTTTCACGTCCACCATTCTTCTCAGATTTTGAAACTGCTCGTCCATGCGGTTGAACCTATTGAGGAGCGATTGGGCGAGCTCCTCTGGAGGTGAAGGTGGCACTTGCCACTGGGGGAGAAACTGTCTCCCGGAGACTTGAGGGGGGAACCCAGAATGAGAGGGAGCTGTCGGACCGCCGACAGTTGGCCCTGGCTGAAGCGGTGTGTGAGGAACACCGGGAGTTTGAGATTGTGATGGGAACTGGAATGAGGGAGGTTGTTGGCTCGCTTGTCCTTGAAGCGAGGGAGACTGGATGGCTTGTGCCAATAAAGGAGATGGAATGGCCTGCACGGACTCGTGGAGAGGTGCGATAGCCGGAGTTGACTCCTGGGGCGTGGGGGAAACAGATTTCCCCTTTAGAATGGCCTGGAAGGCCCGGAGCTGTTCAGAGGTAAGCTCCGTGTTAGCGAGGACGCCCAGTAAGGAAGTGATATCCTGTGGCGGGGACGTGTCCCCGGCAATAACCTGCACCTCATGCGAGGGGTCATGAGAAGGACCTGAGTCCATAGCATAAACTCGCGGGTCGGCTGTCAAACCACGGCTAGGGTGGTTCTCCTCAGAAGACTCGTGAGACATGCTCACAGTTTTCCCAGAACGTAAAAACATACACTATCAAGTAGGTAGCAGAGATTATCAAACAAGTGGATGCCTTTACGCCTTTTTTTTTGTTTTGATTTTGATGATTTTTTTGTGTTTTTAGCGAGATCCGAAGTTCACACAAGATAGGGACCCTAGTTTATTTTTGTTTCACCGCCGTGTCAGCTAGGGTCTCTCGTCTCACCACGAATGAAATGACTAACTTCGGAGAACTTCAATGGTACAACCAGCCCAGTGAACGAAGAGGAGATTCTTCGATGTCGGGGACTTACGGAGGTCCCAGTGTAGGAGATTCTAGTCCGTTGAGAGGAATTCCCAAACGGAGAGTCCTTCCTTCACCGGGAAAGGGTGATCCTCAAAAAAATGAAAAAAGGATAGAAAAGAGGAATGGATGTATGCAATGGAATGCTGACAGATATATGGAGTGGGAAAACAACAGAAATAACAGACATAAAATAAACAAAGAACCAATCAGAACTGACGGTGCTGCTGTGAGCACAACGGGGGCGCACGCGGGCGCCAAGGTGGAGAGGCACGGGTGGTGCCGAACTTGCAAGGGTAGCCGAAAGGAAGCAGTAGTCGTCCCACCGTGATCGCCAATCTGTGAGCGACGTCACGCGGTTCGGGGAAGGAGAGGAGAAGAGGACGCGGAGCGCGCGCGGGCTCCTCCTTTTTGTGTTTGTTTGTTTTGTTGTTTTGCTGCAACACAGAGATGATAGAGAAGAGAGAGAAGGGGCCACCACGGGAGATTACTCCGGCGGGGCGAGCGGGACAAGTATAATATAGCAAGATATGGGGTTCAAACGGCCATAGCGGGAAGTGACTCGCCGCGACCTTGGGGGGACGGGAATGGTGCAGAAATTAAATAACAAGAATTGAAACGGCCATTGGGGAAGTGACTCGCCGCGGCCTCGAGAATATGAGCAGAATATAGCAGAATATAAAAGAGAATATAAGAACAAAGATTTAAACGGCCATTGGGGAAGTGACTCGCCGCGGCCTCGATGATATGAGCAGAATATAACAGAGTATAGAGAGAATATAAGAACGGAAATTTAAACGGCCATTGGGGAAGTGACTCGCCGCGGCCTCGATGATATGAGCAATATATAACAGAATATAGAGAGAATATGAGAGCGGAAATTTAAACGGCCATTGGGGAAGTGACTCGCCGCGGCCTCGATGATATGAGCAAAATATAACAGGATATAAGGAGAATATGGGAACAGAAATTTAAACGGCCATTGGGGAAGTGACTCGCCGCGGCCTCGATGAAAAGATGTGATCGCCAGGGGCCGAAAGACCCCAAAATAAGAAAGTGATCGCGCCTACCTCAAGAGCGGGAGATGGCGGGTTGCTTCTTCCTCTCCTTCCGGCCGGCCGAACGAGAGGGCTTTCCTCGGCTACCCTTGCAAAACAACGACAAACAAATGACAAGTGGATTAGAAAGAGGGATGTGTAGTATTCAAATCCTTGCGATAAAAATAACGAAATGATGGCAAGACACACACCTGGTTGGTGTTATCTTTTAAACCCCTCTCGGACTCGAGTAGGAGGAAAATGAGATGATGGATGCGAGATGATGAATGCAAAAGAACTACGAAGAAAAGGAAAGAGTTGGCTTATTGGATGTGCCGATGGTGAAATTCGGCGGAACTCCGGCAGCGCGGGGGATGACGTAGAAGCGCGGTGGATGAAGACACCCTTCCTCTCGCGAGTGTGGGCACCCGAGAAGCCGGCAGAACCTCCACCTACAAAAGACCCCACGGGTTAGAAAAAATGACTCCGTAGCCTCTGGGCTCCGGCAGCCTATCGGATCACTGCTTAGCTCCTCCAGAACTGAGGGGGGGGGGCCTCTATTTATAGAGCTCCGGAGGGTGGAGGCGTCCAGGACCCTGGACACCTCCATCAGGGCCGAAATAATATTTTATTCTATTTTTATATATTTTTTTGGAATACTTTTGTGGAGGCGTCCAGGGTCCCGGACGCCTCAAGTAGGTCCACCGAAAGCCGACGACGGCCGCACGCGGTTCGGCACAACGCGTGGTTTTGTGAGCGGCGCCTCGTGATTCAGAAATGGGCGCGTCCAGGGGCCTGGACGTCTCTATATTTTGGATTTTTTCACACACGACGAACCGTCGTTCGGTGGCCGGCGCCCGTGAGGGTTTTGATGGAGGCGTCCAGGGGCCTGGACGCCTCCCAAAATATATTATTTTTATTGTGATTTTGTCTTTTATGCCAAGGCTGGCATTTTAATTTTTTATGTTTGTTTTTATGGAGGCGTCCAGGGGCCTGGACGCCTCCATTAATATGTATTTTTTATTTATTTTTTGTCTTTTATGCCAACGGGCATTTTATATTTTTTATATTTGTTTTTATGGAGGCGTCCAGGGGCCTGGACGCCTCCATTAATTTATTATTATTTTTATTTAATTTTGGGCCCTGAGAAAATAAATAAATTAAAAAGATGGGGGCGTCCAAGGGCCTGGACGCCCCCATCAAGACCCACCCGGGTCCTCAAATCAGGCGTCGACGGCCGCCCGGTAGACCCCCTTCTTGATTCCGGAACCTCCTGATGCGTCCGACTGGTGTTGATGTCGTCCGAATGCCGTGACGAGACGATTCCGGATGCCGAAAAGGGCGGAAGAAGACTCAAGAAAAGGAAGTACTCAAGTGATTTGAAATGCGTAAGCCGTCGCGGGGCGTCGTATAGTAATATGAGACTTTCTCAGGAGACGTCAGGAATGGCGTGTCTACATCAGGGTCAGAGCTTTTATTTAAAGGTAACTTGAAAACTACTTGTTTGATCTTATCAGCAGTGATAGGGGCCCCTAGGATGTGAACATCCTCCTCTTATAGTCTATACTTAAGTCTCAAATTCAACTGACTTTCCTATTTGTCCTGATGAAGGATGAGAAGTGCGCACAATGGGTTTTGACAAGGTCAAGATCATATATAAGAGAACCATCCTCAACCCTACACTTCCTAATTTGATTGACAACCCTTCCAGCCTTAATGGAAGCATCGAAAAAAAATGTGTTAGAGTCTCCTAAGGTTAACCAATTCTACTTAGATTTTTGCCTAATGAACTCTTTTCAGTTTTCAAGGCTTCAATATAATCAGCTCTGACTTCTTGTTCCTTGGCAATTAACTCTTCACACAAGGGATTAACCTGCAGCTCATCTTGAAAATTTTCAAGCCTAGACCTTGCTTTAGAAGCTAGATTTTCCACATCTCTAAAACTGAACCTATTCCAACTCTTGAGAGCATTCTTGACTACCCTAAACTTCATGCATATAATGTAAGTTGGAAGGCCTCTAACCTCAATGCTCCAAGCATTTTGCATAATCTTCATGAACTAGACTAGTCCTGCTCAGAATTGACATACATGATGGAATGATCAAAGAAGAACTGAGAATCATACTCCCTGTTATTGTTAGGGTAAGCATGCAACTAATCTTGGTTAATCAAGTAGCGATCCGACCTGGCTAAGATGCGCTTGTAACCCGAAGCATGATTACTCCAAGAGAGCGTATTTAAGAGACAGGCCCGCGCCACCAGGACAACCCCTATAAATGGGACATCGACGAACAAGCGAGGGGAAAAAAAGAATCCACCGAAAGAAACACACTCAGCTTCAGAGACAAGGGAACCGGCCCGCTGCTACGAGAGAAGTCCCTATAGAGCATCGGTTGTCTTTAGAGCACTCTTACTGCCCAGCGAGCACTCCCCGAGCGCCTGCTGGTCATACCGAGCACTCTCCTAGAAGGCTGACCGTCACTCCAGGCTTGCATCGCCATTCTACGAACCTCTCTCTAGATCTCTCTCGTCCTCCCTTATTTATCATCGCCTCAAACGCTGACTTAAACATCGGAGGGTTGTCTCCTGGGGTAACGCCCAAAGATTCTTCTGACGCTTCATGTCCATCAAGGACGAGGTGACAATGCAATCATTAAATTCATTAAGCAAGATACTCAGGACAGGTCAACCTCCCAACTTATCATATGGATATCGAATAGTGTTAAAGTCACCCATCACAATCCAGGGCAAGTTGTTGATCCTAGAGGCAAGACTAGTCAGGTGGGACCAAAAAGAACTGTGTTCTTGTGCATAGTTAGAGGCATAAAAAATAGCCATATGAAAAGCTTTTGCATGAATTTTATCAAATCCCTTGACATGCATGAATTGGTCATTAGATTCTAACAATTGAATTTTAATAGAAGCAAGGTTCCACAAAATCCCCCTTGATAGTGTAAATCATTATTAAAGAGGTCTCCCTCTAGCCATATAATACTCTTTATGAATGTAAAATGCAAAGGTTTGACTTTCATTTCCACTAGCACTACAACATTCATAGAAGCAAAGCGACTAATATTCCTAAGTTCTTTACACTTATGGGTTTTATTAATCCGCTAACATTTCAAGGAAGTAACTTCACTGATAATTAATAAGAGTAGAGAAAATCTAACAAATTGAACAGGCAATGCAAATGCTTGTTTTTATTGGCTAACGAATACACAATATCCTTTTCTTTATCGTCAACTCTATCCTTTAATTTCATGTCCATTACCTTTCCTTGTCCTCATATTGGTTTCCTTTATCCTTTCCTTTATTAATGTGAACATGGATAGTTGGATCATTTTTCCCCTTAATCACCGCAAGTTCATCGACCGCATGAAGATTTTTATAAATTTCAAATTCAAAACACCTATCGGTGGTGTGATTTCGATGCTAGGTTTAATTGCTATTTGTTGTTGGTCATCCACGGTGTGGGACCCAGCTAATTCCGCGGATGAGATTGCAATCGCAAATCCATTTTCCATGCTCTATAGTTGCATGGTAATCCTAGTTGCACGATCCCCTACACTTGCGAAATTTGGGCTCTCCATGTAGTGCCCCGAGTTTTTCGGACACTTTTCAGATCTGGATCCGCGGGTTTCGGATTAGTTTTGGGGGTCCCAGAGCGTGTTTTGCGGTTTACACGTGTTTTTTCCAGACGGACCTACGGAACCATGTATAGGGAAAACTGTTCCGTTCTCCTACTCTGGGACGGTACCAGTGCGTCCGGCGTGTTCTGAGGATCGAGGAAATATATTTTTCTATTTTTTTCATATTTTTCAAAAAATCCGGGTTTTCTATAAATACCCTTTTCTTTTTCTATTCTTCATTCTCCCCCGTGAGCGCCGATCGCGACCCCCCTTCTTTCTCTCCTCTTCCGACGACGACCGCAACATGCTCCCCTCTGACTGCATACAGTGGTGAGACGACGACGTGGCGGCGACGGCGAGGTGATCGTGGCGGTGGACGGTTCGTGGGAGCTCGTTGGAGCTTGTGGGTTTCAAGCGAGGTTTTGAAGATCGGCGGCGATCCGTCGCGTTTCTGCCGACCCCGAGATAGGGTGACGGAACCTTAGCTCGTTGGTTTCCTTTCCCGCGATTTCTAGGCCGAGAGGAGGTCAAGAGGGGTTCATTTGAGTCGGGGAAGGGAAAATTATGCTTTGGGGTTTGAGTGCCGGATCTCTCGTTCCGTGGACTTTTTGGCCGATCCAAGGCTATAAATGCATGCTAGGAGGGTTGGGGATGGATTCCCATTTGTTTCCCTATCATCGGGTGATGATCGGGGCATGGATCTAGTTTTTGGGGCTCTCCCGCCGGTTTCGTGCTCGGGTGAGCCTTGCGGCCCTTCCAGGGACCGTTTGGCTCGCTTGGCGGTCTCCAGAAGACCGCTTCATAACAGCGTATTGTCGGCAGGCCTTAGCGGTCGTCTGGAGACCGCTAGGCTCAGGGTAGCGGTCACGCGATAGACCGCCTCCCTTGGACAAGCGGTCGGTTCACGACCGTTTGTCCCGTCCGACCGTTGCACCCTTGGGGTGTGGGTTTTCGACCATTGAGAGTCATGTGTCAGCATGCGGTCATGGCATGACCGTTTATGGCCTCTTTGCGGTCCAGAGAGGACCGTTAGGCCTGGGCTAGCGGTCTGGCGATAGACCTCTAGGCTCTCCCGAGTCCCGTTCCCTTGCGGTCTTGGCTAGACCGTTAGGCTGGGCCTTGCGGTCTAGAGGAGGGCCGCTAGGCCTCCCTTGAGGTCCAAAGGGGACCGCTTGGCACTGGGGTAGTCCAGGGTGGACCGCCACCTGTCTTCTGTCCGACCGGAGCTCTTTTCCCTCCAACCCTAAACTCGGGGGAGTGGACCTCGATTCCCATGCTGACCTGCGGTCCGACTGATGCTGGGCATCATGTGGGAGCTCTACGTGGGTGCCGTGGGAACCCCAGGGAGTGGCATGGTTTGGCTGATGTCACTGTGAGTCGGTGTCGGTATGAGAAGCAGTCCTTGTACTTTGTCCGGTTTAGACGTTATTTTTCGTTGGCTAGAGAGTCTACTCTTTCAGCGACCCTCCACTAGTCGTAGTCTTCCGACACGTGAGTGGTCCCACCAGGGAGTGGTGGCGAGGTGACCCCGAGAGACGATTTTTAGACTGGTCACCGTAGGGCCCCACGTCTTGCAGCCAGAGTCTGGCTGAAGGGAAAACCAGTCAGAGGGCCTGACCTAGGACGAATGATCTGTGTGTGCACACATGGTCGAGGGCCGTAGACCTGCGCTGACGAGCGCGACCCCGACCAGTCCTTGTTCTGTGGTTACTAGTGCGGGTCCCCGTTCCGCAAGGGTGCGATGAGGGGGACACCTGAGGTGCGGTCTAAGACGCCAGGGGGCGCAACCGGCCTTGCTTCTAGTGGGTGGTACTCCTGTCCTTGTCAGGTAGTGACTCTTGGTGTTCTATCGGGTTGTCTTGATTTTTGTGCCTTGTGGTCGCTACTTGACGCAGCTGAGCTTTCCCGTTTACTTATTGTGTTAGCCTTAGTGTGCTTTCTATGCAGTTTCTCATTTTGCGAGGAAGGGGCCCGGATGATCCCTACTGAGCCTTTCGTTATGAGGCTCATTCTCTGCATCTTTCCGTGGTTTCAGGTGAGGCGAGGCTTCAGGGGAGCGCTTCTGAGGCTCCACGTGGTTCTAGTGCCCAGGGTTAGTTGCAAGTTGTCAGAGTCGGGGTATGTCCCGTGTAGTTATACTTTTCTTTCTGGATTGTACTAGTCGTGGACTACTGTTATATTTTAGATTGTTGTTATATTATGGACCATGTAATTTGTTTAATGTTATTTATTATCTTTCTACTTATTCATATTAATTGTGTAGTTATGTAATTATTTAGATTCTCGTATATTTCCACACCTTCCCTTTAACTCTTCCGAGTCTTCGAGCTCGTGGGTGGCGGTTCGGGATTCGGGTTATCGGGCCGCTCCCGATTTTCGGATCTTGGGTCGTTACAGTTGGTATCAGAGCGCGGTTGTGGATATATATAAGAATCATAAATAATTGTAGTGGTCCACTAGTCCACAATGATGATGTACAGTCGGCACTGGCTTTGGGCATCGTATGTTTTATTGATTTCGCCGTTTCCCCGTGTCTTCTATCTTTTTGCAACTGGCGAGTATGGCGCCGAGGCGGAGGCCACGCTCCCAGTAGGGACAGTCAACAGAGGAGCAGGAGGAGTAGAGCAGAGTGCCACCAGTTGCCACTGAGGCAGGGGATACAGCGAGAGTTCCAAGGGCAGAGGATTTCTTTCGGAATATGTTTCAGTTTATGACTCAGCAGTTCGGCGGAGATGCTGGTGAGGGCTCGTCGTTTAGGGATTGGCCTAGCCGTGCAGTGAGGGACTTTTTGCAGTTCCATCCACCCTACTATGGCGGCCAGCAAGACCCAGATGTGACCAGAGACTGGCTTGATGAGATGGAGAGAGTGTTCAGTTCCATGAACTACGTCGAGGAGGATAGGGTGATGTTGCCTTGTAACCAATTGTAGGGTTCGGCTCGAGCTTGGTGGTCTTCGGAGTGGAAGACGTCCTTTCAGTCACGTTCCCTTCAGCAGGTCGCATGGAAGGACTTTGTTAGGATCTTCGAGCGTACTTACTGTCCATCCTATGTTGGTACGCAGAAGATGCGTCAGTTTCTGGAGCTGGTTCAGGATGACATGCCAGTGTTGTAGTACAGGGCTAGGTTTGTTGAGTTAGGCCGTTATGCTACCCATATCATGGAGAATGAGGAGCTGAAGATCGAGCAGTTCGTCCAGGGTTTAAGGTAGGATCTGAGGCACCTCTTCATGGCGAACGCTGCCACTGATTTGGAGACGACTTCTCGTGTGGCGGCATCATTGGAGCTGGATATGTAGAAGATCCGAGGACAGGTTAGCCAGGGGCAGTCCCAGTCAGGCCGCAGCCAGCAGACGGCTACCCAACATCATAGCACCTTTCAGCACGCTACGGGTAGTTCGGGAGTATCGGCGCCAACGGCGCCAGCGGCGTTAGCGGCAGGATCTGCATCTTTTGGCTCGAAGGTCAAGAAGTTCTTCAAGAGAGGTTTTGGTAAGAAGCGTAAGGAGGGTAGAGATCAGAGGCAGCCATTTGTAGGCAGTGTTCAGCATCCGATTCCTTATCAACGTCAGGGATCAGTTGGTGGTTTGCAGGGGTCGTGTCCCCGGTGCGGCAGTTCTCACCCGCTCAGGCAGTGCACGGCGCCAATGATCTGTTTCAGATGTGACCAGGTAGGGCATATGGCGCGTGACTGTCCTTTGAGGCCGCAGCAGCAGCCGTATCCGCAGCAGCAGCATCAGCAGCAGGGGCAATATCCGCCACTACCCCAGTCAGCGAGTGTGGGCAGGCAGAGGTCTCGCGGCGAGATTACACACATGACCAGGGCAGAGGCAGAGTCGTCGCAACTTGTGGAATGTACTGTTATGATTTTGGGTTGTGCAGCTCGAGTTTTGTTTGATTCTGGCGCGCCACATTCGTTTATTTCGGAGGATTTCACGTTGAGTATTGAGGAGCTGGTAACCCAGATGTCCTGTGATTTGGCGGTAGAGTTTCCCACTGGTGATTTTATGATCACCCCGTATTGTTTTGAGAAGGTGCCTGTGTGGGTGAAAGGGCGGAGCTTGCCGACCAGGCTTTATGCGTTACCACTTCATGACTTTGATGTGATTTTGGACATGGATTGGCTCGAGGCCCATCATGCCTTGGTGGATTGCGGCTCGAAGAAGGTTTATTTCCGGCAAGTTCATGGACCCACCTTCTTTTTCCAAGGTATCAGGTCTTCCTCTTCCCGCTTTCTTATTTCGGCTATTAGGGCTCGTTGATTGCTCGATGCGGGTTGTTGGGGCTTTCTCGCTTCTGTGGTCGTGGTGGACCACTCGGAGCTGGATGTGGAGGACATTCCGGTGATGTGCGAGTTCCCTGATATTTTTCCCGAGGATTTACCTAGATTACCTCCCCAGCAGGAGATCGATTTTGTTGTCGAGGTTGTGCCTGGTACGGGGCCTTTGTCGAAGGCTCCTTACCACATGGCTCCCGGTGAGTTGAGAGAGTTGAGGGCGCAGTTGTAGGAGTTACTGGCCAAGGGGTACATTCGTCCTAGTTTTTTCCCTTAGGGTGCGCCAGTATTATTTGTGAAGAAGAAGGATGGTTGATGCGGGACGACTACGAGACTCGACGCGGACGGGTTGTGACCTTGGACTCTATAGGACGACGCGACTGGTTGGATGGCACGACCAGCAACAACGTTACAATGCGGCACCTAAAGAGCTCCAGAAGAGGCGATATGCCCCAAACAAGAAGTGCTAACTCACGGTCGTCCCCATCAAGGGAAACGCGACGATCTACACGGTTGGGTAACCGGCTTTGAGTCTCGGGTGATCGGCTTACTCTCGCACTCGGAATGAGTCGCGAGACGGGTCTCGCTCTCTATCTCGCAGCGGTGATTTAAATGATACGAGCTAGGATCCTAACATGCTCTCTAGCAGCGGCATAAGAACGTATACTAGGAAAGTAAAATACGTCTACGAGGGGGTTGCGGGTGTACCTCCATGCTCGGGGCGTGGGGAAGACGTCCCGGTCAAGACTGTGACTCCCGGTACAACGGTAATATTTAATTACAGCAAAAAAATAATGGCCCACTCCACGCAGGGAGGTAACAGGCTACACGACAACTCCGGGAGCACCGAACTTGGGTTGGCGAGCAGCACTTTGGCGGGTCTCGGGCGGCAGGACAGCAACCACGGACCTCCAAAGGAGCGGCATCCTCCGGAAGGCTTCTGGAGGCAGCGATTGACGGGGGCGCTCCTGGAGTGTCCCGGGTCGATCCCCGGGAGCGGCGGTCACCGGAGTGGAGGCGGGCAATTTCTTGGGATTTGTTTTCCAAGGCTGTCCGGCAGCTGTGTCTCTGGCCAGAACTGCGCGCTTCGACGAGATCGGCTAGTACGCTCAATCCCGACATCGGATCGTGGCATAAAGGATACCATTGGAAAGGGGACTCAAAATCCTACAACATACTAGAAGCCCAAACTCATCCAACGGCTGGATTTGAAATTAAGACGACTGCAAGTGGACTAAGCACACTATCCCGAAATACAGAACAGGCTGGACAGAACTTAACCTCCCTGATCAAGGGATTTTACCGAGGATCAAATGAGCGAATTAGGATCAGATATTTTTATGGTGGGTAGAGGGGAGGGTGACGGAGATGCACATAGCTCATTTTTAAGATTTGGACAACATTTGATGGGTGAGAAAAATCGGCTACTAAGATCTATCCGGTAGACCTGCACACAGGTAGATTTTGGAGAAGATGAACAGGTGGATGGCAAAGGGGCAAACGGGCTCTGATCAACCTCAAAATTGAACTGGAAATGGCCTCTGATGGGGGGAGCCGACCCTCAAAATTTCGCGATGATCCAACGGTCGGATCTCCCATACCAGTTCTTTTACCGAGCTGCTGTCCTGAAACTCCGAATTTGGGACAGCAGGATGAAGACCGGCTCGTGGAGACTGAACGGTGGCACGAACGGCGGCGGCGACGACGGTGAACGTTCACAGAAGATAGAGGAAGAAGAGAAGTAGAAGAAATATGAGGGATATAGAAGATTTGGGATCAGATCTAGAGAGAGTTGGGGGTGGGAGGAGGAAGAACACCAAGAACACTCAAGAGGGAGAGGGGAGTGCACACCAATCAATATTCTTTTCAATTTTCTCATTAGTTCCACACAAAATACAACAAGAGACTATAAATATGAAAACCCTAGATCTAGATCCAAGGACATCCGCTAACACCAAAGGACATCCACTAACATGAAAAGACATCCACTAACTCCAAAAGACATCCACTAACATTTGGTCAAGGGTAAGTGGGAGACAAACATGGAGGACAAGGAGAGGGCATCCTCTACCTTTGTCTCCTTGGTCTAATGGTCCAAGTCTTCTAGAAGCCCACCTTGGGCTTGGGCTCCTAATGGTCTTGAGGCCCAATTTAGAAATTGGACCCCTTACATGAAGTGTAGCCCATATTACACTCTTGACCCAACTAGAAGCTAAAATACAAAATACACACTAATACACTCACAATAAGCAAATACATGCTAATACACTCACAATAAATATAGGAAAGTATCAACACTCAGGTAGGGACTCCATACTGTCGCCCAGCCACAAGGTTGTCGATGTCGACCGAGTCGTGCTGCGGGTCCGGTACCGACGGCTCACTGAGTCGGGCCGTACTCATGCTCTAGTGTCCTCACCAATTCTCCCCGGGTGGGAGAAGCTCGACCCCGTCGAGTAAGGGTCCGGGTCGCTCTAGTACCGATCCAGCAGATCTAGATCTATCCTCTGTAGCTCTGCCCGGGTGATCCAGGTGTCATCGGACGCGGGCCGTCCCCTCCAACGCACCAAGTAGCGCTGGTACACTCCGCCTCGAGTAGTCGTTACCTGCTCATCTAGTATACATTCTATCTGCTCTCGCTGCTGATGTAACAAGGCTGGAGGTGGACACTCTAGGGTGGTGTCACTCAGAATGGGTGGAGACGGCTCATAGGGCTCACTGGTAATCACCGCTAGGTCCCTATAAGCGACAAGATCCGAGACGTTGAAAGTTGAGCTGATCCCGTAATCCTCTGACAAGTCCACAACATATGCGTTCGATCCTACTCGCCTCACTACCCGAAAGGAACCGGCACCGCGAGCATGCAACTTCTTCACGGCTCCTGAGGGAAACCGTTCAGGTCTGACCCTGATCATGCCAGAATCACCCTCCTGAAACTCACGGTGGTGCCTATGGACGTCAGTCAATTCTTTGTATCGTGCGTTGCTGGACTCAATGTGACGACGAATATGCTCATGCAACTGTCTAATATGGATAGCAAAAGACTCGGCTGACTCAGACACACGGGACTAGATGGGAGATGGGACTAGGTCTATGGGTCTCCTAGGTCTACGGCCAGTGACAATCTCGAAGGGGCTCATACCTGTAGACCTATTGACCGAATCATTATAGGCGAACTCGGCCAAGGGTAAGACCAAATCCCAATCCCTGACTCAATCTCGGACAAGACACCTAAGAAGATCCCCCAAACTCCTATTGACAACCTCAGTCTGACCATCGGTCTGGGGGTGATATGCAGTGGAGAATTTCAATTAGGTGTCCATCATGTGCCATAGGGTCTTCCAGAAATAGCTAGTGAAGCGCACATCCCTATCGGACACTATAGTGCGTGGGAGTCCAAACCTGGAGACACAATGTGAAAAAAATAGACGGACAACTCTAGAGGCATCCGAAGTTTTGGAGCATGGGATGAATAATGCCATCTTAGAGAATCGGTCGACAACCACAAAGATCGAGTCATGCTTTCGGAGGGTGCGGGATAATCCTAACACAAAGTCCATGCTAATGTCCTGCCATGGACTATCCGGGACGGGAAGGGGAGTATAGATGCCGGTACTTTGCTTCCTTTATTTGGCCATAGCACAAGTGCGGCACTGGGCCACAATACGAGCAACATCCCTCTTTAGGCTAGGCCAATAGAATCGATGCTCAACCGCCTCTATGGTCTTGTTCCGGCCAAAGTGGTCAGTAAGACCTCCCGCATGCATCTCCCACGTAAAAAAGTCACGAACAGAAGTCCGTGGGATGCACAACTTGTCACCCCGGAATAGGTGACCCTCCTGTAGCACAAACTCGCTATAATTGCGCGAGGGACCATCCTGAAGGACGGCATAGAGCGGACCAAAGTCTGGACAGTCAACATAAGCGTCCTTCAGCCTCTCTAGCCCTACCACCTCCACACTCATGGTGGTCAACATCATCACCCGATGACTCAGTGCGTCGGCCACCTTGTTCTCCGCCCCTGCCTTGTGCTTAAGCACAAAGGTGTACTCCTGGAGATATTCCACCCAACGACTGTGACGAGCGTTCAGCTTTTTCTGGGTATGGAGGAATCGTAAGGCCTCATGATCAGAAAAGAGGATAAACTCTTGGTGCAATAGATAATGCCTCCAATACCTCAATGCCTGGACGACTGCGTAAAATTCTTTATCATAAGTGGAATAGCGCAGTTTGGCATCGTTAAGCTTCTCGCTAAAGAATGCAATGGGGTGGGACTCCTGACTCAACACTCCACCAATGCCTACCCCAGAAACGTCACATGTGACCTCAAACACCTTAGAAAAATCAGGAAGTGCCAGGACAGGTGCATGTGATGTGACACCACCTTGAGGTGATAGTCACAAGACCAATGCTTCCTCGGACCTAAGTATGCAAGCACAACCACAAGGCTAAGAAGCCTACGTAAGCAGACCTTCGTATGGCGCACACACTTAACCCGGGGGTAACTCGGGGATGCCGAGTCAAGGGAATGGGACAAGCCCCTTGCTGGTAGAGGGCCAGCGAAGTCTAAGTCAAACCTCCCCTTGAAGTACAGATATTCAACTCAATGTGTTGGCCTTGGCCGAGGGACGCGGATCACTCACTCACACCCACGGTGGTCACACAAAGTGCGGTGGAGCCTTAAGATCGGGCGCTCTCTTCCTTACCGATGGCGTAATTGGAGAATATTAAATGAACAAGGATAATTGAGAGCAAGGGTCGAGATTTTACCTAGCCGATTTGAAGAAACCGGCTCCGGTCGGAGACGTGGGCGAGCGGGGAAGCGTGTGTTCTCCACACGCCGCGCCGATGAAGCTTCGAACCTGAAATTTAAGATTTACATGCACTATGCCCCTTGCAAGGGGGTTGGACTAGGGGTGGGGGTTCAAATTACAACCAAAAATATTCCTCCAAGCAGGGAGGGGCCTTCAGCCGGCCAAGCGGGGAGGGGAGAAACGGGGAAAGTATGCCAAATGAAGACCGAGATCGGTTCAGTCTTCTCTCTGCGAGTGCTGATAGTTGGTCGAAGATGTTGCTGCTGTGACTTCCCCCGAATTTTTTTGGGGACGAAACCACTTGGAGAATCTTCTTATCTGGAACAGGGTGACTCCAGAATTTTGTAAATTTCTTCAGGGACCGCTTCTGATCGGGGTGGGGGCTTGAACAGGGTGGCAGACCCTCGGATCTGACAGTTTCAGGTTCCCAACAGCAGGAAGAAGATGGTGCCACGACAGCTCCCGAGCTCAGAATCAGGTACCGCTAGAGTCGTTGGAACCGTTGACGAGTCCTCTTCGAGGAAAGACCGACGGGGATGCCAGCTGATGTCGGGTTCGACCGGTGGGCTCTGAACACTGAGGAGGGGTCGGTGCAGACTGAGTGGAGGTAGATCTGAGCGCCTGGAGGAAGAAATTAATAACTCTTGCGAACGGATGCCGATTGGAGTTCCGCCTCTTGATTCTGAAAGTAGACAGATCGAAGAAGATCTTTACAGAAGAACTTTTGTCCTGATTCACGCTGGATTTGTCGTGGCAGACCTTTCAATCACATTCAGGTGCTCTGTCAGGAGAGCTTCGCGCAGTCGAGGGAGAACGGCTATCCCAGGCAACTCGGTACTCGGACGATAACGAAAGCACCGCCGTTGCGAAGAAGACAGGCAGACGCTTCCGTGGACACCTCTTGAGCCTTCAGATTTGTGGGGAGGTGGTCGGGGTGGCCGCTGCTAGCAGGTGATCCTCTGCAGGTTGCCAGTCTAGATGGTGGAAGGTGGGGGTGATGGAGAAGAACAATGGGAGAGTGGAGGAGATGAGAGAGAGGGGGGGCGACCTAGGGCTGTGGAGGGAAGGGGGATTTCGAAATTCAAAGGCCTAGGGAGGTGGAGGGGTGCTTGGGGTAGTGGGAAGGGTGCTTGGGAAAGTGGGAGGGGTAGTTGAGGGTTGGGTAGTGAGGAGAGGATTGGTGGAGGGGGTCTTGGGAAGGGGGGGAGTATTGATGAGGGTTGTGGGGAATGGGAAGAGGCTTTAATGGGGTAGGTGGGGAGTGGAGGTGGTTGGGAAGGGAGGAGAGAGAAAATTTTCGAAATTGGGGTGGGGAGGAGAGAGAATGGGGTTCGCCCCCTTTAGAGAGAGAGAGAGAAGAGAGAGAGAGAGGGGAATCCACCCCTTAGAGAGAGAGAGAGAGAGAGATTCTCACAATTGTAGTGGAATTTTAAATTTTCTTTCAATCATTCATTACCTCAAAATGGAGAGAGTGGGGTCCTATTTATGGGGATCCCACAATTTATAATAAGGCCCTGACTTTTGACACATTGACTAATAACCAACAAGATAGGGGCGCCCATGGGCCAAGCCCAATGAATTGGGCCCAATAGCTAACTAATAAACCTAATGACACTCAAACCTAGAGAAATAAGCACAAGACCTAGGGACATGACTCAAATAAAAGGGAAATTACAATGATATGACTCAAATAAAATAAAGAAACATACATAGGACTCAAAATAAATGACTAGACCATGATGTACGCCTCCGGGGTGACGAGAATGGCCGAGAGTGCCAGGACGGATGGTGATGACCCCATCATACTCCCGGGGTGCGGAGAACTCGACTCCGTCGAGTAAGAGTCCTTCTCTCTTCGGAAAGGTGCAGAAGTGGTACCGCTCATATGTCTTCCGAAAGAAATCGATTCTTCCACCTAGCGAGGTAGTGCCCGTACACCTTGCTCTGAGTGATGATTTCCTGTTCATCCAATATTCTCTCAAGTTGCTTACGTCGGGCTTCTCTGGGCTAACGGTGCTCTCATGGGGAGGGGTGGGTGCTCTCTCAAGGGAGGAAGGGGGCTTGAAATCCTCACTTGGTGCCATCGTGGGTCCCTTGTGTGGCACAAGGCCTTCCACATTGAAACTGAAGTTAACTCCGTATCCCTCGAGGAGGCCTAATGTAACACCCGAATCCGTTCGAAACTTAAAAATAACTAAGCACTTTACTTCTGAAACACATACAGATTACAGATTCTCTAAATCAAACCCCAATGCCTTGAACTGTATAGAAAATACGGGTTTAACGGATGTTAGTATACAAATTCAATATACATCTTCTTTATTAATACGTAACTTCTCATAGGAATGTCAGAATAAGTCAATATTAGACTCGTTGGAAAGATAACTGAAAAATCTACAAGTTTCATGTTGAACACTTTTTCAAATTTTGATGTTTGGAAGGATAAAAATGAGATAGAGTGAGCTAGTTTCTTAAAAATCATATTATTAAGAGTTTTTTTAAAAAATAAAAAAATAAAAAAAATCCTAAAATATCTACCCCCACCCCCCCCCCACGTGGCTCCCTCCCTCACTCCCCACCTTCCTCACTCCCCACCTCCCCCACTCCTCTCTTCCCCCTCTTACCACCTCCCCCACCCTCTTATCTCCTCTCCCCTCCCCCCTATATAAAGCCCCCCTCTCCCCCTCTCTTTCCCATATATCCACCCCCCTCTCCCCTCTCCCCCTCCAACTCTTTCTCTTCTCTCACTCCCCTCTCTCTCTCTCTCTCTCTCTCTCTCTCTCTCTCTCTCTCTCTCTCTCTCTCTCCCCCCCATCTCTCTCTCTCTCTCTTTCTATTTTTATTTTCTCTTTTTTTACTCTCTATTATCTCTTTACTCTCTCTAATCTCTCTCCACTTTCTCTCTCTACTCTTTTTTTCTTTCTCTCTCTACTTTCTCTCTCTAAATTCTCTCTCTCCTTTTTCTCTTTAAATATCGCTCTATACTTCTTTCTCTACTCTCTCTTCACTTTCTCTCTCTATCTTCTCTATCTATTTTCTCTCTCTACTTTCTCTCTCTAAATTTCTCTTTTATATCTTTTCTACCTTCCTTCTCTACTCTCTCTTTACTTTCTCTCTCTATTTCCTCTCTCTCTACTTTCTCTCTCTAAATTCTCTCTCTACTTTCTCTCTCTACTTTTTCTCTTTACTTCCCACTCTCATTCTCTTATTAATAAACGGAGAATAGAAGATAATACAGCATCAGAATAATATAAATAATTAATAAACACTTGGACGGAGGATTTGAAGCTATTTTGGACAATTTCACCCTTCTTTACGCATCTCGGACTGGGAAATTATATTTTCCTACGCAATGACTTTTACGGGAGCTCTGGTGTGATACTAAAATCTATTCGGAAGTTCGTTCTAAAGGTAGGCATGATAAACCGAGTGCATGTTATTTGTTATTTACATTTCTTTGATTAGATTTTGTTTGAAATGTAATTTAAGTCATTGATTTATTTAACCCAATGATCTATATTTAGAATCAGTTATTTATTTAGTTACCATTCTGTAAAAATATTATTTTCTCTCTAATCTCTCTCTAATTTCTCTCTAATCTCTTTCTACTTTCTCTCTCTACTCTCTCTCTACTCTAATCTCTTCGAATGTTATATATATTTAGTTAATAATATTAAAATACGATCCAGTTATTTTGTAAAGTTCAATGACAAGTTTTAAGTATTGAGACGACTATGTAATAAGCATGATAATAAGAATAAAAATTTGATTAAGCATATGGACTGTGTCACTTTAAGGAGGTGTGGGGCGACAAACCGTAGTTAGCTTCCGCTACGGGATTAGGCCCATTTCCGAGAACAAACGGACTTCTGAAAAATCCGGAACCCAGAATAAGAAAATTATCTTGGGAATGGTGGAGTATTAACTCCCGATCCTGCGTGGTTGATCAAGGCCGACAGGCTCCAGCGTTTAGACATTTTATCTTTATGTCGACGTATGGATGCCTAGGTATGTGTTTGCTACTGCTTTTAGTGACGGGATGCCTGTCCAATATATGCTGCCAAATAATATGAAGTTCAGATTTGATATATGCCTTTGATATGATCTGAAAATAAGTTCATCTATATAAGCTCTGATTTAGCTAAGATATGTATTATGCCATATATATAAGTCAGATAAGATTTGTTATACGTATTTGTTTATAAATCTGAAAATTACTTTGCTCGTTATATTTCCTTCGCATTCATAGTATATGTACAATTCAGTGAAATTGTGACTAGCTTTATATATATCATGGATTTACACAGTTTAGTATATGATAAGCATGTGATTGGTTTTAATGCCTACTGAGTCTTTGGACTCATATCTGTTGCCTAACCATTTCAGGAAATTGACCAGTGTGCGTCTTGGCACCTTCGGGCAGTAGGTCGGAAGTTGATCCCGAGTTGAATTTGGATTCCGCTGCGTAGAATAAATAGTTTTGGTTTTCTTTTGAATAATGAATGTAAATATGACTTTTGGATAGAGATATGTAGTACTCTGTATACGATGTAAATTATGAATGTTTTATCTTATGGAAATTGTATGGTTATGTTTCTTTTGGAATGTGTGATGGTTTGGCCTTTAGCGCCTTGCAAATATTCGGCCCACAATATTTCCGTACATCCGCTGTGACGTCCCCGGACACGATACGGGATCGCGGGAAGGGGGCGCCACAGAGAGTGGTATCAGAGCAATTTGTGAGGCTTGAAATTATTTACAGCCATCTGAATTTATATACCATACCATAAGATCGTAGGAATTTATTTTAGAATTTGATGTCAAACCTAGAATCATATTAATTCAGATTAGTTCTCCCTCGCAGGAGATGGCAGAGAGTGATAGGGTTGAGGTTAATACTTCTCCCGAGGAGTCTGCGCCCTCAAATGGGACATCACACGGAGTTGTCGGGGAAACAACTCATGGCGAGCTTGCTCCCGGTGGGCAAGGCACGTTACCTATTCAGGGTGTGCCAGATTTAGGAGGGTTCACACAAACTTTTCAAGGGTTAGTGCAGGCTATGCAATTACAGGCCCAAACTCAGGCAATGATGCAAGCCCAATTACAAACCCGTGTGCAAGAACAACCGAATAGGGCAGCAGGCGCTACCCTGATGGAGAAATTCAGAAATATGAGTCCTCCTTCTTTTAAGGGGGAGAGTCACCCGGAGATTGTGGAAAATTGGGTGAGAGAAATTGAGAAGATTTTTACGGCCATTAGATGTGCAGAGCAGGATAAGGTGATATTAGCTACATTTATGCTAAAGGACCGTGCAGACGAGTGGTGGAGGTCTGCACTTAGAACCACTTTTAGAGATAGAGAGACGGAGATTGGCTGGAATGAATTTCTTGATGTCTTTCATGCAAAATTTCTCCCTCAGCATGTGAAGGACAAGAAAGAAGTAGAATTTTTAAATTTGACTCAAGGAGGTATGTCAGTTGCCGATTATGAAATAAAATTTACTGAATTGGAAAAGTATGCCCCTCATATTTGTTCAGATGAGCTTAGGAGGGTGAAGAAATTTGTTAGAGATTTGAGAAGTAACATTAGAAGTAGAGTTACAATCCTTGAGCCTCAGACTATGGCAGCAGCTTTGAGGACTGCTTTTATTGCAGAAACTGAATATGAGGAATTCTTAGGGGAAAGACAAAGGGATAATGCAAAAAGGGGTAATCTTGGTTCAATTGTGAGGAAAGATAAGAAGCCAAACACTACCAGAAAAAGCGGGATTTCAGACGGCCCGTATCCGTCTGAAATCCGTCAGAAAATTCGTCACAAACCACGTTTGTGACGGATTTGCGACATATTTAAGACTGAAACCGACCGTCTGAAATTCTTAGTCACAAATTTGTGACAGTTTATGTTTCCGTCGAAAATTCCGTCTGAAACTAAGACAGAATTTAATCAGTCACAAATTCCGTCTGACTTTCATACGAGACATTTCCATCTGAAATTTGAAATTATCAGTCTGAAATTTACGACTGACATATTTTCCGTGTGAAAATCCGTCTGAAATTTCAGACGGCTATTACGACGGAATATAGTTACCGTCTTAAAATGAAGCCCAACTCTTAGTCCGAAATCATGTACCGTCTGAAAACTCGTCCGAAATCCGTCGCTATTTCAAACGGATATTACGACGGATACAATAACCGTCTGAAATTCAACTCATTTCCTGTCCGAAATGTGGTTTGAAATCCGTCTATATTTCAAACTGATTTTACGACGGATAATAGACGGAAAAAAATCGTCGCACATCCCGTCTGAAAATCAGTCTGAAATCTACGTTTTTTTTTAAAAAATCATAAATTATTTTACAAAACCTGTTTAATCATAAATAAACATCAAGAAATTCTACATGTTGAAAAAAAAATATTGGGAACCTGCTAATCAAATAAACACCACCGAAAAATAAAATTCTGATCAAATAAATACCACAAAAAAAAGACATTAACCCCCTGCTGATCCGTCTGAATATCAAGAAATATCCGGTACATCGTCCATATCCTCATCGTCCATATCCTCACCGCCCTGCTCATCTCCTCTGTCGCCGCCCACAGAAGGATCCCCCTATATTAAAAAAATAATAACATTCATTCATAGATAAAAAAATTAGTGCGAAGAAATTAGCATAAATTGAAAGCAAACATATCAAATTGATAACTACATATTTTATAAATCAACCACTAGCCTGAAACAGTATTTAAACTAAGTGTATTTTAGAAATGAATTTTGATTCCGTCAGTTCTGACAAGTCACTTTCATCTCCCCGGTCGTGTTGGAACGATCGGCACGGGCATCCGACCGGTATTTCAAGTTTTAGACCCCCGGCCCCGACCTGGCAGTTCATTTGAACCAAGTGTATTTTAGAAATGAACTTTGAGCGCCGAGCTCAAACCGGGCATCCGATTTGGATTCCGTCAATTCTGACAAGTCACTTTCATCTCCCCGGTCGTGTTGGAATGATCGGCACGGGCATCCGATCGGTATTTCAAGTTTTAGACCCCCGGCCCCGACCTGACAGTTCATTTGAACCAAGTGTATTTTAGAAATGAACTTTCAGCGCCGAGCTCAAACCGGGCATCCGATTTGGATTCCGTCAGTTCTGACAAGTCACTTTCATCTCCCCGGTCGTGTTGGAACGATCGGCACGGCCATCCGGCCGGTATTTCAAGTTTTAGACCCCCGGTCCCGACCTGGCAGTTCATTTGAACCAAGTGTATTTTAGAAATGAACTTTGAGCGCCGAGCTCAAACCGGGAATCCGATTTGGATTCCGTCAGTTCTGACAAGTCACTTTCATCTCCCCGGTCGTGTTGGAACGATCGGCACGGGCATCCGACCGGTATTTCAAGTTTTAAACCCCCGGCTCCGACCTGGCAGTTCATTTGAACCAAGTGTATTTTAGAAATGAACTTTGAGCGCCAAGCTCAAACCGGGCATCCGATTTGGATTCCGTCAGTTCTGACAAGTCACTTTCATCTCCCCGGTCGTGTTGGAACGATCGGCACGGGCATCCGGCCGGTATTTCAAGTTTTAGACCCCCGGCCCCGACCTGGCAGTTCATTTGAACCAAGTGTATTTTAGAAATGAACTTTGAGCGCCGAGCTCAAACCGGGCATCCGATTTGGATTCCGTCAGTTCTGCCAAGTCACTTTCATCTCCCCGGTCGTGTTGGAACGATCGGCACGGCCATCCGGCCGGTATTTCAAGTTTTAGACCCCCGGCCCCGACCTGGCAGTTCATTTGAACCAAGTGTATTTTAGAAATGAAGTTTGAGTGCCGAGCTCAAACCGGGCATCCGATTTGGATTCCGTCAGTTCTGCCAAGTCACTTTCATCACCCCGGTCGTGTTGGAACGATCGGCACGGCCATCCGGCCGGTATTTCAAGTTTTAGACTCCCGGCCCCGACCTGGCAGTTCATTTGAACCAAGTGTATTTTAGAAATGAACTTTGAGCGCCGAGCTCAAACCGGGCATCCGAGTTGGATTCCGTCAGTTCTGACAAGTCACTTTCATCCTCCCGGTCGTGTTGGAACGATCGGCACGGGCATCCGGCTGGTATTTCAAGTTTTAGACCCCCGGCCCCGACCTGGCAGTTCATTTGAACCAAGTGTATTTTAGAAATGAACTTTGAGCGCCGAGCTCAAACCGGGCATCCGATTTGGATTCCGTCAGTTCTGACAAGTCACTTTCATCTCCCCGGTCGTGTTGGAACGATCGGCACGGCCATCCGGTCGGTATTTCAAGTTTTAGACCCCCGGCCCCGACCTGGCAGTTCATTTGAACCAAGTGTATTTTAGAAATGAACTTTGAGCGCCGAGCTCAAACCGGGCATCCGATTTGGATTCCGTCAGTTCTAACAAGTCACTTTCATCTCCCCGGTCGTGTTGGAATGATCGGCACGGCCATCCGACCGGTATTTCAAGTTTTAGACCCCCGGCCCCGACTTGGCAGTTCATTTGAACCAAGTGTATTTTAGAAATGAAGTTTGAGCGCCGAGCTCAAACCGGGCATCCGATTTAGATTCCGTCAGTTCTGCCAAGTCACTTTCATCTCCCCGGTCATTTTGGAACGATCGGTATGGGCATCCGGCTGGTATTTCAAGTTTTAGACTCCCGGCCCCGACCTGGCAGTTCATTTGAACCAAGTGTATTTTAGAAATGAACTTTGAGCGCCGAGCTCAAACCGGGCATCCGATTTGGATTCCGTCAGTTCTGACAAGTCACTTTCATCTCCCCGGTCGTGTTGGAACGATCGGCACGGCCATCCGGCCGGTATTTCAAGTTTTAGACCCCCGGCCCCGACCTGGCAGTTCATTTGAACCAAGTGTATTTTAGAAATGAACTTTGAGCGCCGAGCTCAAACCAGGCATCCGATTTGGATTCCGTCAGTTCTGACAAGTCACTTTCATCTCCCCGGTTGTGTTGGAACGATCGGCAGGGGCATCCGGCCAGTATTTCAAGTTTTAGACCCCCGGCCCAGACCTGGCAGTTCATTTGAACCAAGTGTATTTTAGAAATGAACTTTGAGCGCCGAGCTCAAACCGGGCATCCGATTTGGATTCCGTCAGTTCTGACAAGTCACTTTCATCTCCCCGGTCGTGTTGGAATGATCGGCACGGGCATCCGGCCGGTATTTCAAGTTTTAGACCCCCGGCCCCGACCTGGCAGTTCATTTGAACCAAGTGTATTTTAGAAATGAACTTTGAGCGCCGAGCTCAAACCGGGCATCCGATTTGGATTCCGTCAGTTCTGACAAGTCACTTTCATCTCCCCGGTCGTGTTGGAATGATCGGCACGGCCATCCGGCCGGTATTTCAAGTTTTAGACCCCCGGCCCCGACCTGGCAGTTCATTTGAACCAAGTGTATTTTAGAAATGAACTTTGAGCGCCGAGCTCAAACCGGGCATCCGATTTGGATTCCGTCAGTTCTGCCAAGTCACTTTCATCTCCCCGGTCGTGTTGGAACGATCGGCACGGCCATCCGGCTGGTATTTCAAGTTTTAGACCCCCGGCCCCGACCTGGCAGTTCATTTGAACCAAGTGTATTTTAGAAATGAAGTTTGAGCGCCGAGCTCAAACCGGGCATCCGACTTGGATTCCGTCAATTCTGCCAAGTCACTTTCATCTCCCCGGTCGTTTTGGAACGATCGGCATGGCCATCTGTGGACGCACTTTTCGTTTACCAATTATTTTGTTCGTTCGTTGGTTTATTAAGTGCGTGGGCGTACCAGTCACCGAAGTGACGATTTATTCGGGCTCCGAAGAGCCCATGGTGCGCTCGATCTGACTTCGTCAGACGATTGTGTGGTTCGTGTCGGGACCGAATCCCGTCGCGCCATGAAGGTCGCGACGTCATTTACATCCCCCATACGAGGGAATACCCTTGATTAATTGCCGAAATTAGGGGCCCCGCGGCCTAAAAGAGCAATACTAATTATGCGAGAGAGATAGGGATGGGTCACACTGAAAGTTGTATTGAGGCCATAAACTGTCGGCCGTGTCGGCCACTCGTAGACCATTTGTATTCGGACACAAGTCCGTGGCAGCGCCGTAATGAGAAAATCGAGGTAGGTCCCTTCAAATGTCTGCCGAGCGTGCGGCAATTTCAATGAGGATTCGGAAGGTATCCGGAACGAGAAAATAAATCCGGTCCGATTAGGGTGTCGGCCCGAGGTTAGATCAAAGCCCGGCCATATCGAAGGGATTCCCGAGACTCGGGCTCGACCTAAAGGGCATCGTCATTGTTCCTTTTGCCCCGGGTCACGGGGAGAGAGGGGGGCTGCAGTGTGGATGTTAGCGTCTTTTATCTGGGGCTTCCTTAGTTATATCTTATGGGATTTCTGATTCGATGTTTACTGTTTGTTCGTGCCTTTGATCGGGATGATTTCTATTCTTTTATTCATGATTATTCTTATTATAATTATTTATTTATTATTACCCCTCCCACCTCTTTTGTCGTGATTAATATTGGGCATTCAGAGTCCTTTAATTAGCATAATTTTTATTGATTTATTTGCTATTGTTAATGCCCTTATCAGGCTGTATATGTGAATATGTATAGTGTGCCGGCGAAGGGGAAAACGGGAGTGTACCGCTGAGGGCTGGGGTGTGCCGCTAAGGGCTAGAAAGGGCGTACCGCTGAAGGCTGATCTGGGCGTGCCGCTGAGGGCTGGAAAGGCGTACCGCTGGGGGCTGAAAAAGGCGTACCGCTGGAGAGTGTGTCGGTGAAGGAAGGGGGGGTGTAAAGTCTGTACGTTCCCCAGGCTCGAAGTCTGTACGTTGGCTACTCAAAGTCTATACATTGAATGGCTCAAAGTCTATACGTCGGGGCGTAAAGTCTATACACTGCTCAAGTCTATACACTGGCTAAGTCTATACATTGGAGTGTGAAGTCTATACACTGCCCAAGTCTATACACTGGCTAAGTCTATACATTCGGCAGCATCTCCCCTTGACCCAGGGCGTAAGGGAGATAAAGGGAACGCGCCCACATGGGGTGGCGGAACCCGACAACTGGAGGTGGGCCCCAGCAGGAGCAACACCTTTGTAGAGCCTCGGAAAACGCGAAGGAGAACGACATACTGAAGGCCTCTAAGAGGTATGGACTGGGACTGGCCAAGGAGTAAGCTGCTGAGGGACTGAAGGGTGTGCCGCTAAGGGCTGAACAGGGGGGGTGTGCCGCTGAGGGCTGGACAGGGTGTGCCGCTGAGGGCTGAACAGGGTGTGTGCCGCTGAAGGCCAAGGCCAATGGGGCGTGCCGCTGAAGGCCAAGGGTGGGCGTACCGCTGAAGGGCAAGGCCAATGGTGCGTGCCGCTGAGGGCTGATCTGGGCGTGCCGCTGAGGGCTGATCTGGGCATGCCGGCCAAAGGCCTGAAAGGTACACCGGTGGGGGGCTAAAAAGGGCTGCATGTATGGGCGAGGAGACTTGATGGCTGTTCAGGAAAAGAAGAAGAAAAGGCAGGGGGTTTCAAGGCCGGAAGTGGCCTATTAGCAACTGGGGATCGGGAGGAAAGTAAGGGTACCTCCCCTTCTCCTCAAGCCTGGGGACACGGTAGATGGCCATAGAAGGGGGTGAGGAGCTCATGGAGCCAAGGCCAGCCGAGGGGGACCTACATCGACGTGGAGGACCCTAAGGACGCCGGAGGAATGGGGAGACGAAGGGAGGAACGGATTGTCCGATCAAAAAGCCCGCAAAGCCTAGCATAAAACATCAAAAAAATCGGAGAGAAACCCGGAGAGGGTAGTTTTCATTCATGAAAATCAATAGGGCGTGGCCCTACATACATAGTGCAAAAGCAAACTCCCAAATGGGGCCATGGACAAAAGCAAGAAAGACAAAGAACCCAAGGAGGAATGGAATACGAGAAGGAAGAAAACATCCGGGCCTAAGACATTGGCCATTATTCCCAACCCTTCTCCCCCATTACATTTAGCTCTCTCCCCCTCCCTTACTCTTGCTCTCTTCACGGCGGTCGTCAGAGGAGGCTCCCGCCGGTGCTCTTCTTCTTCCCTTCTCTCTTCTCTTCTTCTTCCTCTCTTTTTTTCTGTGTCTGTCCGTCTGCCTCCTTGATTGATCTCCCTCTCTCCTTGTTTTCCGAAAACTGGCGTCTTTTATACCCTCAGCAGCGGGGAGCCCTCGAGCACGGCTGTCGAGGGCGGGAAGCGGCCCGTGATGATGGGGTTTGACTCCCCTCTGTCCTGACTGTCAGTGGGGTAGCCTGCGTGGCCCAACGATCGGCTGCCACCTCAGACGGCTCCACTGCGCGCCGAGGATGCGTAGGGCATGGGCCTCACGTCACCCGTTGAAAGAACTTCACCGCTGTGCCGCTAGAGGGCTTCGAAGGGGCGTGCCGTTGGGGAGCCAAAAAGGCCTGCCGCTGAAGCCTTTGTAGGCTGTGCCGCTGAAGACCCCTTTGGGCGTGCCGTTGAGGACCCCAAAGGCCGTACCGCTGAAGCCTCAAAGGGCCGTGCCGCTGAAGGCCCCTTCGGGCGTGCCGTTGAAGACCCCAAAGGCCGTACCGCTGAAGCCTCAAAGGGCCGTGCCGCTGAAGCCCCCCCCCCCCCCCAGGGGGGTGTGCCGTTGAAGCCCCCAAAGGCCGTACCGTTGAAGCCTCCAAGGGCCGTGCCGCTGAAGGCCCCCCCCAGGGGGGTGTGCCGTTGAAGGCCGTGCCGCTGGGGACCCCAAGGGGGTGCGCCGCTGAAGGGCTCCTCGGGGCGTGCCGCTGGGCCTTGCCAGGGCGTGCCGTTGAAGGGCTTGCCGAGGGCGTGCCGCTGAACGGCCTGAAGGGCGTGCCGCTGAGGCCCCTGCAGGGCGTGCCGCTGAAGGGCTTGCCGAGGGCGTGCCGCTGAATGGCCTGAAGGGCGTGCCGCTGAAGGGCTAAGTGGGCACTTTTGAGCCCATTGTGAGCATGAGCCGGGGCCCATTTGATTTTCTTCGAGGCCCACGGGCTGTGGGGCTTTTTTTATGCTTGATTTCTCCGGGGTTTCTTTACTCGGCACCGTTGTCGATGCTGGGCCGAGCATGACATTTAGATGTGCGATTTTCGGTGTCCACAAATGCCCCCCACCCACGGGTAGCGCAGGTGAAGGATGAGCCGGGCGGTGCCCGTGGGTGTTTTTGTCTCTTCTCTCTTTGTCGATGCCGGCGGGGTGCCGAGAGCCGACCTGGTTTGTTGTTTGTTGGTCTCTTTGTTAGTGCCGACGGGGTGTCGGGAACTGAAGTAGTATATTGGTCTCTTTGTCTCTTCATCAGTGCCGACGTGGCGTCGGGAACTGAAGCAGCATATTGGTCTCTTCGTCTCTTCATCAGTGCCGACAGGATGCCGGGAACTGACATGCTTTGGTGATCTCTTAGTCTCTTGGTCTCTTCGTCAGTGCCGACAGGATGCCGGGAACTGACATGCTTTGTTGATCTCTTGGTCTCTTGGTCTCTTCGTCAGTGCCGACAGGATGCCGGGAACTGACATGCTTTGTTGTCTCTTGGTCTCTTCGTCAGTGCCGACAGGATGCCGGGAACTGAAGTAATTTGTTGTCTCTTTGTCTCTTCATCAGTGCCGACGGGATGCCGGGAACTGAAGTAATTTGTTGTGTCTTTGTCTCTTCGTCAGTGCCGACAGGATGCCGGGAACTGACATGCTTTGTTGATCTCTTGGTCTCTTGGTCTCTTCATCAGTGCCGACAGGACGTCGGGAACCGACCTGCTTTGTTGTCTCTTGGTCTCTTTGCCAGTGCCGATAGGATGTCGGGAACTGGCATGCTTTGGTGATCTCTTAGTCCCTTGGTCTCTTCGTCAGTGCCAACAGGATGCCGGGAACTGACATGCTTTGTTGATCTCTTCGTGTCTTTTCTTTCTCTCTCTCTTCTTTTTTTTTTGTACCACATTACCGATACAAGTGCCCTTTCGGGTTTTCGCCGGTACCGGCCCCCTCTTGCTTTTGCCCACGCGCCCTCTCGGGCTTTTCACGCGGCGGGGTACCCAATTTTGCCCGTAGTGCCCTTTCGGGTTTTCGCCACGGGCGGGTTATCGCCATTTTTACCCTTGTCCCCACGTAGGGACAAGTCCGGCGGGGTACCTCTATTTTTAACCCCATTTTATTTTCTCTCTTTTTTTTTGACGAGTGAATGATATGCGTGTGTAGGCTAGGGCACGAAGCCTTGCGCCGGAAGGTAAGGTTCACTCGTTGGCAAGAATAGAATGCCAGCGCAACGGGAGAATTCGCGCCGATTCGGACGTAAGGTCCGTAATGGCCATATTTGTGCGGAGTGGGTGGCTAGGGCACGGGGCCTTGCGCCGGAAAGGGACTTATTCGTTGGCAAGGGACTAATGCCAACGCAAGGATAGAGGTTCTGCCGATCCAGGCGTAAGGCCTGTGATGGCGATATTATATGGAGTGGGTGGTGGCTGAGACCCGAGGCGATGCGCCAGGGACGGGCTCGTTTGTTGGCATGGGAATGGCGCCATTGCAAAGGCGGCCGTGTGCAGGGGTAAAGTTGTTTTACTTGTGCGGATGCGTGTATGACCCGGCTTGTGGGGATGGGATGTTCTCCCCGGGAGGATCTTCTTTTTTTTTTGTGCCTCATTCATGCGTACGTAAGTATCTATATATATATATATATATATATGTGTGTGTGGATGGATATACGTATGTGTGCAATCATGTATGTATATAAGTATATATATATATATATTTATAATAATTTTTGTTTCCCCCCCTTTTGTTTTCTTCTTTCTCTTTCTCCTTTTATTTCCCTCATCTCTCTTTTTTTTTTCTTCTCATCTCCTTCTATTTTTCCTTCATTCCCTCTTCTTCTTTTTCTTCTTTCTTCTCTTTTTTTGTATCTTCTCTCCCCTTTTATTTCTTTTATTTTCCCCCTTTCTCTCTCCTTTTATCCACATCCCTTCTTTCTTTCATTCTCCCTTTCTTCTATTTCCCTCCCTTTTCTTTCTTTCTTCTTTTCCCCTTTTTTTATCTCTTTTTTTTTGCCTCCCTTTTCTTCTTTTCTTCCCCTCTCTTCTTCTTCTTTTTTTTTAATCCATTTTTTTTCTTTTTTTTCTTTGTCGTTTACATCCCCTATATGAAGGGGGCGGGGTGGCTCGAACGGGTCACCCCGTTTCGAATTCTTCTCCCTCTCCCTCCTCTCTCTCTTTCTTCGTGGCGGTTGAACGGGCGAGGCTCCCCCTCTCCCTCTTCTTCTCTTCCGGACGCGCCCGCCGCCTGTGAGCGCCACCGCCGCCGTGGTGAGGAGAGGGGCCACGAAGGCCCCCCCCCTCCTTTCTTCTCCTTTCTCTTCCCCCTGGTCTCTTTGTCTCTTCCCTCTCCCTCTCGTTGTCTTCCCCTCTTCCTTTCTCCACCGTGGACGGCGGTCGGGGGTGGTCGCACCCCTCCCTCCTCCGTCTTTCCCTCTATCTTCTCCCTTATTCTTCTTCTTCTCCTCTTCTCCCTTCCTCTCTTCTCCTTCCATCTTCTTCCCCTTTCTTTTTTTGCCGTGGGATGCCGCCGGTTGCACTGACGGACTGAGCGTGCCGGGGAGAAGGGGTTGCAGGAGTGCCGGCGGAAGCCTTCTAGGGCGTGCCGGCGAGGGACCCTCGGAGCATGCCGGGGAAGCTCCTCCTCAAGGTGTGTCGGGGAAGAGAGGCGCCAAGCGTGCCGGGGAGCGGGCAGATGTGAGTGCCGGCAAAGGGCCTTCGGAGGTGTGCCGGGGAGCAACCCTGGCGGGTGTCGGTGAGGAGGCCTTAGGCCGTGTCGGTGAGGGCACGGGGAGCGTGCCGGGGAAGGACGCCTGGGGGCGTGCCGGGGAAGCCATGCACCGAGCGTGCCGGGGAAGGGGCCCGTCTGGGGGTGCCGGTGAAGGGCTGCGCGCAGCGTGCCGGGGAAGGCATGCACCGAGCGTGCCGGGGAAGGGGCCCGTCTGGGCGTGCCGGTGAAGGTTTGCAGGGGAGCGTGCCGGGGAGCGGCACCTGGGGGCGTGCCGGCGAAGGCATTAGCAGGGGCGTGCCGGCCAAGGGGCTTTAGGCAGTATGTGGGGACTTTTAGTTTTAGGGGAGAAGACTCTTTTGACCGGCGGACTTCTGGTGTTGCCTCTCCGGGCCCACCATGCTTTGTTGGGGCCGTCACTCCTTGTGGACGCGCACCCGTGTTTTCCCTTACGCCTGTGGCCTAGGGGAAACTCTGCCGAAATTTCGTCAGAAATTGGCAATATTTTGTTCATTTGACTTGTAGTAAAGCTTCTTTGCAGTCCTTTTGCTTGTGATTTATTCTGATTTTCTTAGTTGCATATCTTTGCAGACACATGGCTGCTCCAAGTGGTTCTTCCGCCCCTGCTGCTGCTATCGGTGCTGACCTCATCCCACGGGGTCCGGTGCCAGCAGTTACATGGCTCAATGTGGAGGAGCTAGACCGAGAGCACGCAGAAATAGCCGCTTTGGCAGAGTCATCTGAGTCCGACGGGGAGACCATGGATTTCCAAAGGCTTGCCAGAGTTGACAGCGGCTTCACATTTGACCGGGTCACCGGGGAGTACAGGAAGGACTTCCCGAAGGACAGACACCTGGTTCGATTTCTGAAGCATTTTCGCTCGCGGGAAGGGTGAGACTTCCGGGTCGTGAAGAAGGCTGAACAGGCTATACTGCAGGCCCGGGATAGCCTGTTGTACAGCGTTCCCCGGAGTATTCCGATGTACCTGGTGGGAGAAGCCCGGGAATGGAAGCCGGTCCTGGGGATCGAAGGGGTACTGCCGACTGAAGACAAGCTGGTGCGGGCGCCTCAGTTTACTCCGGCCAGATGGGACTTGTCTACCGGGAAGGTGCACAACGAGGCGCCTCGGTTCGGCCTATTCTTGGCTCCCCTGAAGTGGGGCTACAGAGAAGAGCCCTTCATCTTGGACTGTTTGGCCATCAGATTCAAGTATGATCTGTCACTGGGCTGGTTCGGGGAGCTGAAGTTTCAGGACGCCCACACCTTCCGGGAGAGGGCGGTGGAGTTCACGGAGCATGTGCTGTTCAACTATGCTCCTTTGCTGGTCCGGGTCGGCGTTTATCACAGCGTATACGCCTCCCGATATGGCTATCCCATTTCCAAGGGCCTCTGTTGCGGCATGATAGAGGTGTTCAGCGCAGCGACTAACACCTTCTACACGGCGGAGGGCGAGACTTCTCTGGATTTATGGAGCCTAAGCCAGCTGAGCGGCTTGCCCATTGACGGGGAGCCTTATGAAGAAATATGCCTCCCGGACCTAATCAAAGACGAGACTAACGGGGACGGCTATTATTCTCTGGGGTATTCATACCGGTACCTGATGAAGGCGTACCGGGAGCTGTACCAGCTGTCGCACAAGGGGAAGCAGCCCGCCCGTGGGGACAGGAAGAGGGTGCGCATGCCCCTGTGGCTGGAGTATTTCTTCGACGGGCCGAAGCGGTACGAGGAATTCCCCTGCGTCGGTACTGCCGTGGCTCCCAAGAAGCGTGCAAAGCCCAAGCTTGACGTGAAGATCCCGTCTAGAGGGCGTCGAAGCGGGCCTAACCCGATGGGTTTGGATCCCCAGACCCACTGCGCCGCCTATCTCACGTACTGGCTATGCTCATTTGCCATGCCGTACGGCGACGAGACAGTTATCCGGCCGGATGCCATCTACCCGGCGTGCCAGATGGCGTGGGGGATCAAGCTTTCTCTGTGCCCGGCCACCCTCTGCTTAATTTACAAGGCCTTGGGGGATATCAGCACGCACCAGTTTCCGCGGCAGGCCCGGTATGTGTGCCCACTGCACTTCTTCAACGCGTGGGTTTGTTCGCTGTTCCCGGAGTTTGCCCCGCGAGTTCTCCAGGATTGGGGGCTGATACCGAGGATGCTGGAGTTCGCGAGTGCAGAGCCGGCTTCTACCTCGATGCGGATGTATGATATCCGGGGCCGGTTGACCACGGTTCCCCGGGATGCAGCCGGTACTATTCATTTCTGGACGCTGGCCGCACATTCAAGCCCCCTCGTGAATAATAAGAGGGAATGCAAGGATGACCAGGTGGAGAGGTATGTCCACCCTATCAGCCAGGAAAATGTAATTCGCCCATTGCTGGAGCCTGAGCTGAGGGATTGGGCGTTGTCTATTCGCCCCAGCGTGTTGGTGTTCCGGAAGGGAGATAATGTGTTGCTGGAGCCGTACCACCCCTTCCGATTCGGCCGCAACTTTGGGTA
This sequence comes from Amorphophallus konjac, assembly GCA_022559845.1. Lineage (NCBI taxonomy): Eukaryota > Viridiplantae > Streptophyta > Magnoliopsida > Alismatales > Araceae > Amorphophallus > Amorphophallus konjac. Next base: position 13,330,839 of record CM040122.1, on the reverse strand, counting down.
TGATCAGCATATCCCTGCTTATCATGCGCAATTCGGCTTGCCCTCGCGGAATGTCCGGGGAAGTTCGGTTGCCGAGCACGCCAAAAGCTGGTGGGACTTCTTCCACCGAGCGGACTCCGCCTCTTTCAGAGTACCGGCCCCGGGTCGTGTTCCCCGAGTGACCCAAGATTACATAAAGTGGTGGAATGCCCGGACGGCTTTCTATCGGTTGCACAAGACCGATTGTTGGGATGGCGCTGAAAGGAGATTCCTTAGCCGGCAGCCAGTGCCAGTGCTTGATATTGAGCCGGATCATCTTCTTCGGCTCAAGAACAGGCAGGAGAAGGAGGTGGTAGCGTACATGGCAGCTCGTAAGTAAGCCCGGGACATGAGGCCGACGCCGAAGGTGGAGCTACCCCCGGTGGCTAAGGATGACTATGAGAAGACGCTGCGGGACTTGTGCCGGGTGGGGAGCGACCGTCTGGAGCTCATCAACTACCCATTTCCCATAGAGGAAGAGGGGACTCCTGCCAAGAGCTGGCGCCCAGAGAGGGACGTGGCCTGCCCGCATCGCACGTTTATGAGGCGGGAGGAGAGGCGGCCTGAGAACTATAAGGATACCACATGGCTCTATGTTCTCCTCCGGGTGAATGGGATGAAGATAGAAGATGTGACGGCCTCCATCCTGGGCAAGCGCCTGCATGTCCCTTACTATTATGCTGATGGGTGGGGCATGGACCACTTCAATCTTTTCTGTCACCTCTCTTCCAAGAAGCACGCGGATCTGGCCAACCTCACGGACCGGTGTCAAACTATTGAGGACGTCTGCTGGCTAGTTCGGGAGGCGGCACGTCGGGACAAGGAGACGTCCCTGAGCTACTGGCCGATCACGCTGCGGCTGTACACTGGCCCTCATGGTACTCAGTTCCCTCTTGCTCTTCGATTTTGTCCCTTAACGTTGCGGCTTTCGCGGTGAGTTAAGTACTAATGGTATATGCATGTTCGTTCTTTCCCCTCTTTTCTTTGCAGACCATCCCGACAGCACGCAGATGGCCACGTACCGGAATCTCCTCCGGCTGGTAAAGAAGCCTGCATATTTTGAAGCAGCGCCGCTGGCTCCGACCACGGCTCCTTTGCCCAAGGCCGCGAAGAGGCCCCGGGCGAAATCCCCCGTGAAGAAAGCAATGGATGCCGCGAAGGCGGCCAAGCAGCGGGATACGAAGCGACGCAAGACGGAGGCGGCCAAAGCCTCGACCGCCGTTCCTTCAGTGCCTCGGGTCCCAACCTTCGAGGAATTTGAAGTCGCTCGGCCCGAGCCCAGCCCGCCTGCCGGTCAGTGCCTTCGACCGTCGGCGCCTCTTTTAAGTTTTCTCTCTCCCTTTTTTTGAAGCAGGGCCCTGACGCTTGAATGTATTTTTTTGTCTCAGCCCTTGTGGAAGAGCCCGTGTCCGCGCCCGTCCCTGATGTGGAGGGGTCGGCTCCTATGCCCGCGCCTGTCAGGGGTGCGGCCGCGGTCGTAGCAAAGGCGGCCTCGGTGGCGGCTCCGGCTCCCTCACTGCAGGCCAAGGCAAGGCCTCGAGCGAAGTCGCCTGTCAAGAAGGCGTTGGCTGCTGCCAAGGTGGCCGGGGAACAGGCGGCCAAGCGGAGGCGGGCCAAGGAAGCCCTGGGTACGACAGTAGCCTCACCGGCGGCCGCTATCCCGTCCTTCGAGGCATTTGCGGCCATGCAGACCGGGCCGAGCCGTGATACTGGTGAGGCTCGGCGGTCGCCTACGTCGTCCATGGTGGATCTCCCTCCTGAGTTGGCCTTGCGTCCCCGCGCGGAGACGATGCGTTTCTTCTCTGAGGGCGAGGCTGCGGCTCCGGAGAAGGCTTTGTCTGCCGAGGTCGAAGAAGGTATCTGCCTTTGTCGGCCTATTTTACCTCTTTCATCCTTCGGGAGCCGATTGGGCTTGACACGACCCGCGTTTTTTTGACAGGTGCAGCTGGAGCGGTTACCGGGCTATTTGGCCTCCGAATGCACCCCCCGGTGACGCAGCTGTATGTGCGAAAGAAGTTGAAGCCTGGGCTGCCAGCCTCACCCAGTCCGCGAGAGGAGGCGCCGGTCATCGAGCTCGAGGTGGAGGCCCCTTTGCCGGCTCCGGCCGAACCAGCGGCAGTCGAGTCTTCGTCCGGGGAAGAGGTAGACTACGACTACTCTTCCGACGAAGCGGCTCCCGTTGAGGTAGCGCCTTGAGGCACCGGGCCGCCCGAGCCGGTCTTTAAGGCTTTTCATTTGCTAATGTGCTCAGCTTGATAGAGGCTGCTGCCGTAGGCGTATATATTTTTTTATGTTAGTGCAGGGCTGCCTTGGTGGTCGCCTACTGACGCCGTTTTTTTGTGTCGGTTCTTCGCAGGAATCAATTAAGCCGGAGGCCGCGAAAGGGGCTGCTCCAACTGCGCCAGTTGACCGTCCCGGGGTCGCTGTCGGCATGGGCAGGCTGGCCCTTCTGTTCGAGGCCCTTCAGGAGGATGTGCCGGCGGGGCCCCTAGCGGGAGAGCCTCTGGAGGAGGGGGAGATCGCGCCTGAGGGTAGCCTCATTCCTGTGGCTGAGGTGAGTATGCGGGCTCCACGGTCTCCCTTTTCGCATGGTTTATTCCAGCTGGCGGATAGCTAATTCCCATTCCCATGGTCAGGCGATACCGAGACCGGAGAAGACGTCTGGTCGTGTCCGAAAGGCCGTGGCCAAGCGGCGACCGAGTGTCGCCCCGATAGCGATGGAGGGGCCGGCTCGCATCTCCGACTTAGGGGCGGCGAGTCTTGCTACACTGGTGGAGGCGGGGCGTCTACCCCGACTGATGGTTCCACTTCCGCCTTTCCCGAAACTTCCGGCCCAGATGGAGGACCCGCTCCTGAGGCAAATATTTACGGGGCTTCGCGCACATCTGGAGGGATCCCAGACGCGAGAAAGAAGTTCGTGGATGGCATCCTCGGGTCCAGCTCTGCTCGAGGCTCCTCCTTCGGCCAGGGTAGAGACGGCTGCACCCTCGCCTGCCGAGCCAGCGGCCGAAGCGGACGGGCCAGGGCAGAGGCAACAGGGGAGCAGCGGATGATAGAGACATCGGATGCTTCGGCGCTGGTTTGGGCCACTTCCTTGGCGGTGGTTGGCCAAAAGCCCTCTGTCGAGCCACGCCAGCCGGGCGACTTGACTCTTGCCCTTCCATCTTCCTCAGTCACGGTGGATGCCGGCTTGTGGGCGGAGGTGGACAGCACCGTGGAATTCACTCCCCCAGCCCTGCCTTCGGCCGGCCACACCTCGTCGGAAGCGCCGGTCCGCCATATGCTGATCACCCTACGGGCGATGCTCCTCGCCGATCCCTCTTTGTCGTATCGGGAGGTGCACACCATAGTGACGCAGCTGACCGGGGCGTTGCAAGTGCTCGGCTGCCCGCTGGGGGAATGGTCGCGGCGGGTCTTGCTATTATTGAAATACATCAAGCGCCGTGACTTCCTCGAGACCCAGGCTCCTGACGAACGTGCCGCGTTGGATGCCCAGGCGGACGAGTATCTGCAAGCCTTGGAAACACGGCGAGGCGACAGGGAGCGCCATAGAGAGGCCTGGGAGGGGAGCGAGGGCAAGGTCCCGTCTTTGAAGAGCCGAATTATAGAATTGGAGGGCTACCTTGCTGCAGCTAGGCTTGATCTCGCCGTGAGCGAGGAAGTGGCCGAGAGAGAGAGAGAAGCCTTCGGTACCGCTCAAGCCGAGGTGGAGTCCATGGAGGCGGAGCTTACTCAGCTGGAGGAGCGGAGGGGGCGGCTCCGCGACCGGACGAACTTCCCTTGCGTAGGGATTCTGCCTCTCGAAGACATCTTCAGGGGCCTTGACTAGGCGTGGCTCCCTTATTTTTTCTTTTTTTGTAACACAGGGGTATGCCCCGAAGTGCCTGTAGTCCGGCTCCCTTTTTTTTGAATATAGAAAAACAACATTTATGGCTTCGCGTGTTCTTGTGTGTGGATTTGTCCCAGAGAGACCTTCCTTCCCCTTCTTTTCTTTTGTGTACATTCCCCTCTCTTTATGCTCCCTCCCATGCTTCCATGCCGAGACACATTGGCAGGCTGCAGGTTTCCGTAATGATTCGCTTCGAGAAAGCCGGGCAGGAACCCATGCCAGGGCACGGGAGAGTGCTCGCCTTCCCAGGGGGAGGACGAGGGGACCACTCCACCGTACCGGACGGGCACCTTCCTAGTCTCGCCGCAAGGTTGAAAGCTCGTGCTGGCTTCAGGGGGGCCTCGGTCGGAGACCGTTTACTGGCCGTTCAGCGGGCACAGAGAGAGAGCTGGTCTAGTCAATGATCTGGACGGGAGGTCCATGCCAAAGGGGTACTCACTGCCCGGGGAGGACGGAGAGAAGAGTTTGTTTAGTCAATGACCCGGACGGGAGGTCCAAGCCAAAGAGGTACTCACCGCCCAGGGAGCACGGAGAGAAAAGTTTATTTAGTCAATGACCCGGACGGGAGGTCCGAGCCAAAAGGGGTACTCACCGCCTGGGGAGGACGGAGAGAAGAGTTTGTTTAGTCAATGACCTGGACTGGAGGTCCAAGCCAAAGGGGTACTCACCGCCTGGGGAGGACGGAGAGAAGAGTTTGTTTAGTCAATGACCCGGACGGGAGGTCCGAGCCAAAAGGGGTACTCACCGCCCGGGGAGGACGGAGAGAAGAGTTTGTTTCTTTCTCTCTCTTTTTAATCAATTTTTGGTACCCCCGATGATGCGGGGCGGCGGCTGGAAATGGGGGGCGTTCCCCTCTTTCCTTCTTTGCTTTTATTCTGCCCTTGTTCTTTTCTCCGTCTCTCTTTTTTTTTTCTTCTCTTCTCTCTTCTTTTCTCTCTTTTATTTTCTCTTCTTCTTCTTCCTTTTTTTTTCTCTCTTTTTCCTTTCTTTTCTTTCTTTCTCTCGTCTTCTCTCTTCTTTCCCTTCTCTTCTCTTTCCTCTTTTTTTTCTTTTCTTCTTTTCTCCTCTTTTGCTTTCTCTTTTTTTTTCTTTTCCTTTTCATTTCTCTTCTTCTTCTTTCTTCTTCTCTTTTTTTCTCTCTATTCTCTTTCCTTCTTTTGCCCCTTTTTTGAAAGCGTGGATAGTGGTTAATTTATTTGGGCCATTAATCGAGACAACCCGCCCGAAACCGGGCGGAGGGTAATATTATTAACTGAATGGGGGCGCCGGAGCGTGATACAACCTCAAGTGTCTTCCATTAAGAGGCGGGAACTGAACTTCCCCGCGATGGTTGACAATCACATAGGCACCACCTTCGTAGACTTTTTGGACTACGTAAGGTCCGAGCCAGTTCTCATTTAACTTGCCCTTAGGATTGGCAGCCATGAGGTCTCTTCTCTTGACCATAACAAGGTCAGCCTTTTTGAATTCGCGCTCCTTGACAAGCTTGTCAAAGGCGCGTGCAATCCGGGCCTGGTAGACCTGAATATTCTGTTGGGCTTGAAGCCGCTTTCCTTCCAGGCCGGAGAGTTCGTCGAGTCTTCGCTCGGCATTGGTCTGCACTTCAAGGATAAGCCCATGCTGAATGGCGACCCGGAGGGAAGGTATCTCCAGTTCGACGGGGACGATTGCCTCCGAACCGTATACGAGAGAAAAGGGCGAGCAACCCGTTGGAGTCTTGTATACAGTTCGGTATGCCCATAGCGCCTCGTACATCCTCTCTTCCCAGTCCTTCTTGTTAGAGCTGACAGTCTTGGCCAAGAGGGTGCAGAGTGTCTTGTTAAAAGCTTCGGCCAGCCCATTAGCCTGTGGATTGTAAGGAGTCGATGTCCTCCAATCAATCTTGTATTTCTCTGCCAGCCGGTAGGCCTTCTGATTGCGGAAGTGGCTGCCGTTGTCTGACACAATTCGGTCGGGCACGCCGAACCGGAATATGATATTGCGGAGGACAAACCTGGCCACGATTTCTCCGGTGACCTCCCGTAAGGCAACGGCCTCGGCCCAGCGGGAGAAGTAGTCGGTCGCCGCCAGAATGTATTTGCAGCCTGTGGAAGATGCGGGCAAGGGGCCCACGACATCCGTTCCCCATTGGGCGAACGGCCAACTGGGCGCTGTTGGGTGTAATGGTGCAGGAGGTCTTCTGGGAATGGTGGCATGCTCCTGACATCTCTGACACGACTTAGCATACTCGCAACAGTCGTTGAACATTGCAGGCCAATAATAGCCAAGTTTCTTGATTTCAATTTTCATTTTCGGCCCCGCCTGGTGTGCGCCAGCTATGCCGGCATGGACCTCCTTCATAACCCTCCAAGCTTCTTCAATGGACAAGCATCGGAGGAGTAGCTTCCGTTTGGCATCGGCCACAATCCGGAATAATATTCCGCTTCGGAGCTCATAGGAGTCCTTGGTTCTGACTAGCTTGATCTTTTCTTCTCTTCGGTCGGGTAGTTGCTGGTGCCTGAACCACTGCATTAGGGGGTCCCTCCAGTCAGGCAGGCTGACGGCTTCTGCTGTAGCGACCTGTAGGTCCTCTTCTTCCGGCTCTTCTTCTATCATGCTGGGCATCTGGCGTTGGTTTATTACTTGGATATGGAGAGATCCATCTGGGGGCACCGCCAGCGAGCTTGCCAATTTTGCCAATGCGTCGGCTTGTGCGTTCTCCCCTCTGGCGACATGGCCTATCTCGAGGAGGTAGAACCGCTCCATGAGCCCTTTTGCTTTAGTGTGATACGGGAGCAGCTCAGGTTTTCGGACATCAAACTGCCCCTGGACTTGCTTGACGACCAGCAGCGAGTCGCCGAACACCTGGAGCATTTTGATCTCCATTTGGAGGGCGACCTGGAGGCCGATGATCAGAGCTTCATACTCTGCTTCATTATTGGTGCAGGGTTTGCTGATGCAGCAGGAAGTGTGCATCACCTCTCCGTCCGGCGACTTGAGGACGATGCCTGCTCCGGCTCGTACCTTGGCGCACCCGGACGGGGTCGCTTCTGTCCTGGAGGCTCCATCAAAGTAAAGCTGCCAGATGGCTTGTTGTATTTGGTCTACCTCTAGTGTTTCATCTTCAGGTAGCTCGGTGGCCAACGGGGAGTCTTCGGGCACGGGATGTGCTGCGAAGAAATCCGCGACGGCTTGTCCCTTAACGGCCTTTTGCGGCACGTAGGTGATGTCGAATTCCATGAGCATCACGGCCCACTTGCCAAGGCGCCCCTTTGGGACTGGCTGGAGGAGAATGTGCTTGATGGGGTCAGCTCTGGATATCAGCCTTACTTCATGGGACAGCATGTAGTGCCTCATCTTCTTGACCGCGAAGACCAAGGCAAGGCAGATTTTCTCAATCGGGGTGTACTTAGCCTCTGCGCCCACCAACCTTCGACTGAGGTAGTAGAGAGCCTGCTCTTTTCCCTCATCATTATTTTGGGCGAGCATTGCCCCCAGTGAGTATTCGGTGGCCGCTATGTATAGAATCAGCGGTCTGCCTTTGACAGGTGCCCCCAGGACAGGCGGGGTCTTCAGATACTCCTTTAGCTGGTCGAACGCGTGCTGGCATTCGTGACCCCAGCTGAAGGGTGCATTCTTCATCATCAGTCTGTGGAAGGGTTGGCAGCGCCCTGACAGGTTGGAGATGAACCTGCGGATGTAAGCTAAACGCCCCTGCAGGGACCTCAGCTCTCCCAGACTCTTGGGAGGAGGCAGCTCCTGGATGGCCTTTATCTTCAGGGGGTCGATCTCGATCCCTCTGTGCCGGACAATAAAGCCGAGGAATTTCCCGCTGGACACGCCAAAGGCGCACTTCATGGGATTCATTTTCAGCCCATACTGCCAGAGCCTTTGGAAGACGACCCTGAGGTCACTCAGGTGCTCGTCTCTTTTCTTCGTCTTGACGACCAGATCATCAATGTAGCACTCGACCTTGCCGTACAGCAGCTCGTCGAAGATCTTGGTCATCGCCCGCTGGTATGTGGCACCGGCATTCTTGAGGCCGAAGGGCATCCTCTTATAGTGAAATATCCCTTTGGGTGACCGGAAAGCTGTATGGACCCGGTCATGGTCGGCTATCCAGATTTGGTTATAGCCGGATGACCCATCCATGAAGGAGAGGGCCTGGTGGCCAGTGGTTGCATCAATCATCACTTCGGTGATAGGCACCGGGAAGTCATCTTTCGGGCAGGCTTTATTCAGGTCGCGGAAGTCCACGCAAATCCTGATCTGTCCATTCTTCTTTTTCACTGGCACAATATTGGCCAGCCATGTGGTGTATTGATTTTCCGCCACAAAGCCGACATTTATGAGCTTGTCGACCTCTTTGCAGATCTGGCTGGTTAGCTCCGGCCTCATGCGCCGGGGAGGCTGCTTCACTGGTTCCACCTTGGGATCAATGGCCAGTATGTGCTGAGTCACTTCGGTGCTGAGCCCAGGCATTTCTCTGTAGTTCCAGGCAAAGCAATCCCGGAATTCTTGCAGCAACTTTGTGTATTGTTCTCTCTCCTGTAGGGGCATGAGAGCACTCAGAAAAGTTGGCCTGGGGTCGTCTTCTGTACCAAGGTTGACCTCAATTAGTTCGTCGACCGTGACCTGGCCGCCATTTTCAATTTCCGGCGGGGCTGGCGACAGATCGACGAAATCCTGGTCTTCATTGTCCTTGGGCTCGAGGATGCCATCTCCCTCTTCTTGTTCATCATGACTGGGCATGGAGGCTGCATTCACCTCGCTCTCCTCCTGGGCCGTAGTCGCCGGGTGTGTGAGGTCCGCTGGCTCAGAGGGGCATAGGTCCATCTCGGGCTCTTCTGTGTATTCATCATAGACCGCTCCTGCGGGGGTCGGGGTAACCGCATCTTCAGGGACCTGGCATTGGATGGACACCGCGTAGGCTCCTGCCCTGGGGCTATCCGCCACATGGGGGCGTGGCGGGGCTACCACGTAGTCCCCCATTCTGAGCTCATCCCTATCGATGAGGCTTTGAGCGATGTCTTTGAAGACATAGCAGTCTTCAATGGCGTGACCTAGCATCTGGTGGTAAGGGCAAAATAGTGGGTCCCCGCTTCTTCGGGTGTCTTGCGGCCTCTTGGACCGTGGAAGGGAGACTTTGCCGTAGTGGCAAGCCCAGTCGAAGATGTCCCGGGTCTTCTCTCTCGGAAAGGAATAAGGCTTCTGTAGCTTCTCTTGGAGTGTCAGCCCTTGCCTGGCCGGCCGCTCAGTCAGCGAGCTTGCCATGTCTCTCATTTCTCGCCTTGACAAAGCGGGGGTGCTGGGACTGGTGCCTCGGGGCCGAGGCATGCGGCCACCCTGCGGGGAAAGAGATCCCTGGATCAGGTCAGTGACTAGCGAGGTCAACTCAGCCAGTCGTACTTTTAGTGTCTCGATCTCCCGTTGCTGCCTGTGGTACAAGGCGTACATGACGGGGTCGTATCGAGGGGATTTTGGAGCCTGGCCCATGCTTCTGCTCCTTGTTTCGCCAGCCGACCGGGGTGGAGGTGCCTCACCGATGTGCCCTCTCGAGGTCGACACTTCGGAGAAGGAGGGGGTCTTCTCCATACAGCGGCGGCCGGGAGGCTTCCACAGGAATATTTCTTCGTCTTGTGCCTCTTCGGCCGGGGCCCCGGGACATGTGTCTTGGTGGGTTTCCCGCGAATCTGCAGCTTCTGCGGGGTCGTCGCCGGGCCATGTTGAGACCGATATGACATCAGCCTCGTAGTAATCTTCTAGTGAAAAGTCCAGACCGGGGTGCTTGGTGATTTTCAGCAACCGTCGATCCAGGTTTGGTGGGTTCCACATTCTTTCAAACATTTCCTTCCGGCTGGAGGGCTGGTAGGGAGGGATCTTCTGCTTTCTCACCATTCTGGCTGCCCGGTCAGTCATGTGGGGAAGTCCCGTAATGGGGACGTGCAGGTCATGCAACTCGTCAGGGAACCGGCAATCATCGTCCTCCCTGACTGGCTTCTCCCCAGCAACATAAAAGATAGTGGGGAGCCCTTCGGGGTTAGGTACTTCGAAGGTTCTCAGTTGTTCAGCTGCTTGGCATTCAATTTCCGCTATCGGCTTGACGATCCCTGGCGGGACCCTGACATCTTCTAGCAGGTCTTCGAGACAGGGTGCCCCTGGTGTGGGGTAGATAGGGAGAGGGGCTGCCCTGAATACCCCTTCCTCTTGTGCAATAAACGGTACATGTAGAGAAGCCACATGACCCGGGGGCGGCGGAGGAAACCAGCCTCCCGATTCCATTCTCTTCTTTCCCTTGTCTTGGATGACTTGAGGAGCTTGCTTCGCCTTCTCTAAGTATAGATTAGCATCTGACAGGTGACACTCGAACACCTCGAACGGGTGGAGGTCGGCGAAGATTCTGACTTCCTTTCCCTCGCAGGGGTACTTGATGCATTGATGCAAAGTGGAGGGCACCACCCTATTCTGGTGTAGCCAAGGCCGGCCGAGCAATGCCTTGTAGGAAGTGTTGGAGTTGATGACGTGGAACTGGACTTTGGAGGTGAAGTCGTCAAAGGTCAAGCTGAACTCTGCGACCCCCATGGGGACCTCAAATTTCTGGTTAAAGCCGGCAATCTTGACATTTTTAACTTCGACCAGATGTACGTCAAAGTAGTGCTTCTGGTATACCCGGTACGGGAGTATATTCACTGCTGCCCCTGGGTCGATCAAGACCCTGTTGATAGGCTGGCCGTTCAGCTGCCCTTTCATGTAGAGGGGCCTGTTATGGCTGCAAGTCGGTAGGAGCATGTCATCTTCTGTGAAAGCCACTGCTACTTCAGGTGACATTTCTGCCAAACAGGCTTCAAGGTGTGCTGGCGTCTGGAGTGCGGCGATGATGGCTTGCCGTGTTTCTTCGTTCAAAGACAGCATCTCCCACACTGTGAACCGGGTCGGGATTTTCTTGAGATGTCTGACTATTCGCTCGGCCGCCCGTACCTTGAGCAGTTTCATCTCTTCGGGCTTGCTGCGCCTGCCCTCATCCTGGGATTGGGGTGCCGGATCAGGGGATGCCTGTTTTGTGGGCTCTGCTGTGGCCTGTTGAGCAGGCGGGGCCTGGTGGGCCTCCTCTGCTGCTCGCATGAATTCGGCGAGGTTTGGGGTGCCGCTGAATTCTTCCTCTGACTGGGCAGGAGCTGTAGCTGGTAGAGCTCGAGGAATGCTTGCTTTACTGGTCGCAGCGGGCCCCTGGGGGTGTACCCGCCTTCCTGCTCGAGCGGACAGGAACTCGGCGAATGACGGGGCGCCTTGACTTTTGGTACCCCCGGGGTAGAGGCCTGATGGAGGAGGGATCTCGGTGCCTCGGACCTCGGGCTCAGGAACCTGGTATGGTTGTTCCCCCCTGAGCATGATGTTGAGGCTGCCCTGAGGAGGACGCCCCCACTTCCTCCCTGACCTGGTGGCGTGCTGGGAGGTGGATGCTTCAGCTTGACTCACCTCTGCCGGCTCATGGGGTGGCTCTTCTTCTTTCTCTTCCAGGGAAAGAGAGGTGTCGAACAACGCCGAGAGGGTGTTGCAGGCGAAGACGACCTCCTTTTTCTTCTTGCCCCTGGGTCTTCTCTTCTTCTTCTTCTTGCCCGCCGCGGCGGATAGCTGCTCCCGAATAGGTTCACCCCACAGGGGAGACCCTTTATCTGTATCAGCTTCTGTTTCTGGAGCCAGCTCGAGTGACTCGAACTCCTCCCAGGGAACATATTGTTTTAGCTCGACGGGCTGGATTTTGGGCTGCTCATAATCTTCAAGCCCGTCAATAATAGCCTGGAGTTTTTCAACCGCCGGGCTAGTCTTCTTGTACATCCGCAACGGGGCAGAGCTCTTCTTGTTGTGAGTGGGCCGCCTCATGACCAGCCGGGGGGCCGTGTCGTGGCAAACAGGGTTTACCGGGGGCGGTGCAGGCAGGGGCGCTGCTACCCTCGAGTGAATTCCTGGGGTAGGTCGAGAGGCGCGAGCCTTTCTGGTTTTTCTGGGTATAGTCTGCCACCCTTCTTGGTCTTGAGCTGGGGCCATGATAAAGGTTTCATAAGTGGCACGGGCACAGGCCTCCGCCCATTCTTCTGGCAGCTCCTGATATAGTGAGATCATATTGACGGAGGAGGCTATGCTGGGCAGCTCGTGTGGCTGCGGGGGGTCTACTTTATGCTCCCCCATGTCGAGCTCCCCGTCCCTGATTAAGGACTCAATAACATCCTTGAAGACGTAGCAGTCTTCAATGGTATGCCCGAGCACCCGATGATACATGCAGAAGCGCGGGTCGTCTTTCTTCTTCAAGTCGCCCGGCCTTTTCGGCTCGGGCAGTGTGATCTTATTGTAGCTAGTTGCCCATTCAAACAGGAGCTTGGATTTGTCTCGAGAGAAGGAATATAGCTTGTTTCTCATCTTCTCCCTTAGCGAGCGGCCTTCCCGCCGCTCTGTGGTTCTGGGCGGCGGAGGGTTAGCCGCTCCCTTGGCTTTCTCCTTCTGCTTTTCAAAAGCCTGGAAGTCTAGTGCATGCACCTCCGGGGGAGCCGGCTTCTTCTCCGCCTGCCTGGCCCTCTGGCTTGACATGGCTGGGGTGGAGGAGTATCGGGCCAAGAATGCCTCGATCTCCGCTACCACATTGTTCAGACGGTCAAATGTCTTGACCTCAGTGCCGATCATTCTTTCTAGGATTTCTTTCTTTAAGTTTTGCTTACAGATCTGAACTGCGTCCTCCTGATGCGGGGGGCGTTTGCACCTCATACTAAGGTTCCTCCATCTTTTGATGTAGTCGAGGGCCGACTCATCATTCTTCTGTCTTGTGGCGTAGAGTTCAGTCATAGTAACTTCTCTCTCGGCCACGTAGAATCTTTCCTTGAACTTCTTCTGCATGTCGGGCCAATCGGCCACCGACCCGGGCGATAAGCCGGAGTACCATTCAAAGGCAAGCCCGGTGAGTGTTGAGCCGAAGAACATCAGGAGGTAGGCCTCATCAGCAGCCAGGTCTCCCATGACGTTCACGTAATAGGCAATATGCTCTCTGGGAGATCCTTGCCCATTGAACTTTTCAAATTTCGGCGGCTTGGTGACGCCAGCCGGCAACTTCCTGGCAGCAAATGAGCCGGGTAGGGTACTCGGTAGACGTCGAAAGGCGTCTGATCCCCATCGCCCCTCTCGGCCAACTTCATGTCTATCATCTGCTCGAGCATCAACCGGCTGACTGCCGCCGGGTCGACTGGGCTCGGGTAGAAATGAGCGGGCTGTGCGCTCGGGGTGGCTACCACGGTCGCTCGGGGGGCCATGGGGGACCCTTGTGAAAGCGGAGCCTGTGGCGCGGTCACCGCTGTGCAATGTGCTTGCTGCGGGGGCGTGCCCCCGAGGGGATCGAGGGTTGCCGGAAGAGCTGCCTCGGAAGACTGGCCCCTGTCCCTGGGTACCTCGGGTGTGACCTCGGTCTGCCAGGACATTGGGGGTGGTGTGTTTCACTCATTCAACTGCTTTTTAAGTGATTCGATTTCCTGCTGGAATCGTTGCATCATGAGCAGCATTGCTGGGTCAGCTGTGGGGAGACTAGGCATGCCCCCCGTCTCTTCGGCCGGGGCATCCTCGGATGATGTCGAGGGTCCGCCACTCGTGTCGCCGGTGGTGACTACATTGGCCGTGAGGAGGAGAGTAGGCCCTGAGGTGCCGGGCGGGCGGCGTTGTGTCGGCGCCCCCGGCGACGGCGGTGAGCATTCTCAGGCGGCACCAGGATGACGGGTGCTGGTCGAAGAGTTGGGGTCATCACCTCGACCCTGTCATCTCTTCGGGCCCTCCTCGGGAGGAAAGTGCTGGGCCCTGCCTGGGCGGGTGCAGTGGGCTGGGCCTCCTTGGGTACCCAGACTTGCTTCAGTTTGGCCAGCCTGTGAGCCGGTGCAATCTTTGGTGGGGTGGCCACAACAGCGGGCGTCACCTTCCCTTTCAGTTTCTCCAGCCCTTGAAAGGAGTTGCGGACTGGGACGGTCGGGACGACGCGGTCTGGCGTCACCTGGGACCTCTGCCCGTCTAGGCGGACTCGGAGGGCCCCAACCGTCATGTTGGACATGCGACGCCCTGAGCCGGCGCCGGTGTTGCTTCTCCGAAGCCTCCTTCGGTGGGATGCCGACCCTTGGTGGGATGGGCCGGTGGTTTGGTGCACGTGGTGCACGTTGCAGCTCAGCGTCGTTGTCGGGACGCTGGTATTGTTCTTGGCCATACCTCGGCCGGCAGCAGCTTCAGTGGCCCCCAGGGCGGGGGCGTTGATCTGGGCGTCCTCGGGTGTGTCCACGTCGAGGATCTCGGCGAAGGCCACCCCCAAGAAGTTGGGGAAGCCCACAGTGGGAGGGAAACTCCCGAAAGCGAGGGGTACCGCCAGGTAGCCACCCCGCACGTGATTCTCCATAACCTCAGGGCTGCAGACAACAGCCATTGTCGGCTCCATGCTGTTGCTTCCTCTTCTTTCTGCATTTAAGAAAGTAGCACAATCAGTATTACAAGAAGGGGGCCGCGGGACCCCTAGTTTTGGCAAAGAGATGAAGGGTGGATTGGTCCCACCGGGCGTGCCAGAGTTGTGGACGCACTTTTCGTTTACCAATTATTTTGTTCGTTCGTTGGTTTACTAAGTGTGTGGGCGTGCCAGTCACCGAAGTGACGATTTATTCGGGCTCCGAAGAGCCCATGGTGCGCTCGATCTGACTTCGTCAGACGATTGTGTGGTTCGTGTCGGGACCGAATCCCGTCGCGCCATGAAGGTCGCGACGTCATTTACATCCCCCATACGAGGGAATACCCTTGATTAATTGCCGAAATTAGGGGCCCCGCGGCCTAAAAGAGCAATACTAATTATGCGAGAGAGATAGGGATGGGTCACACTGAAAGTTGTATTGAGGCCATAAACTGTCGGCCGTGTCGGCCACTCGTAGACCATTTGTATTCGGACACAAGTCCGTGGCAGCGCCGTAATGAGAAAATCGAGGTAGGTCCCTTCAAATGTCTGCCGAGCGTGCGGCAATTTCAATGAGGATTCGGAAGGTATCCGGAACGAGAAAACAAATCCGGTCCGATTAGGGTGTCGGCCCGAGGTTAGATCAAAGCCCGGCCATATCGAAGGGATTCCCGAGACTCGGGCTCAACCTAAAGGGCATCGTCGTTGTTCCTTTTGCCCCGGGTCACGGGGAGAGAGGGGGGCTGCAGTGTGGATGTTAGCGTCTTTTATCTGGGGCTTCCTTAGTTATATCTTATGGGATTTCTGATTCGATGTTTACTGTTTGTTCGTGCCTTTGATCGGGATGATTTCTCTTCTTTTATTCATGATTATTCTTATTATAATTATTTATTTATTATTACCCCTCCCACCTCTTTTGTCGTGATTAATATTGGGCATTCAGAGTCCTTTAATTAGCATAATTTTTATTGATTTATTTGCTATTGTTAATGCCCTTATCAGGCTGTATATGTGAATATGTATAGTGTGCCGGCGAAGGGGAAAACGGGAGTGTACCGCTGAGGGCTGGGGTGTGCCGCTAAGGGCTAGAAAGGGCGTACCGCTGAAGGCTGATCTGGACGTGCCGCTGAGGGCTGGAAAGGCGTACCGCTGGGGGCTGAAAAAGGCGTACCGCTGGAGAGTGTGTCGGTGAAGGAAGGGGGGGGTGTAAAGTCTGTACGTTCCCCAGGCTCGAAGTCTGTACGTTGGCTACTCAAAGTCTATACATTGAATGGCTCAAAGTCTATACGTCGGGGCGTAAAGTCTATACACTGCTCAAGTCTATACACTGGCTAAGTCTATACATTGGAGTGTGAAGTCTATACGCTGCCCAAGTCTATACACTGGCCATCATGAAGTCTGCACGTTGGCTGGCTCAAGTCTATACAGCGGCTGAGGGTGTACCGGCGAAGGGAAGGAGTGTACCGCTGAAAGGGCCAGGAGGAGTGTACCGCTGAAGGGTTGAAAGGGGCGTGCCGCTGAAGGTCAATGGGGCGTACCGCTGAAGGCAAAGGGGGGCGTACCGCTGAAGGTCAATGAGGGTGTGCCGTTGAAGGCCAAGGGGACGTACCGCTGAAGGCCAATGGGGCGTACCGCTGAAGGTCAACGAGGCGTAAGGGTGGAGGCTCGATCAGTTTTCAACTATTTATTTTAAGGCTTTTCTTTTCTTCTTTTCTTAACTTTCATGTAGTTTATACAAAGCTCCTCCCGTGTTTGTTCTCTTGGCTCGGTTCGGTCTCTTTTCTTGCGGGTCGGATGCTTGGGCGGCCAGGTGGTTAATTAGCTTGGTTCAGTTCCCGTCGTGATGCCGGCAGTGATTTGATAAGTTGGAAGGCTCCATCAATTGTCTTGCTTATTTATTGCCTCCTTTTGCCTCTTTTAATTGTTTATTAATTCCTGACAAAAATTCGGCAGCATCTCCCCTTGACCCAGGGCGTAAGGGAGATAAAGGGAACGCGCCCACATGGGGTGGCGGAACCCGACAACTGGAGGTGGGCCCCCGGAGGAGCAACACCTTTGTAGAGCCTCGGAAAACGTGAAGGAGAATGACAGACTGAAGGCCTCTAAGAGGTATGGACTGGGACTGGCCAAGGAGTAAGCTGCTGAGGGACTGAAGGGTGTGCCGCTGAGGGCTGAACAGGGGGGGTGTGCCGCTGAGGGCTGGACAGGGTGTGCCGCTGAGGGCTGAACAGGGTGTGTGCCGCTGAAGGCCAAGGCCAATGGGGCGTGCCGCTGAAGGCCAAGGGTGGGCGTACCGCTGAAGGGCAAGGCCAATGGTGCGTGCCGCTGAGGGCTGATCTGGGCGTGCCGCTGAGGGCTGATCTGGGCATGCCGGCCAAAGGCCTGAAAGGTACACCGGTGGGGGGCTAAAAAGGGCTGCATGTATGGGCGAGGAGACTTGATGGCTGTTCAGGAAAAGAAGAAGAAAAGGCAGGGGGTTTCAAGGCCGGAAGTGGCCTATTAGCAACTGGGGATCGGGAGGAAAGTAAGGGTACCTCCCCTTCTCCTCAAGCCTGGGGACACGGTAGATGGCCATAGAAGGGGGTGAGGAGCTCATGGAGCCAAGGCCAGCCGAGGGGGACCTACATCGACGTGGAGGACCCTAAGGACGCCGGAGGAATGGGGAGACGAAGGGAGGAACGGATTGTCCGATCAAAAAGCCCACAAAGCCTAGCATAAAACATCAAAAAAATCGGAGAGAAACCCGGAGAGGGTAGTTTTCATTCATGAAAATCAATAGGGCGTGGCCCTACATACATAGTGTAAAAGCAAACTCCCAAATGGGGCCATGGACAAAAGCAAGAAAGACAAAGAACCCAAGGAGGAATGGAATACGAGAAGGAAGAAAACATCCGGGCCTAAGACATTGGCCATTATTCCCAACCCTTCTCCCCCATTACATTTAGCTCTCTCCCCCTCCCTTACTCTTGCTCTCTTCACGGCGGTCGTCAGAGGAGGCTCCCGCCGGTGCTCTTCTTCTTCCCTTCTCTCTTCTCTTCTTCTTTTTCTCTTTTTTTCTGTGTCTGTCCGTCTGCCTCCTTGATTGATCTCCCTCTCTCCTTGTTTTCCGAAGACTGGCGTCTTTTATACCCTCAGCAGCGGGGAGCCCTCGAGCACGGCTGTCGAGGGCGGGAAGCGGCCCGTGATGATGGGGTTTGACTCCCCTTTGCCCTGACTGTCAGTGGGGTAGCCTGCGTGGCCCAACGATCGGCTGCCACCTCAGACGGCTCCACTGCGCGCCAAGGATGCGTAGGGCATGGGCCTCACGTCGCCCGTTGAAAGAACTTCACCGTTGTGCCGCTAGAGGGCTTCGAAGGGGCGTGCCGCTGGGGAGCCAAAAAGGCCTGCCGCTGAAGCCTTTGTAGGCTATGCCGCTGAAGACCCCTTTGGGCGTGCCGTTGAGGACACCAAAGGCCGTACCGCTGAAGCCTCAAAGGGCCGTGCCGCTGAAGGCCCCTTCGGGCGTGCCGTTGAAGACCCCAAAGGCCGTACCGCTGAAGCCTCAAAGGGCCGTGCCACTGAAGGCCCCCCCCCCAGGGGGGTGTGCCGTTGAAGCCCCCAAAGGCCGTACCGTTGAAGCCTCCATGGGCCGTGCCGCTGAAGGCCACCCCCAGGGGGGTGTGCCGTTGAAGGCCGTGCCGCTGGGGACCCCAAGGGGGTGCGCCGCTGAAGGGCTCCTCGGGGCGTGCCGCTGGGCCTTGCCAGGGCGTGCCGTTGAAGGGCTTGCCGAGGGCGTGCCGCTGAACGGCCTGAAGGGCGTGCCGCTGAGGCCCCTGCAGGGCGTGCCGCTGAAGGGCTTGCCGAGGGCGTGCCGCTGAACGGCTTGAAGGGCGTGCCGCTGAAGGGCTAAGTGGGCACTTTTGAGCCCATTGTGAGCATGAGCCGGGGCCCATTTGATTTTCTTCGAGGCCCACGGGCTGTGGGGCTCTTTTTATGCTTGATTTCTCCGGAGTTTCTTTACTCGGCACCGTTGTCGATGCTGGGCCGAGCATGACATTTATATGTGCGATTTTCGGTGTCCACACCATCCGGCCGGTATTTCAAGTTTTAGACCCCCGGCCCCGACCTGGCAGTTCATTTGAACCAAGTGTATTTTAGAAATGAACTTTGAGCGCCGAGCTCAAACCGGGCATCCGATTTGGATTCCGTCAGTTCTGACAAGTCACTTTCATCTCCCCAGTCGTGTTGGAATGATCGGCACGGGCATCCGGCCGGTATTTCAAGTTTTAGACCCCCGGCCCCGACCTGGCAGTTCATTTGAACCAAGTGTATTTTAGAAATGAACTTTGAGCGCCGAGCTCAAACCGGGCATCCGATTTGGATTCCGTCAGTTCTAACAAGTCACTTTCATCTCCCCGGTCGTGTTGGAATGATCGGCACGGCCATCCGGTCGGTATTTCAAGTTTTAGACCCCCGGCCCCGACCTGGCAGTTCATTTGAACCAAGTGTATTTTAGAAATGAACTTTGAGCGCCGAGCTCAAACCGGGCATCCGATTTGGATTCCGTCAGTTCTGACAAGTCACTTTCATCTCCCCGGTCGTGTTGGAACGATCGGCACGGCCATCCGGCCGGTATTTCAAGTTTTAGACCCCCGGCCCCGACCTGGCAGTTCATTTGAACCAAGTGTATTTTAGAAATGAAGTTTGAGCGCCGAGCTCAAACCGGGCATCCGATTTGGATTCCGTCAGTTCTGCCAAGTCACTTTCATCTCCCCGGTCGTGTTGGAATGATCGGCACGGGCATCCGGCCGGTATTTCAAGTTTTAGACCCCCGGCCCCGACCTGGCAGTTCATTTGAACCAAGTGTATTTTAGAAATGAACTTTGAGCGCCGAGCTCAAACCGGGCATCCGATTTGGATTCCGTCAGTTCTGACAAGTCACTTTCATCTCCCCGGTCGTGTTGGAACGATCGGCATGGGCATTCGGCCGGTATTTCAAGTTTTAGACCCCCGGCCCCGACCTGGCAGTTCATTTGAACCAAGTGTATTTTAGAAATGAAGTTTGAGCGCCGAGCTCAAATCGGGCATCCGATTTGGATTCCGTCAGTTCTGCCAAGTCACTTTCATCTCCCCGGTCGTGTTGGAACGATCGGCATGGGCATCCGGTCGGTATTTTAAGTTTTAGACCCCCGGCCCCGACCTGGCAGTTCATTTGAACCAAGTGTATTTTAGAAATGAACTTTGAGCGCCGAGCTCAAACCGGGCATCCGATTTGGATTCCGTCAGTTCTGACAAGTCACTTTCATCTCCCCGGTCGTGTTGGAACGATCGGCACGGGCATCCGGCCGGTATTTCAAGTTTTAGACCCCCGGCCCCGACCTGGCAGTTCATTTGAACCAAGTGTATTTTAGAAATGAACTTTGAGCGCCGAGCTCAAACCGGGTATCCGATTTTGATTCCGTCAGTTCTGACAAGTCACTTTCATCTCCCCGGTCGTGTTGGAATGATCGGCACGGCCATCCGGCCGGTATTTCAAGTTTTAGACCCCCGGCCCCGACCTGGCAGTTCATTTGAACCAAGTGTATTTTAGAAATGAACTTTGAGCGCCGAGCTCAAACCGGGCATCCGATTTGGATTCCGTCAGTTCTGACAAGTCACTTTCATCTCCCCGGTCGTGTTGGAATGATCGGCATGGCCATCCTGCCAGTATTTCAAGTTTTAGACCCCCGGCCCCGACCTGGCAGTTCATTTGAACCAAGTGTATTTTAGAAATGAAGTTTGAGCGCCGAGCTCAAACCGGGCATCCGATTTGGATTCCGTCAGTTCTGCCAAGTCACTTTCATCTCCCCGGTCGTGTTGGAATGATCGGCACGGGCATCCGGCCGGTATTTCAAGTTTTAGAACCCCGGCCCCGACCTGGCAGTTCATTTGAACCAAGTGTATTTTAGAAATGAACTTTGAGCGCCGAGCTCAAACCGGGCATCCGATTTGGATTCCGTCAGTTCTGACAAGTCACTTTCATCTCCCCGGTCGTGTTGGAACGATCGGCACGGGCATCCGGCCGGTATTTCAAGTTTTAGACCCCCGGCCCCGACCTGGCAGTTCATTTGAACCAAGTGTATTTTAGAAATGAAGTTTGAGCGCCGAGCTCAAACCGGGCATCCGATTTGGATTCCGTCAGTTCTGACAAGTCACTTTCATCTCCCCGGTCGTGTTGGAATGATCGGCACGGCCATCCGGCCGGTATTTCAAGTTTTAGACCCCCGGCCCCGACCTGGCAGTTCATTTGAACCAAGTGTATTTTAGAAATGAACTTTGAGCGCCGAGCTCAAACCGGGCATCCGATTTGGATTCCGTCAGTTCTGACAAGTCACTTTCATCTCCCCGGTCGTGTTGGAATGATCGGCACGGCCATCCGGCCGGTATTTCAAGTTTTAGACCCCCGGCCCCGACCTGGCAGTTCATTTGAACCAAGTGTATTTTAGAAATGAACTTTGAGCGCCGAGCTCAAACCGGGCATCCGATTTGGATTCCGTCAGTTCTGACAAGTCACTTTCATCTCCCCGGTCGTGTTGGAACGATCGGCACGGGCATCCGGCCGGTACTTCAAGTTTTAGACCACCGGCCCCGACCTGGCAGTTCATTTGAACCAAGTGTATTTTAGAAATGAACTTTGAGCGCCGAACTCAAACCGGGCATCCGATTTGGATTCCGTAAGTTCTGACAAGTCACTTTCATCTCCCCGGTCGTGTTGGAACAATCGGCACGGGCATCCAGCTGGTATTTCAAGTTTTAGACCCCCGACCCCGACCTGGCAGTTCATTTGAACCAAGTGTATTTTAGAAATGAACTTTGAGCGCCGAGCTCAAACCGAGCATCTGATTTAGATTCCGTCAGTTCTGACAAGTCACTTTCATCTCCCCGGTCGTGTTGGAACGATCGGCACGGGCATCCGGCCGGTATTTCAAGTTTTAGACCCCCGGCCCCGACCTGGCAGTTCATTTGAACCAAGTGTATTTTAGAAATGAACTTTGAGCGCCGAGCTCAAACCGGGCATCCGATTTAGATTCCGTCAGTTCTGACAAGTCACTTTCATCTCCCCGGTCGTGTTGGAATGATCGGCATGGGCATCCGGCCGATATTTCAAGTTTTAGACCCCCGGCCCCGACCTGGCAGTTCATTTGAACCAAGTGTATTTTAGAAATGAACTTTGAGCGCCGAGCTCAAACCGGGCATCCGATTTGGATTCCGTCAGTTCTGACAAGTCACTTTCATCTCCCCGGTCGTGTTGGAACGATCGGCATGGGCATCCGACCGGTATTTCAAGTTTTAGACCCTCGGCCCCGACCTGGCAGTTCATTTGAACCAAGTGTATTTTAGAAATGAACTTTGAGCGCCGAGCTCAAACCGGGCATCCGATTTGGATTCCGTCAGTTCTGACAAGTCAATTTCATCTCCCCGGTCGTGTTGGAATGATCGGCATGGGCATCCGGCCGGTATTTCAAGTTTTAGACCCCCGGCCCCGACCTGGCAGTTCATTTGAACCAAGTGTATTTTAGAAATGAAGTTTGAGCGCCGAGCTCAAATCGGGCATCCGATTTGGATTCCGTCAATTCTGACAAGTCACTTTCATCTCCCCGGTCGTGTTGGAACGATCGGCATGGCCATCTGACCGGTATTTCAAGTTTTAGACCCCCGGCCCCGACCTGGCAGTTCATTTGAACCAAGTGTATTTTAGAAATGAACTTTGAGCGCCGATCTCAAACCGGGCATCCGATTTGGATTCCGTCAGTTCTGCCAAGTCACTTTCATCTCCCCGGTCGTGTTGGAATGATCGGCACGGGCATCCGGCTGGTATTTCAAGTTTTAGACCCCCGGCCCCGACCTGGCAGTTCATTTGAACCAAGTGTATTTTAGAAATGAAGTTTGAGCGCCGAGCTCAAACCGGGCATCTGATTTGGATTCCGTCAGTTCTGATAAGTCACTTTCATCTCCCCGGTCGTGTTGGAACGATCGGCACGGCCATCTGGTCGGTATTTCAAGTTTTAGACCCCCGGCCCCGACCTGGCAGTTCATTTGAACCAAGTGTATTTTAGAAATGAACTTTGAGCGCCGAGCTCAAACCGGGCATCCGATTTGGATTCCGTCAGTTCTGACAAGTCACTTTCATCTCCCCGGTCGTGTTGGAATGATCGACACGGCCATCCGGCCGGTATTTCAAGTTTTAGACCCCCGGCCCCGACCTGGCAGTTCATTTGAACCAAGTGTATTTTAGAAATGAACTTTGAGCGCCGAGCTCAAACCGGGCATCCGATTTGGATTCCGTCAGTTCTGACAAGTCACTTTCATCTCCCCGGTCGTGTTGGAACGATCGGCACGGGCATCCGGCCGGTATTTCAAGTTTTAGACCCCCGGCCCCGACCTGGCAGTTCATTTGAACCAAGTGTATTTTAGAAATGAAGTTTGAGCGCCGAGCTCAAACCGGGCATCCGATTTGGATTCCGTCAGTTCTGCCAAGTCACTTTCATCTCCCCGGTCGTGTTGGAACGATCGGCATGGGCATCCGGCCGGTATTTTAAGTTTTAGACCCCCGGCCCCGACCTGGCAGTTCATTTGAACCAAGTGTATTTTAGAAATGAACTTTGAGCGCCGAGCTCAAACCGGGCATCCGATTTGGATTCCGTCAGTTCTGACAAGTCACTTTCATCTCCCCGGTCGTGTTGGAACGATCGGCACGGGCATCCGATCGGTATTTCAAGTTTTAGACCCCCGGCCCCGACCTGGCAGTTCATTTGAACCAAGTGTATTTTAGAAATGAACTTTGAGCGCCGAGCTCAAACCGGGCATCCGATTTGGATTCCGTCAGTTCTAACAAGTCACTTTCATCTCCCCGGTCGTGTTGGAATGATCGGCATGGGCATCCGGCCGATATTTCAAGTTTTAGACCCCCGGCCCCGACCTGGCAGTTCATTTGAACCAAGTGTATTTTAGAAATGAACTTTGAGCGCCGAGCTCAAACCGGGCATCCGATTTGGATTCCGTCAGTTCTGACAAGTCACTTTCATCTCCCCGGTCGCGTTGGAACGATCGGCATGGGCATCCGGCTGGTATTTCAAGTTTTAGACCCCCGGCCCCGACCTGGCAGTTCATTTGAACCAAGTGTATTTTAGAAATGAACTTTGAGCGCCGAGCTCAAACCGGGCATCCGATTTGGATTCCGTCAGTTCTGACAAGTCACTTTCATCTCCCCGGTCGTGTTGGAACGATCGGCACGGGCATCCGGCCGGTACTTCAAGTTTTAGACCACCGGCCCCGACCTGGCAGTTCATTTGAACCAAGTGTATTTTAGAAATGAACTTTGAGCGCCGAGCTCAAACCGGGCATCCGATTTGGATTCCGTAAGTTCTGACAAGTCACTTTCATCTCCCCGGTCGTGTTGGAACAATCGGCACGGGCATCCAGCTGGTATTTCAAGTTTTAGACCCCCGACCCCGACCTGGCAGTTCATTTGAACCAAGTGTATTTTAGAAATGAACTTTGAGCGCCGAGCTCAAACCGAGCATCTGATTTAGATTCCGTCAGTTCTGACAAGTCACTTTCATCTCCCCGGTCGTGTTGGAACGATCGGCACGGGCATCCGGCCGGTATTTCAAGTTTTAGACCCCCGGCCCCGACCTGGCAGTTCATTTGAACCAAGTGTATTTTAGAAATGAACTTTGAGCGCCGAGCTCAAACCGGGCATCCGATTTAGATTCCGTCAGTTCTGACAAGTCACTTTCATCTCCCCGGTCGTGTTGGAATGATCGGCATGGGCATCCGGCCGATATTTCAAGTTTTAGACCCCCGGCCCCGACCTGGCAGTTCATTTGAACCAAGTGTATTTTAGAAATGAACTTTGAGCGCCGAGCTCAAACCGGGCATCCGATTTGGATTCCGTCAGTTCTGACAAGTCACTTTCATCTCCCCGGTCGTGTTGGAACGATCGGCATGGGCATCCGGCCGGTATTTCAAGTTTTAGACCCTCGGCCCCGACCTGGCAGTTCATTTGAACCAAGTGTATTTTAGAAATGAACTTTGAGCGCCGAGCTCAAACCGGGCATCCGATTTGGATTCCGTCAGTTCTGAAAAGTCACTTTCATCTCCCCGGTCGTGTTGGAACGATCGGCATGGGCATTCGGCCGGTATTTCAAGTTTTAGACCCCCGGCCCCGAACTGGCAGTTCATTTGAACCAAGTGTATTTTAGAAATGAAGTTTGAGCGCCGAGCTCAAACCGGGCATCCGATTTGGATTCCGTCAGTTCTGCCAAGTCACTTTCATCTCCCCGGTCGTGTTGGAACGATCGGCATGGGCATCCGGTCGGTATTTTAAGTTTTAGACCCCCGGCCCCGACCTGGCAGTTCATTTGAACCAAGTGTATTTTAGAAATGAACTTTGAGCGCCGAGCTCAAACCGGGCATCCGATTTGGATTCCGTCAGTTCTGACAAGTCACTTTCATCTCCCCGATCGTGTTGGAACGATCGGCACGGGCATCCGGACGGTATTTCAAGTTTTAGACCCCCGGCCCCGACCTGGCAGTTCATTTGAACCAAGTGTATTTTAGAAATGAACTTTGAGCGCCGAGCTCAAACCGGGCATCCGATTTGGATTCCGTCAGTTCTGACAAGTCACTTTTATCTCCCTGGTCGTGTTGTAACGATCGGCACGGGCATCCGGCCGGTATTTCAAGTTTTAGACCCCCGGCCCCGACCTGGCAGTTCATTTGAACCAAGTGTATTTTAGAAATGAACTTTGAGCGCCGAGCTCAAACCGGGCATCCGATTTGGATTCCGTCAGTTCTGACAAGTCACTTTCATCTCCCCGGTCGTGTTGGAACGATCGGCATGGGCATTCAGCCGGTATTTCAAGTTTTAGACCCCCGGCCCCGACCTCGCAGTTCATTTGAACCAAGTGTATTTTAGAAATGAACTTTGAGCGCCGAGCTCAAACCGGGCATCCGATTTGGATTCCGTCAGTTCTGACAAGTCACTTTCATCTCCCCGGTCGTGTTGGAATGATCGGCACGGGCATTCGGCCGGTATTTCAAGTTTTAGACCCCCGGCCCCGACCTGGCAGTTCATTTGAACCAAGTGTATTTTAGAAATGAACTTTGAGCGCCGAGCTCAAACCGGGCATCCGATTTGGATTCCGTCAGTTCTGACAAGTCACTTTCATCTCCCCGGTCGTGTTGGAACGATCGGCACGGCCATCCGGCCGGTATTTCAAGTTTTAGACCCCCGGCCCCGACTTGGCAGTTCATTTGAACCAAGTGTATTTTAGAAATGAACTTTGAGCGCCGAGCTCAAATCGGGCATCCGATTTAGATTCCGTCTGTTCTGACAAGTCACTTTCATCTCCCCGGTCGTGTTGGAATGATCGGCACGGGCATCCGATCGGTATTTCAAGTTTTAGACCCCCGGCCCCGACCTGGCAGTTCATTTGAACCAAGTGTATTTTAGAAATGAACTTTGAGCGCCGAGCTCAAACCGGGCATCCGATTTGGATTCCGTCAGTTCTGACAAGTCACTTTCATCTCCCCGGTCGTGTTGGAATGATCGGCACGGGCATCCGGCCGGTATTTCAAGTTTTAGACCCCCGGCCCCGACCTGGCAGTTCATTTGAACCAAGTGTATTTTAGAAATGAACTTTGAGGGCCGAGCTCAAACCGGGCATCCGATTTGGATTCCGTCAGTTCTGCCAAGTCACTTTCATCTCCCCGGTCGTGTTGGAACGATCGGCACGGGCATCCGGCCGGTATTTCAAGATTTAGACCCCCGGCCCCGACCTGGCAGTTCATTTGAACCAAGTGTATTTTAGAAATGAACTTTGAGCGCCGAGCTCAAACCGGGCATCCGATTTGGATTCCGTCAGTTCTGACAAGTCACTTTCATCTCCCCGGTCGTGTTGGAACGATCGGCACGGCCATCCGGCCGGTATTTCAAGTTTTAGACCCCCGGCCCCCGGATTTTCTCAATTCTTCTGAAGTAAATGAGTTTTAAAATTAATAATGAACATAATTGAGTAATTCCATCAAAATAAAAATATAGTAAACACTCACCTGTGCGGGCTGTGCTGTGGTGGTGGTGGATTGCTGAGGGATCATTCCGCTCTGGGAGAGGAGGCCACTGATTGCCTGCAAGAATACTGACACTTGGCTAGAGATCTCTTGCTGGAAATGATGCTGCTGCCGCTGCATATCAGAAATCTGCGATCGGACCCTGTCCATCATGTCGCTGGCAGAAGCGCTGGGGGCAACGGAAGGTATAGTGAAGGCACTGCCACTGGAAGAAGTATAGCTAGAACTCGCACACGTTGATGTCACCGCGCTTGCGTCTAGGCTCTCCCCAAAATCATATAGTCGGCCTTTCTTCGGTACGCCAGCTGCTGCCACCCACTCCACCGGATCGAACTCCGGCTGCTGCGTGTCTCCCTCCCCGTACTTCTCTGTCACTGCTTTGCTATATGTTTCCTACAAATTGAATAAAATAACTAGTCAATTTCATATGAATTACATGTCGATTTAAATGAACGGTACAAGTTACATATGTAGATAAACTTACCGCTGCTGACTTAGCTGTGTCACTCACAAAATCATTAGTCCCCTTCTTTTTGTGTGTTCTGTCGAACACCTCGAGGAACGACGGAGGTCGATTAAGCTCCACAGCCTGTTATACAATTCATAGTAAAAAAAAGTCAAATATTGGGATAAATTGTAAGAAGATAAATTGGTATATTACTTACCAATTTTTATTTATGAGCCGCATAAGAGATGGACCCACTCGTATGCAAATTTGAACCTGGTTTTGACGCCCTGTTTGCTTTGGCTTTTTCGGACTTTTCTATCCACTTGGGGTCGGCAAAATGGTCACGAGATATCTCCCAATCCTCCTGCCTCATCCATAGAGGGCGATGCGCCTTCCACAATTATCGGTCTTCACTCCCCCCACTCAATTTTTTAGCGTGTGCTCGGGCCTCATGTATTTTCCTCTTGTAACTTGAGAGCATAGTAGACTCCCAGGCACGACGACATCTCGCCGCGTCATGTCCACATGTGAATTGAAAAGACCGCTGTAAATCAATTGCTTTTCACACTTAGTATAAAGTTGTAAATTGACTTTGGGAAATACTTGAATTAAATGACGTAATTACTTACTAAGAACATGTTGTACAATGAATCGCGGACGGACATCGGAAAATCTCTGAAAGTGGAAGCTGCCCCGGGCACATGTGCCAACATGAGTTCGGTGGAATGATGGACAGCGCTGTGGGGTTCAAATTTCATACTGCAATTGTAAATGTCAAAATATTCATATTAGACAGTTGAGGGCTAATTAATGTAATATAACCTTATAGATTTACCCAGATACCCAACACGGGCGACGTCTATCATGGGTCGTGCCTCCCTCGTGACAACTGCCGGCATCGTCAAGGGGCTGACTGGTGGAGGTGGGCCCTGTACAAGTGGGAGGTGGTGGGAGGGCACTGAGACCTGTAAGAATTTATTGTCATGTGGAGTGATACATATACTGTGAACATATAATTAAAATATACATACCTGCAGCGGGAGGTGGTGGGGGTGGCGTATGCACAACAGGTGGGAGGCCACTGAGACCTGCAAGAATTTATTGTCATGTGGAGTGATACATATACTGCGAACATATAATTTAAATATACATACCTGCAGCGGGAGGTGGTGGGGGTGGCGTATGCACAACAGGTGGGAGGCCACTGAGACCTGCAGGAATTTATTGTCATGTGGAGTGATACATATACTGCGAACATATAATTAAAATATACATACCTGCAGCGGGAGGTGGTGGGGGTGGCGTATGCACAACAGGTGGGAGGCCACTGAGACCTGCAAGAATTTATTGTCAGACAGTTGAGAACAAATATTGAAGAATTTAAATTAAAATATACATACATGATCCTCGAGTCTTTTTGCCACTGAGACCTGCAAGAATTTATTGTCATGTGGAGTGATACAAATATTACGAACATATAATTAAAATATACATACCTGCAGCGGGAGGTGGTGGGAGTGGCGTATGCACAACAGGTGGGAGGCCACTGAGACCTGCAAGAACTTATTTTCATAAGTAGAACAAATGTTCAAGAATTTAAATTAAAATATACATACCTGTAGCGGGAGGTGGTGGCGTATGTACAAGTTGTGGTGAGCCGACACTTGCACCTATAAATAAATTCTTTTAAGTTTGTAAATAATTAAAATATTTATATAGCTAACTTATTGATCAAATATACCTGTGTCTGAAGAAGATGGTAGCGAGGAGGGAGTAGCGCCCCTCTCACTGCTAGATCTCCTCCCACCCCTAGTACGACCTCCTCGCACCATTTCCTTATTAATAACAAAACAATTAATACATATTAATCCACAATTATATAAGGCTAGACAAATGTTATTTAAAATTATGCTTAAAAGTAAGAATCTTCTTACTAAATTATCAAAACATGCCTCCCTCATGTTGATATATCTAGCTCAACTTCATCATCTTCGTCATCCATAGTAGTCTCATGAGATTCAAAATCTTCATCTTCATCTGATTCTTCCTCCCCTCTAACATCAACATTTAGCTCCGTCGGATCGACTTCTTCCACTCCATCTCGCGTACGTAATGACAATGGCTCATCAGATTCGTCCAGATTAAATCTAGAGGAACCGACAACGCCAACTTCGTCTGATTGATAATATTCAGCACGAGCAACCTCTGAGACATCTCCACTCATAGTTAACTCATAAGTGGGAAAGAGTTTTGAATTAACCCTGCAAACTGCCCACCAATCTCTATTCTTGGATGATGGATAGCTTGAATAGTACACTTGCTGGGCTTGTGCGGCTAAAATGAACGGTTCATAGGTCTTAAGTTTAGACCTATGCTTGACATTGACAATCCCATAATTTGTGTCATGTAGAACAGAATTAGGATCAAACCATTGACACTTAAATATGTATACATGATTGTCTTGTCCCAAATACTGAAGTTCTAAGACTTCTTCAAGAATACCATAGTAGTCCAATTCCATTTCATTGTATAAACTTCCCTTCACACATACGCCGCTGTTCATCGTAGACTTATTTCGCCCATAATCCCTTGTATGAAATTTGTATCCATTCACAATATATTCCGGATAGGCACGTGTCTGGTTCGAGGGGCCATAACTTATCTGTTGTACTCTTTGATCAGTAATGAGACCTTGTTCAACCTATATCCAAATTAGAGTAGTTAAAATAATAATAATTACCTCAACATATGTAAATACAAACATATATATTCAGAGTTCACACTAACTCGGTTTCTTAGCCATTTGGAAAAAAACTTCTCGCGTTCTTTTTCAATCTCCACATCCTGGATATTTGGACATTTTTCAGCTAATTCTGAATCAAATTGTCTGCAATATAAATGTAGCACCCCGTAAAAAAAATGATTAAAAAAATTTGATAAAGCCAATGTATAGACTTTATGAAGTCAATGTTGTATAGACTTTGAGGAAGCCAATGTATAGACTTTGAGGAAGTCAATGTATAGACTTTGAGGAAGCCAATGTATAGACTTTGAGGATGTATAGACTTTGAGGAAGCCAATGTATAGACTTTGTGAAGTCAATGTTGTATAGACTTTGAGGAAGCCAATGTATAGACTTTGAGGAAGTGAATGTATAGACTTTGAGGAAGCTAATGTATAGACATTGAGGAAGTGAATGTATAGACTTTGAGGAAGCCAATGTATAGACTTTGAGGAAGCCAATGTATAGGCATTGAGGAAGTGAATGTATAGACTTTGAGGAAGCCAATGTATAGGCATTGAGGAAGTGAATGTATAGACTTTGAGGAAGCCAATGTATAGACTTTGAGGAAGCCAATGTATAGACTTTGTGAAGTCAATGTTGTATAGACTTTGAGGATGTATAGACTTATGGAGTTGCTGGAAATGTGAATTAAGATCTTACTCAACATAAGGTTCAATCTCGAGGCAATTCAAAAGAATATATATCTCAGCGGCGTGCAACTCTCTATCTTCAAGCGTGTGAGTCAAGCAACGTCCGAACGCACGTCCAGGATGTTTAAATATGGAGAGCCGATCGGACGATTCATCCACTCCCCCATCATCATTACGTGGAGGTCGAGTACGACGAGTTTGAATCTCTGGCTCAAAGTACATAGAACAGAAGTTTGAAATTTCTTCAAGAATGTATGCCTCAGCAATCGAACCCTCCACCTGTGCCTTGTTGCGAACTTTCATTTTTAATTCATGCATGCACCTACAACAACAAGTCAGATGGCAACAATATGTAGCGGCTATGGACGACTTATAAGTTAACAAAAATTGTCACATACCTCTCAAATGGATACATCCATCGAAATTGTACTGGACCTCCGACGATAGTCTCATATGGCAAATGAACGACCAGGTGCTCCATCGAATCAAAGAATGCCGGAGGAAATATCTTCTCTAGCTTGCAAATGGTTGTGAAAACTTCTTGTTCGATAGTTTGTACATCCCGAAGTCTGAGTTCAGATGCACATAAAATCTTGAAAAATTGACTCATCTCAGTTAGTGCTCCCCATATCTGCTTTGGCAACAAATCACGAAATGCAATGGGCAGTAGCCTCTCCATGAACACATGACAGTCGTGACTTTTCATACCATATATTTTCCCCTCATTAACATTCACACAACGGGCTATGTTGGATGCATATCCATCTGGGAATCTCAGCTGTTTCAACCACTGACATACTTCCTTGATCTGTGTATCATGAAGCACATAAGTTGCTTTAGGCTGCACAGTTTTGCCATTGACACTTTGTAGTTCCAGTTCTGGACGTCTACAAAGCATCTTTAAATCCATACGTGCTTTGGCGTTGTCCTTTGTTTTCCCTTTAACATTCATGATCGTATTGAACACATTATCAAAAAAATTCTTCTCGGTATGCATGACATCCAGATTGTGTCGTACAAGAAGAGTTGACCAATAAGGTAATTCCCAAAAAATGCTTTTCTTGACCCAGTTGTGATCCTTTCCAAAATTAGGGAGTTGCCGTGTGCTACCAGACAATTGAACTACATCAGGTAAATTGTGCACCCGTGACGCCATATGTAGACCCGACACCCGTTGCAAGTCAGCTTCATCCATTTCAACAATATTTTTTTTAAACGAGTCTTTTTGCCTTCGAAAAGGATGGTCACTTGGTAGCAATCGCCGATGGCAATCAAACCAACAGCTTTCCCCCCCATGTTTCAATACAAATGATTTGGTATCTTCCATACAGTAAGGACATGCTAGCCTCCCATGTGTGCTCCAACCAGATAGCATTCCATATGCAGGGAAGTCACTTATTGTCCACATCAGTGCAGCCTTCATAATAAAATTTTTCTTCCTATATGCATCATAAGTAACAACTCCATCAGTCCATACAAATTTGAGCTCATCAATCAACGGCCTGAGATATATGTCCAAATTTTTTCCGGGACTTTTTGGACCAGGAATTACTAGGGACAAAAATAGATTTTCTCGCTTCATGCACATGTGCGGCGGAAGGTTGTACGGTGTCATGAACACTGGCCAACAAGAATAAGCTGCCACTGAACCACCGAATGGATTAAAGCCATCTATGCATAAACCCAATCGAACATTACGTGACTCCCTTGAAAAGGCAAGATGAGTACGACTAAAGTGAGTCCAAGCTTCACCATCGGCAGGATGACTGATTATATCATCGGCACGACGTACTCTTTCGGTGTGCCATGTCATATGTCGAGCCGTCTTTGAGGACATATACAGTCGCTGCAGCCAAGGCACAAGAGGGAAGTATCGCAACGCCTTGTAAGGTACATCTTTTGCCTTTGAATTGACCCCCCCCTTAGGTTTGAATCTGTCATGGCCACAAATGGAACATGATATCTTATCTGCATCATCTTTGTAATATAACATACAATGATTCGGACATGCATCTATTTTCACATATCCAAGTCCTAAGTCATTGACCATCTTTTTTGCACGGTAAAAAATTTCTGGCAACTTCTCGTCTCGAGGCAACATACTCTTGATCAAGAGGAGGAGACGGTCAAAACAAGTCTCACTGATGTGAAATTCAGATTTCAAGTTCAACAACTGTGACACTGCAGACAATCGAGTGTGATTTTCACAACCATCCCACAACGGCTCATCAGCATCCCTAAGTAGTTCATAAAATCTTCCGGCTGTCTTATTCGGCGCTTCATCGTGAATATTAAAACTAGGACCAGCAGCATCTACAACCATATCCACGTACCCACTTGTGCCTGCAATATTGTCGGGCTCATACCTCAAGAATTGCTCACCATGACACGTCCAATTCGTATAACCATCCACGAACCCTTTCGTGTACAAATGATGTTGCACATCCCATGTTGAACACCACCTCAAGTTTCTACAACTTGAACAAGGGCATCGAATGTGACCGTCGCGATCTATTGCTGCATTTGGATTCCCCAATGCAAATTGAATGAAACTCTCAACCCCAAGCTTAAAGTCATCTGACACCACCCGGTCAACTATTCTACGATACATCTATGAACGATCTGTCGACATTTTGCCTGCACCCAATAAATGACAATACACATCCTAACTTTCAAATCATTACTCATAATATTACACCCGACCCTTTCCTCACATCGTTCATCATAGACCATTTGCAGTTGGAAGAGGAATATTGATTAGATTATCACTTTTTAACCCATCCATGAAGGTTTGATCGCACAATCACTTACTATATGTGCTGCACGATTTGCTAAAAATTTCGGCATCATCTCCCCACACTTTTCCGATATACCAAATATATTTATTGATTTTGAAATTTTCTTAAACACTTACAAGTAAGTGGTTAAGAAAACACTCAAAATCAATAATGGTATATCAGAGAAGAGTGAGGAGACGCAACCGAAATTCTCAACAAACCATACAAACATATATAGTAAATGACTGCCTAAGTGCGATCAAGCATTCACAGACTGTCCAAACGGGACAATTCAAGACTTTGAGGTAGATATATACATTCTCATAAACAAATGAGAACATACACATCAATCCCAAAGTCTTGAACGGGAAGGCACATTGACACGGTTTTAACGCGCTCTCCTGAGGTGCGTGTAATGTTAGGTCGCACCCACGCACCTCAACTCACAGGGAATACCCCATGCATTTATATAACATAAAATTAAATAACAACGCAATTATCATTATGCACATATCAAATTAAATAACACCCAAATTACAAAAATTTTCAAATGAAGAACATCGAAGCTAAACAATCTACATTTTTGAGTCAAATTAACATCAAATTTCTATTAAAATCAGATTTAAAATTATATTTACATGCAATTAAAATTCACAAAGTTTTAAATCACAAAACGAATTTTTTGGGTATTTACCTATTGCTATAGAGAATTCTGATTTCTTTGCATTTATCCACATCTTTGTATATATGTACTACTTAAGATATGTGGTCATTCCATTTCTCTATATCTTCTTATCATCATAAGAAAAGGTCATTCCATTTCTCTATATCTACTTAAGATATGTGCTTTCCTACTTAAGATATTTTTGAGCCGTATTGATTGACTCAGTCATATATAGTATGCCAGTTTTCCTTGCCTAAGTCACTTTTATCCCAAAGAAGGTGATCAGTTTCATTGACCGGCTATGTGCAATTTTTTTTTGGTATGGAGAGAAAAATATAGTATGGTGGAACAATGATGGCCTTTGACTCATCTATGAGGGGTGTACGATGGTCACAACTCCTAGCAGGAGGGAGACCTGTAGGTTCATCAAAGACAGAAGTATAGGTTTGTAAGAGTATAGCCAAGTCTGGTGGGTGAGAAGAAAATGAGGGGGTAGGGGGTTTTAGCTGGGTTGGAATCAGCTAAATTGTATACAAGGCTCTGGCATTTCTGAGCTCTTTGTGCAATTTGGGGCCAGAAATCATATTGACCTTGTCGTCTGTGAGGCCTGTAAACTTGTACTGTTTACCCAGCCATGCAAAGGTCATAGTCATTTCCCTGATATTCAACACAATGTCACCCAAAAGCTGTAGCCAAGTTGCTCCTAGTACCACATCAATACCGCCCAATGGAAGAACTAAAAAATCCAAGTCAAAAGATACTTCAGGGAGCTGAAGTTTAACGTTAGGACACAGTCCTTCAGAAGGAACTTGCAGACCAGATGCAAGTCTGACTGCTGGATTTTCACAGGGTATTGTGCGGAGGTGAAGCTTCTTAACTATTGAAGGGTCAATGAAGTTATGGGTGCTCCCATTGTCAACTAATATTATAACTGTCACCCCACTGATTGTACCCAATATTCTCATTGTACCAGGAGTAGCCATGTTACCCACTATTTGTGATGAGATAGAAGGAATGTTCTTCTCAAGCTGACAGAACTCAGTGTCTTCCTCCATTGTAAATTCTGTTTGAACAAGATCATTATCATCACTCATTGGAATCAACTGCAGAAGAAACAACTTCTTTGCCTGACATGTGTGACAAAGGGTCCATTTTTCATCACAATTGAAGCAAAGCCCCTTAGACTTCCTTTCTTGCAATTGCTGACTAGTTAGCCTCCTAATGGGAGGATTGTGGTGGACAGATGGCGTGGGTAACAATGGGGGAAGTGAAGAGGACTGACCAGTGTACCGTCGCCTAGAAAGCAGTTTGGTTTCCTGAATTCTAGCTAACTCCATGGCATGAGTCAAGGTTCTGGGCTGGAAGGATCTCACTTCACAGGAAAATTCTTCCTTCAGACCACTAAGGTATGTGCCCAGAAGGTGTTCTTCAGGTACTCCAGAGATTTTATTGCATAGCTTTTCAAAGAGCCTTTGGTATTCTAAAATAGATCATGTTTGTTTGAGTTTACTAAGGGAACCATGAGCATCAAGGAAAGAAACAGATCCAAATCTTGAATCAAGAGCAGCTAAAAATTCAGACCAGGTAAGTGAATCTCGAGTAGCAGTAATGTGCCAATACCATTCTAGGGCCTCACCCTCCAAATAGTAACAAGCTGTGCTGAGTTTATGACCCTCAGGGGTCTTGTGATGGTGAAAAAACCTCGCAGCTTTGAATTTCCATTCAGCAGGATCAGTGGATCCAGCATAACGTGGAAATTCTTGAGGTTTGGGTCTAAAAGACCCTATAGAATCAGCATGATCATCCAAGGGAGCGGTATTACCCGAGCGGTGAACTATGGATTCTAGATCCGTCACCCATTGGAAGACTTCTTGCCGGAGAGACCCGATCTCCTGACGAATCTCAAGCAGCATGGACTTCAAAGCATCAGAATCGCCCATGGCCATCTATGCGGAAGAAGAAGAACTGGGGCTGGAGAGAAGCTCAGACACCAATTTGTTGTGTTTCCTCCTAGGTTCCCGGTCAATGCCCTCCAGAAGAGGTCTCGCGGAAGAGCTCCGAGTTCTTGCGGAGGAAGCCGTAGCTGCTAAGAACAGAAATAACTGGAAGAACAGAGTTGAGGAATAGGAAGGAAGAGGATTGAGAGAGATAGAGGACAGAATAGAAGAGAAGACTGGAGCCAAAAGGCATGTTACGGCCTTCCTTCCTCTGCTATTTATATTGTTCCCTGGTATTTACATGGCTCCGGAAGCTATGCCACATTTCTTGTAGGCAAGTCTTCCAAGAATGTAACAACTATTTTCATACAAGAAATCAAGAATTACATTTCCCTGTCATTATTCTTCCTCAACCATTTCTAACATACAAAACAAAGGTATATCGCCCACTGCTCAATGGAATGCTAACCGTATATGTGGATGACTGTTATGACTGTTGGAGCAACATCAGTGGGTTGTTTGAGCCGTTTCCAGCTCACTAACCTGGTGGTTCACCCAATTCTATGGGTTTCCTCCGTAACAGAGAGGGGGGCTGAGGTGTGTGCGTGTGTGTCTGCGAGGGGGAGGGGGGCCACGGACAAGGGAAGAGAGGGCGGTGGAGGGGGTGGGGGAGGGCGGCCAGAGGGAGTGAGGGAGCGGGAGAGGGGGGCTGAGGTGTGTGCTGTGCGTATGTGTGTGTGTCTGCGAGGGGGAGGGGGGCCACGGACAGGGGAAGAGAGGGCGGTGGAGGGGGTGGGGGAGGGCAGCCAGAGGGAGTGAGGGAACGCGAGAGGGGAGAGGGAGAGGGAGTGAGGGAGCTGGACAGGGGAGAGGGAGAGGGATTGAGTGAGGGGGAACAGGATCGGGAGAGGGAGAGGGATTGAGTAAGGGAGGGGAACATGATCGGGAGAGAGAGAGGGAGACCACTTACCGGCTGGCGGCGATGGCGACCGTGAGAAGACGACCACGACCGTGAGAGGGAGGGAGGTTGGCGAATGGCGGCGACGGCGAGGACGGCGGCTCCGGCGGCGACGTCCGCAAGCAGAGGGCAGAGGAGAAGGAGAGAGTGAGAGGGAGAGTGGGGGGGGTGGAAATGGGGCCAGGTGGAAGGGATGGGAGGGAGGGGTAGACGGTGGCGGGAAAGGGGGAATTTTGCGACGGAAATATGGACGGAACTTATTTCAGTCTGAAATTTCAGACGGATTATTTCCGTCTGAATATCCGTCCCAAATTTGCGACGTATATAAAGATGGAATATATTCCATCTATAATTATAGACGGATCTTCAGAGAGAGTATAGTATGTCCTTAATACCAACGGAATTTGTGACGGAAACTAATCCGTCAGAAATACAGACAGATTTTAAGACGGAAAATATCCGTCTGAAATATCCGTCTGTATTTCCGCTTTTTTTGGTAGTGCAAATTGTAATAGCAATCTTGGTAATTAAAGATTTGGTGTTTCATGCGAGAACTAAACACATTGATGTATGCTATCACAAACTCAGAGAGTTCATAGCAAATGACTTCATTCGGCTTGTCAAAGTGTCAACCAAGAAGAATGTCGCAGATATGATGACTAAGCCATTACTGTAGACACGCCAAAATTGACGTTACTATGAGTACATCTCATATTATCTTGTAATGCCCCGATTTGACCCTCAAATTAGCTCTGTTTGAGTGGTTTTTCTCACTTTTCTTGGATTTTCTCCCATTTTCTCTCTTTTTCTATTTTTCCCTATTTTTCTGTATTTTTCTGTATTTTTCTGGATTTTTCTGGATTTTTCTCTATTTTTATGTATTTTTCAGAAATAACGGCTTGATGTGGGGCGTCTTTTAAATAACGACTTTGCCTTGGACGTTTCTTAAAAAATTGACGACTATATTGGAGGGCGTCCATTCTTTCAAATTTTCATTTTTCTGGATTTTTCTGAGAATTTTTCGGAATTTTTTGAGAATTAACGACTTAACCATGGGCGTTATTTTTAATTCGAAAATAATAAAAAAAATAGAAAATCAAATTCACGACGTTGTTGAGGGCGTTACTTTCAAATTAAATATTTTAATATTATTTTTTAACCCCCTTCCAGAGTTGATTTGGTGGCATTCTGGGTGTTAGAAAAATTCACAAAAATAGTCGTTGGAATCAGGGCGATGAGATGCACCTTCACCTAAAAAATGGGAAAATAATATTGAGAAATGAAAAATGGCCCTATTTTGAATATTTTGAATTAACGTCCTTTGTTAAGGCACGTTTTAATTAACGCCTTTGACTCAGACGTGTTTCATAATTTTCAAATAAAGAAATATTTATTTCTAAAAATGATACAGGAGTTAACGCCTTTGTTTTAGGCGTGTTTTTAAAAGACGCCCTTTGGCAGGTCGTCAATTCTTGAATTGACGCCCTGGTCCAAGTCGTGTTTCAGTTTTGTGTTCCGAATGAACGCAGCCTTTCCCCAGAGAGTCCCTGCTTCGTTTGGGCTCTTGCCCAGTCTAATCCTCCCCTCTTTGGGCTCTTGCCCGTTCTTATCTCTTCCTCCTTTGGACTCTTTCCTCCTTATCCCTTCTATCTTATTAATAGAACTTCCGAGCTCTGTTAATCGGTTAGACTCCGGATTCTTCTTTCCCTCCCCTCTGTTGTTTCGCCCTTGGTTCTTCTTCTTCTTCTTCTGTTTTCCTTTTCTTTGGTTTTCTCTTCTTTTCTTCTCACAGGTTGCTGTCGCCGTTGGCTAAGGAAGGAACTCTGTGCGCATCAATCTCCATCTTTTAAAGCTTCTTCCCCATTGAATATCAAAGCCACAAGCAACAGAAGCAACAGGCTCCTTCTATTCTATTTTTATTCTCCTTTTGCTATTCGTTAACATGCATGCATAATATACATATTTTCTTCTCAACCACGTTGAGGCTTTCCCCATAGTGCAACTCTTGCACACTTCCATATTTTACTTTGCATTCATCATACCATTCATCTCCCACCCTTTTACATAGGGGTTTAAGGG
The DNA here is from genome assembly GCA_022559845.1 of Amorphophallus konjac. Taxonomy (NCBI): domain Eukaryota; kingdom Viridiplantae; phylum Streptophyta; class Magnoliopsida; order Alismatales; family Araceae; genus Amorphophallus; species Amorphophallus konjac. The sequence goes on along the minus strand of CM040122.1, from coordinate 13,292,106 downwards.
CCACCCCCTTAAGGTGTGTCTTTTTACAATTTTCATGCTCATATATTCATATAGATTTGATGCTACACCCACCTTGTTTCTAATTCAATTCTTTTGGTGGTGTTTGTTTGTTTTGCAAGGGTAATTAATTGAAAAGACTCTCTTCGTCGGCCGGCCGATCTTGAAGAGAAAAGGAGTACTCACATCCCCCGCATCTTTTGAGGTATTTTACGATCATCTCCCCATATCAATCTCCTCTTTGAGACCCTCGCGTCTCTGGCGATCACAACCTCCTTTTAGCACCTCGTGCTTATTCATGCTTATTTATTTGATTATTTTTATTCCCTAAGTGGATTTTAAATAGATCTACAAATTGGCGATCACGGTGGGACCCTTTCTTATTTTTTATTTGATTACCCCTTTCCCCTTGGCACCCACGTGTGCCCTTTCCTATTGGTACCCACGTGTACCCCTCCTTTTGTGCCACTCGGGCACCCTCCCTTGTGCATTGCACTCTCCCCAAAGTGATCTGTCAATTAGATAGATTTGTTTTAAAACTTTCACTTATTTAAAATCTTGATGAGCATGCTTCTGTGTTAACAATTATATTTGTTGATTGCCTATGTGAGTGCTTCTCTACTTTGATATTGCTGGCCGCGGGGGTTTTCTGGAAGAAGGCAATTAACGCCTCTGACAGAGGCGCTTTTTTTAGTTAACGCCCTATCGCAGGGCGTCTTTTTCCTGTTTAACGCCTTCTGTCAGGGCGTTTATATCATATCTTCTTATGCTGTGAATTCACGCCCTCCCACAAGGCGTTTCTTTATTTGGTAGCGCCTCTCTTCAGGGCGCGTTGTCATGATTTGACGCCACCACCCCTGGGCGTCTCTTTATTTGGTTGAGCATCCTTGATAATTAACGCCCTGCCCCAGGGCGTCTCTTTTATTGGTAGCGCCCTGCCCCAGGGCGTCTTATTCCTGTGTTTTCACCGAACTCCTTTGTTTATCACTGTATCATATTTCTGCTTATATCTTGCATTCATTCATTCATTTTGCATTGGTTTGAGAGGCCTTATCTCTTTATACTAGGAGCCACACACACCCTTGGTGAAGGAACGACCCTCCATTGAGCATTCCGTCTCTTTGGATTGGAAATTCCTAAACCAAGCCTCCATAAGTCCCCGCACCCGTGGATTCCCTCACGGACGCCGAGCAGGTTGTACCCTTTTGGAGTCCCGATATAGTTGGCCTAATACGTGGTGAGTGAGAGTTCCTAGTTGGCATTGAAGTGAATCATATTGAAACTAGGACTCTCCTTGTGTGAATCTTTCCAAACTTTATTAAAATTCATTAATTCACCAAGGATTAAACAAATCAAAATCACGGTAATCATTCCAACTTGTGTACTTATTTGCATAATTATTGAGAATTTTGATTATATAATGGCTTACCATGATAGAAACATGTTCAATTCAATTCATGAGGATGCACAACCTAGCACTTCATATCCTCAATTTCAACATGTTAATCAGCATTCTCACCATTCTTTCAAGGGACCACGTCCTTATTCTCATGGTCATGCCCGACCCATGGGCAGTGTCCATTCTTATGGTCCCCCTCCTCAATTGCGAACCACTATTCCTCCGGGACCGTCTCCTCCCAATGATGAGAGGGTCTCTCAAATCTTGCATGCATTAGATCATCTCACCCCTCAACAGATCCAAGCCCTTAAGGCTGCCGTTGAGGGTGCATCTCCTTCATCTCCTCCTCCTTCTATTCCTATACGGGTGGCCCATCACCTACCACCTCCTTCCTCTAATCGGGTAGCCCATTACCCATCTCCTCCTATTCACACTCCTCCTCGGGTGGTCCGACACCCGCCTCCTTCTATTCCTCCTCCAACACGGTCCCGAGGCCCTTTTATTCCTTGTAATCCGACCCATCCGGGTTATCCCGTTAATTCCCCTCCACGGCCTTCTTATACGGCCCCTCCTTCAATGCCCTGCCAACCCTCTATTGTTCATGTTACGCCCCTCCAGCTGGATATCCTTGATAAGATTGCTTCCATGGAGGAACAATTAAAGAGGGTTACAAGTTCACGGCCAGCTCCTCCTACTCCGGTTAATCCTCTCTACGCGGCTTTGGATGATATTACAAGAATGGAGAGAGAATGGAAGGATAGGAAAGAAGACTACGGAGTCGACATTCCAAACAATCAAGAACCGGCAATTGAAGATCCTGAGCCGGTATATGATGATGAAGTTATGCAGGTACCCCTTCCAAGTTTCCTTCGTTTCCCGCTCCCTCCAATTTCATTTGATGAACCCCCTGCTCAGGACGAAGCCATCGTCCCTAATCCAACTCCTATTCCCGAGACCTCATGGTGCTACGAGGATGGGTCGATACTCCAATCACCCGCGCCGGCGCATCTTGAGTCTCCCCCCACTCCTAACACCGCTCGCCCCGTTAGGCGCTTTCTCCGCAATAAACCTCCATCAATTGCCAAACCTCCACCAATTACACCTCCCCCCATTATGCCATTAGCCTCCACCTCGGCCTCCACTTCCCCAATTAGCCTGCCATTACCCTTCATTATCCCTTTAACCCCAAAACCCATTTTGCCTATACCTCCACCACATAGCCTTTCGCCTTTACCCATGGCTAATCCTGAGCAGGATCCACCCCTTTTTGCACTCGAGCCAACCCCGACTGCTTCCGAGCAAAGGGAGAAGCTCGACGTGTTTGAACCTCCGCCTCCACTCACTCATTTGTCAACATCTCCCGTTATACCTCCACCATCCACGGAGCCTTCCGCCTCCGCCTCACCTCCCTTTATTACTCGGAAGGGGAGCGCTGCTACAAGTACTTGTGTCGAGGACAAGCAAGAGCCGGACAAGAAAAATTCGGCCGTGGCTAGGCCATTCAAGAGGCAAGAATTCATTTACCGGATGCCAATCCGGGTTATTGTGCCAAGCATGGTCGAAGAAGCCAAGTCGTCGCCACTGCTCAGCAGATGCCAAGAATTGATGCCGTTTAAGGGCCAGGCAGGGCTCCCCTTGTTCCTACCTTCAAGTTCAGAATTTATTCTACACAAGGGGCGAATGCCCATCTTATTCGACATTCTTTATACACCACATTCAATGGGCAACACAATGCTTCCCGTTCCAACTCTACGACTCCCTCACATTGTTGATCTTTGCTTTCAAAGGGGGTTGCCGCTTCTTGAAACTCCTTTTATTGGGCCGATTGGCTATACTTTTTCACTGCCGTGGAGGGGCAGTTCTCTTGGTACTAAGGGGCCGTCCCCTATTTTATCCGTCTTCTATTCATCCATTTCTATCACGTCTTCTTCATGGGCCACTCCAAGGGAAAAGAGGAGGATCTCTCCCTCTCACCCTTCATATTCTTCATCTTCTTCGAATTTCATGCATTTTTCATTCATTCATTCATTGCATTCATCACTTCCATCATTTTGCATACATTTACATTTCCTGATTCCCGGGTTTCCTAACCCGTATCTTCCCCGTCTTCCGGCATCGCCGGACATTCCGCATTTCTCATCTTGTTCATCTTCGTCCACATCAATTGGGCATGACGCCCCTTCCCATTTTCTCATTCCTCCGGAACCTCCGGATTTTCCTCCAAATTCTCCTTCATTTCTCTCGCTTCTCCCCGGGCATCGCGCCCCTTTCCACTATATTCTTCCGGAACCTCCGGACTCTCTCTCAAGGCATCGCGCCCCTTTTCGTCTTCTTCTTCCGGAACCCCCGGATTTTCCTCCTGATTCTCCTTCATTCTTCTCTCTTTTCTCCGGGCATCGCGCCCCTTTCCACATTCTTCCTCCGGAACCTCCGGATTCTCATTCCCTTTCTGATTTTATTCCGCCGGAACCTCCAGATTTTCTCTTCGGGCATCGTGCCCCTTTCCCTTCTATTCCTCCGGAACCTCCGGATTTTCTTTCCTCCTGCTTAGGGCATCGCGTCCCTTTCCATCTTATTCCTCCGGAACCTCCGGATTTTCCTCTTGATCCTCCACTCGATTTTCCCTCTTTTCCCCCCGGGCATCGCGTCCCTTTCCATCTCATTCCTCCAGAACCTCCGGATCCTTCATCTTTCTCTCTATCCATTGGGCATCGAGCCCCTTTCCCTGCTATTCCTCCGGAACCTCCGGACCCTCCTAATCTTTTTTATCCACTCCTATCCTTCGGGCACGACGCCCCTTTCCGTCTTCCTCCTCCGGATCCTCCGGACCCTCCATCGTTCTTCAAATTCATCTTTCTGTTCTTCCAGAACATCACATCATTCATTTTCTTCTTCCTTATCCATCATCTTTTTCCCTATTTTTTTCCAGGGCATCGCGTCCCTTCTTTCGTCATCCCTCCGGAGCCTCCAGATTCTTCTTCCACTCGTGATTCTCCTCCTTCTTTCGTCACCCCTCCGGATCCGCCTCTTTCCATCTACCAATTTCTTCTTCTGATTCCCCCTGATCTCGGGTCTGATCCAACTTCTTCCACATCCACTGCCTTGGGCATCTGCCCTTTCTCCCACTGCTTTCGAGGCTTTAGTCGTCACTCCTCCTCCTTAATTTTTCGCTTCTTCTGTAGACCTTTCATGTGATCAGGGTCTCACACCTTAGTGAGGGAGTTCTAGCCCTCGCCTCTCTTCCTTTTTTTCCTTATTCGTCTGAGTCTGGTCTTGGCACCACTCCTTCTTGTTAAGCCACTTTCAAATCCTTTGCTTCCTTCCTTTTATCTGCCGAAAGAGGATTATCCCACGATGATCAACATCTCCTCGCCTCTGGCAACAGCTGCTTCTACAAGGTTGCAAGGTAATATATTGGCGTAAGCGCATTTTTATGATATCATTACCTCATTACTTCACGCATGATTTTCAAAACAAAGTGCTTCTTAACAAGAGTAAGAGTGGTGTTTTAAACCTTTATCTTAGATTTGTTTATTAAATTCAAAAGAGTCTTTAGGCTTGCTTTTGCAGCACATGTGGTAATAAGAACCCCGCACTGGGAATTCAACATTCTCTCCCCTCTTGTTAAGAGCAACCCTTAGCTGGGCATTCCACACACTTCACGGCGTCCTTAGCCGGCTCCTTTTGATAAAACACCGTTGCTACTTTGGCCATGCCATGAGAATTCCTGAAAGTCTTTTTCTCTTCTTTACTCGGCCGAATGCAGGGACAAGAGGTTGACGGATGAGATGACCAACCTCGGTACTCCCCAATACGAGAGGAGTCTCAAATAGGGGCAGTCTTGACCCAAACTAAAAATAAAATTTCATTATACATCTCGCCTAAGGGACTATTATGAATATCGAATCAAAATTTTGATAATTGCAAAATTGTGATTTATGGCATGACAAGAGTGGCAAAGTCCCCGCAGGGAAAACCCTGGTCGTATGCATGTCAAGGGTCTGAAAATTAAAGGCAAAAAGCCCCAGTGCAACAGACTACCTCTTTGAGGGTTTAATACCTTAGAAGGAATTCAAGTCCTGATATCTCCCATCCTGCATAAAGCTTATCCACAATTATTCTTCTCTTCTTCCTCCAAGACCGAATGTTTCTCGGGTATGGCCTTGGTAGGGGCACCGTTAATTAATGGCGGTCGGTTATAGGACGCCACTTTCAACGCACGCCCGGCTTTGGGAAATTTTAAACGAAAAGGGAAGGAACGAGGACCCACAATTAATGGTTTAAACACCCTTTGATGCTGCATTAGCTATGTCTAAACCAAAATTCAAAAAAATTGAATATTGCAAAATCAAACAAAAAAAAATTGAATATTGCAAAATCAAACAAAAAATTGAATATATCTTTTCCTAAAAACCACAAAAATTTGCATATTGATAAAATTCATAAAAATTGGAATATCTTTTTCAAAACTCATAAAAATTTGCATATTTCAAAATCCAAAAAAATTGCATTGTATTTTTTTCTAATGGTGTTTTGCAGGAACAACTTTGCAAGGACCAAGAGCACGGGATGAGTCCTATCTCCACTCATTGCTATCAATCTATTGATTCTTCCCGATATTCTCACGACATGCCACCCTGGGTATCATTTTTGATTATCATCTCCCTACATCATTCTCATTATCATATCTCCTGATTATCATCCTGATTATTCATCTCGAGATCTTTCAATCAACTCCTGCTGATTTCTCTTGATTAATTCTGCCACTGGACATTGTATCATTCTGAACATTCAACTCCAAATCTTGATTAGCCAAGTTGTCATCCTCATGACGAAACAACAAATAATGATGCTTTGCAATGCCATGATTTAACTCGGGCTATTCATGCCATATACATGTTATTCATGCTATGCTTGCTATGCTTAAATGCCTTATTCATTGCTTGTTACCTTCATTATATCTTGGCTGATGAATCTTTGAGCGCAGGAAGAAGCTCTTGGTCCCACCGACTGGGCATCATCATCCAAGTCCCACGGTGTTTGCACATTATTTCATCTCAGTTCCCATGCTTATTGACATCACCATCTCCCTGTATGCATTCTACTATATGTTACATATGTTAATAGATTATATCAAGGACCTTGTGGCTTTGGTAAATCTGGGATTTGAGTTCCCCTTCATCAAAAATAATGATGATTCCAGAGAAGTCTTAGTCACACGGATAGGCCGTTGAGCCGTCCAAGACTGGGGACGATAGTTCCCTTTTTATGAGTTGGTGCGTGGATAAACGGGCTTCGGCTTAGTATCAGCTCGCAGAATTGGTTTCTTGACCCAGTCTGGGCAGTTTAGCAATATTATCCTTGATTATATTATATCTTCATTTGTTTTATTTTCCCTTTAGCCCAGCATGCATTCATGTAGGAATTTGAAACAATTGTAAAAAATCATTCTGATAAGCTGATGTTGAGAGTTAAATTGATCTTAATCTTTCCAAGATGTGAGATATTCATTGCCGAATTGTGTCTTCAGTTCGTTTTGTCGCCGTTTTGGGTCATTTTCTCGAAAGCTCCTTGTTTGGATTTTTATCATCTTATTTTATCTCCTTTCCTTTGATCCACCTTGGCTGCAGCACGTCCACATTGGCTGGTAACCGCTCCCCAATGGTGAAACCTACAGGTTTGTGACCTGGGGTACTTCCACCGCGCTGGAAGTTGATCATTTATTTTATCTCCTTCGTGCACCTCGTGCACACTCCCTCTTTTATCCAAACATCGTTGATTTCATTGAATTTCCCGAGATTACTTTATCTCGTGCTTTTGATTTCATTCTCATCAAGTGAAGTTGATTGCGTGTCTCATCACACCTTGGCATCTACTTTTCAGTTTGCACTGCTCCCTTGCAAAGCAGACGCCAAGGCGGGGCAGCTGTAGACACGCCAAAATTGACGTTACTATGAGTACATCTCATATTACCTTGTAATGCCCCGATTTGACCCTCAAATTAGTTCTGTTTGAGTGGTTTTTCTCACTTTTCTTGGATTTTCTCCCATTTTTCTCTCTTTTTCTATTTTTCCCTATTTTTCTGTATTTTTCTGTATTTTTCTGGATTTTTCTAGATTTTTCTAGATTTTTCTCTATTTTTATGTATTTTTCGAAAATAACGGCTTGATGTGGGGCGTCTTTTAAATCACGGCTTTGTCTTGGGCGTTTCTTAAAAAATTGACGACTATACTGGAGGGCGTCCATTCTTTCAAATTTCCATTTTTCTGAATTTTTCTGAGAATTTTTCAGAATTTTTTGGGAATTAACGACTTAACCATGGGCGTTATTTTTAATTCGAAAAGAATAAAAAAAATAGAAAATCAAATTCACGACGTTGTGGAGGGCGTTACTTTTAAATTGAATATTTTAATATTATTTTTTAACCCCCTTCCAGAGTTGATTTGGTGGCCTTCTGGGTGTCATAAAAATTTGCAAAAATAGTCGTTGGAATCAGGGCGATGAGATGCACCTTCACCTAAAAAATGGGAAAATAATATTGAGAAATAAAAAATGGCTCTATTTTGAATATTTTGAATTAACGTCCTTTGTTAAGGCGCGTTTTAATTAACGCCTTTGACTCAGACGTGTTTCATAATTTTCAAATAAAGAAATATTTATTTCTAAAAATGATCCAGGAGTTAACGCCTTTGTTTTAGGCGTGTTTTTAAAAGACGCCCTTTGGCAGGTCGTCAATTCTTGAATTGACGCCCTGGTCCAAGTCGTGTTTCAGTTTTGTATTCCGAATGAACGCAGCCTTTCCCCCAGAGAGTCCCTGCTTCGTTTGGACTCTTGCCCAGTCTAATCCTCCCCTCTTTGGGCTCTTGCCCGTTCTTATCTCTTCCTCCTTTGGACTCTTTCCTCCTTATCCCTTCTATCTTATTAATAGAACTTCCGAGCTCTGTTAATCGGTTGGACTCCGGATTCTTCTTTCCCTCCCCTCTGTTGTTTCGCCCTTGGTTCTTCTTCTTCTTCTTCTGTTTTCCTTTTCTTTGGTTTTCTCTTCTTTTCTTCTCACAGGTTGCTGTCGCCGTTGGCTAAGGAAGGAACTCTGTGTGCATCAATCTCCATCTTTTAAAGCTTCTTCCCCATTGAATATCAAAGCCACAAGCAACAGAAGCAACAGGCTCCTTCTATTCTATTTTTATTCTCCTTTTGCTATTCGTTAACATGCATGCATAATATACATGTTTTCTTCTCAACCACGTTGAGGCTTTCCCCATAGTGCAACTCTTGCACACTTCCATATTTTACTTTGCATTCATCATACCATTCATCTCCCACCCTTTTACATAGGGGTTTAAGGGCCACCCCCTTAAGGTGTGTCTTTTTACAATTTTCATGCTCATATATTCATATAGATTTGATGCTACACCCACCTTGTTTCTAATTCAATTCTTTTGGTGGTGTTTGTTTGTTTTGCAAGGGTAATTAATTGAAAAGACTCTCTTCGTCGGCCGGCCGATCTTGAAGAGAAAAGGAGTACTCACATCCCCCGCATCTTTTGAGGTATTTTGCGATCATCTCCCCATATCAATCTCCTCTTTGAGACCCTCGCGTCTCTGGGGTTCACAACCTCCTTTTAGCACCTCGTGCTTATTCATGCTTATTTATTTGATTATTTTTATTCTTTCAAGTGGATTTTAAATCAAATCTACAATTACCAGCTACTATGTTTAAGCATTGCCTTGACTTAAATGTTCTTGCCAAGTGATGATTGAAGGCCCCTTGAGAGAGCTAGGGGTGTGTTTTTGCTCAAGGTGGAGTCATATGTTAGGGTTGAAGATGTATATCTGTTGGTTTGACCGTGTCAAAAGTAGAGAATGTGAAGTTTGACCGCAATCAAATTGGATGGGCCTCACGGTCCATTCTCGCGTCATGCATGTATGGCATTGAAAGGTGCTCCTCACCCCGATTATGAGAAATTGCATTCCCCTCCCATTATCATGTCAACCCCCCCCCTCAGTTTTCGACCTCCTCCTCTTTGCCTTGTAGAGAGAGAGAGAGAGAGAGAGAGGATGTTGTAGTAGCTTAAGCAGTGTGTTGCGACTATGTCCTTTGAGAGAGAGAGAGAGGGAGTGGATGTGACGAGAGGAGATCTCAACTCACACTTAGAAGAAGAGGTGGACACCTCATCTTCTCTTTTTGCTCTACCATCGTCTTCTCATCCCCTCACTCTCATCAACTTTAGGTACATTGTCGACCTGGAGAGCTTGGAGCTCATGGGTGTGCTTCCTTCCCTGGAGAAGCTCACCAATGTTAATGTAAGGTTACTTCCCCATCCATTATATTGTTTCACACTATAGTGAGTTTTTCTTAGTGCTCTCTCCGTGGATGTAGGTGGCTCGTGTCTCAACCATGTAAATCTCGTGTTCATCCTTCTATGTGATTGTCATTTATTTTCATTTTGAGTTTGATGAGAAAAGGAGATTGATTTCGCTACGTGGAGGATAAACGATAGAGTGACAAGAAGTAGAACATAGTTGTATGTCAGACCTATCTAGTCCTACTAGTAGACTTGTATTTGTAAGTCCCTTGTCTAGGGAGAAGACATTCCTTACTCCGATTGATTAAACCCATGTTCTGATTGATTGAAAGCAGCTTAGACCTATCTCAGAAGCCTCGAGAGATTTAAATAGACCAATCCGTTCTATCCTCCAAACTCGAGTGTTGCTAGTCGCGTAAGGGCGGTTCTATTTGTGTTTGTCTATCCTTTTTGTATAACATCTTGGAGTGTGACGAGTCCTATGAGCTAGATGGCGACGGACACATGAGCTAACATCACATCCACAATGTTCAGTAGTGCATTTGTAAGTTAGCATTGCGTAGGATATCCATTTTTACTTGTGTCTTATGAAGGGGCCGATGCTCTAAAAGTACACAACATGGGGGGTATAGGCCTGTCAACCGATTCAGATATTATTTGACTTTGCTTCGAATCTGTATTAGCAGATAATATTTGAATTCGTATTCATTTTTTTAGATACAGATAATATCCGAATTTGAATCGGAGCGGATATAGATATTATAATATTAAAATATCTATTTATAATATTATAAATCATATAATATATATTTTAAATAATATATTATAAAATAAATAATATTGTAGAGAAATATAGATATTTTATAATTGTATTTTAATTTAGAGTTTATTTTATATATTTTTGACTTTTGAATGTCTCATTGACCGTCAAAAATTTTATTATTATCCACATTACTAGAAATTATGTTTCCGAAGGAGCAATTAATGTGGTGAATATCTATTAAATTTTTTATGTTTATTTCATCAAATTTAGAGTCATTGTAAGTGTCCTTTGAGTTTTTACTTAGTATTGTTGTTCCCCTTTTTACCCATCATCTTAATAAAGCTGAGAGCAATCTCATGTATAGAATATGTTAAATTTGTGGAGTATTCTGAAATCGGAGTGGATAATTTAAATAATTTAAAATTTTAATTCGAATCAAATACATATAAATAATATAATAATTCATCGGATAGCAGATCAAAATCGGATAATTCAAATTTTAAAACAGAGCGAATACAGATAGTCATCTTTCGGCGCGGTCCCGAATGTGATCGGGAGTGATATGCGTCCTTTCGGGTGGACCGTAGTGCCAGAGAACCCATACAACGGTGTGTGTAACGGTGTGAGTCGAGACAAACCATACCCATAAGCACAAGGCAGTCGTATGCAACAACATTAGGACCGCTTCCATTATCTACTAAGATGCGGTGCACGGTACACTGATTGATGGTGGCTGAGACCACCAACGCATCGGAATGGGTAGTGGTTACATCGTCTAGGTCATCATTCGATAAGACAATGGGATCTTTTAGGTGTCCCGGGGTGGCGATTTCATGTCGAGTGTTGTCGCCTCGTTCCACGGTGTTGATCATCGATGTGTATCGTCATCGCCTGTTCGCGCTGTCTCCGCCCGCGGCCGGCCCCCCAAAGATCATCATAATCTCCTTCCCGTTGGGTCGGTTGTCGAGGGGCGGAGGTGTTCATTATCGCTTCTCTGCGGCCTTGGCGAGGAACTTATCGAGGAGTCCTCTGCGGATGAGGTCCTCGATTGCGTCCTTTAGGTTGATGCATTTGGCGGTATCGTGGACGTGGTCACGGTGGTAGCGGTAGTATTTCTTCTTGCTCCTCGAGTTTGGATCTGACTTCATCCGGGGAGGTCATTTGAGAAACGCCTCTTCGCGGATTTGGTCAGGGGGAGCTGTTAGGGCATGTAGTTGCGGTAATTGCCCCTTTCCTTTTCTGGGTGATCGTGACGGTCTCAGTCGCGTCGCTCTGGCTTATTCTGCCCTTCTCGCGACGAGTCAGCGAACCTCTTCCGATCGGACTGATCGGTTCCGGCCGCGCGGCCCAGGGCCGCAGTATTCTCCTCGCAACGCACATGCTTCTGCACCAGGGCGAGGAGGTCGGTGAGGGTCGTCGGGGCTTCGACTCCGAGAGCACGTCGGAGGATGTGGTCTCGCGTCCCTTGGGTGAGTGCGGTAGTGGTGATAGATGCTGACGTTGAGATGTGGGATACGGAGCGCCTCCATACGGAAGCGTGAGACAAAGTCCCACAGTGTCTCTTCTTTTCCCTACCTGAGAGCGAGCAGGGTCACCTCCGACTTGGCCACCTTTCGGCAGCCAATGAAGTTCTCCTTAAACAGCTCCTTGAGCTGCTGGAAAGAGGAGACGGTCCCGGTCGATAGGGACTCGAACCAGGCCCGAGCATTCTACCGAAGAGTCGTAACGAATGCCAGGCATTTCACAGTATCCAAGGCCTCGTGAAAGACCAGGTGGGACTCGAAATTGTGCATGTGGTCGGCATGGTCGGTGGTGCCGTCGTAGGAGGTGAAAGATGGCAACTGAAGCTTTGGCAGGATGGGGGCTTCCATGATCTCCTTGGAGAAGGGAGCATGAAAGTCCTGGTCATTGTCGATAAGACCACGATTCTTGGCAGCCAGGAGGACGTCATCCAAGTAACAGACTTTGTCCTCTATCTCACTGATGCGCTGGAGCTGGAGATCCATCTCCGGGTTGGAGTGCAATGGGCTACGCACCTTTGGTGCGGGTGAGCTGTGCGATCGTTAGGTCTTGGCGACGGAGGCATGGGAGGCCTCCCGTACTTGGCGAGAATTCTCCTCGGACCGGACCCTCTCGTTCTGCTGCCGTTCGGGCGGGACGTGCTGGGGGTCTACAGGCAGGCTTAGGAGTTCCTGACATAATCCTGTCAGGGCTTGGATCTGCTGGCGGATTTCCTCAAGGTCGCCCGGCGTGACTTCTTGCCGTGGGTGGGCAGAGGATGCCTCCTGCGATCCACGGCGGGAGTTGGGTCCCTGATGAGATCCGCGACCCCGGTTGCTGGCATTAGGGGTGTTCATAGTTTGGTTCAAACCGAACCAAACCGAACTGAACCGAATTTCGGTTCGGTTTGAACCTAAATTCGGTTCGGTTTGGTTTCATAACATGTGAAATCGAACCAAACCGAATAAACTAAATTTATTATTTATTTTTATTTTTATTAATACTATATAACATAAATATATTAAAATATTTAAAAATATAATTACATATACGTATAAACATATAAAATATAAGTTTTTTTATTTTTTATTTATATTATATATAATTTATTAAATTCATATATATTGTAATAAGATATAAAAATTTTGGTTCGAACCAAACCAAACCGAATTTGTTTGGTTTGGTTCGGTTTGGTTTGAGGTTTAGTTTAGTTTGATTTGGTTTGGAAAAAAAAGCCATCAAACCGAACCAAACCGAACCATGAACACCCCTAGCTGGCGTTGCGGAGACTCCCATGGGGTGCCATGGCCTTTCGTTCGGCGTTTACCACATACGGTGCCAAGAAGGGTAGAGGCAGAAATCTGGTTTCTACGCCACGTACCACCTTCTCTATTTATTAGTTTGGGGAAGATCGTCTAGCACCCGTGGAAGTCTCAAACACCAGAAGTAAATGGGCGTCAGAAGGAGTCCCGGGTGTTACCCCAGGGGACAACCCTCCGATGTTTAAGTTAGCAATGGATTAATAAAGAGTAGAGAAGAGTAGGCGAGAGAGTGAGAGAGAGGATGTAGTAGAAGATCGGGGAGCCGTGTAGATCGTCCAGACGAGTGCTCGCCACTCCCAGTGTTCACTCGGTGAGTACTCGTTGGGTGGTAAGGTCGTGGAGGAGGAATCCTCCCTCAGGGCGTGGACTGTCATCACTTCTCCCTTTTTGTAACAAGGTTAATTAGTAGCTCTATTCTCTTGCGTAGCGATTTGGCAGAATGGTCCACTATGTCCTCTCTTCTCTGTCGATGTCCCTTTTATAGGGAGTTGTCCTGGAGCAAGAGACCTATCCCTTAACAGGGAAGGGCGCAAGTAGTGGAGTAACGCCTCCCGCGATTGTGGCAGGAGTTTTTCGTTGGAGGGCGATTACCCCGGCGTCGACTGGTCTCTGGGCGAGTCTTACGGCGCTCGTGGGACGTGCTCGCCCGTTACGGGGTCGAGGACGACGTCATAGGGGGTAACGGTCGGTCGTCGGAGAGTTCTCCGATGGTCATCGCGCTTGGGCCGTAGCCTTTCTGTGCTGTCGAATTCGATGTTGAGCCGTAGTGGGCCACACCTTAATGGGCTACGGCCGCTGGACATCCCTTAGGCGCGCTGTAGATCCAGAGTTGGATTGAGCTCATTATAACTGGTCGGTCATGGGTCGAGCTAGATTTACCCTCCTCACCCCCTATTAGTTACAATATCAAAATTAGCATTGATAAATCTATCTAATATTTATAACCAAATAACTGAGTAACCCCTTACGTAATCATACATGTTTGCTCTTTCAATTTATTGCTCGAAGGCTGCAAGTAGTCCCCCCATCTGCATCATTTCTCCACTGTCGGAGTCACCCCAGTCTGCGTCATTTCTCCACCGCCGGAGTCACCCCACTCTGCGTCATTTCTCCACTCTAGAGAGAGAGAGAGAGAGAGAGAGAGAGAGAGAGAGAAGGTTGCCCCCTCCCCCACCGTCGGACTCCCCCTCTATGCAACCCCCTCCCCCACTGTTGGAGTCCCCCCCCCCTATGCAACGCCCTCCCCTACCGCTACCAGGGACATCGACAACAAGGGAGAGTTGAGCTTCAGACATTGCACGTGCGTAGCTCTTCCATGGAGGGACAAGGTGAGTGGATTGTGATTTCAGGACTCTAGGGATGGGAAAATTTTCCGATGTTCACTTTCGATGGGAGCAACCCATCTCATTTTATAGGGGGTTTCACCCTCCCATCCCCTCCGTCTTGTGATTGGCCCCTTTCACCTCTGCAATTGCCACTTCCTATGCCTTCAGTTTCAATCTTGTTTGGCACCTTATGTTGACTTTCTCTGTGGTTTGGTCGCTATCCACCAACATGACTAGTACTGTTCAGTATAGTACGATATCGTGTTGTATAGTTGCACGCGGAAAAGGAAGAATGATTTTTTTGTCTAGAGATATCGATCTATTATATATATAATTATAAAAAATAAAGTTATAACATATTATCTCATTTGGTCAGTGTTTTGTTAAATACATGAAGTCACAAGTTCGCTGCATAACTCACTTTTTCTAAAAAAATGTTTAGACTCGATTTAGCTAGGCCACCTTTGCCGTTTGGCAATGATTTTTTTTTTTGGGAGGGGAAAGCGGGGGCCGCACCTCCCATCGCGAGAGATGCGGCTCGATCCCGCGCCCTCCTGCCACCTGCGCAAGAGGGGGGAGGGGGGTGTCCACCCCGCCACTGGCGGGGGGACCCGTTTGGCAAGGATTGAAGGGATGCTTTTATCAAAATTCCTTTCACGTAAGAGCCTTGGTAAGGTAAAGAAATCGATCACTTTTAAATTTTGATTAATAGTTTTAATGACTTTTAAAATGTAATTTTAAGATAATTATAATATATTTAATTAATAGAGATTAATAAAAATAAAGAAAAATAATTGAGTTAGAGATGAATAGTGTTAGGATACGTAGAGTTTTGTGGTTAGTGGGTCTATTAGACCATACGAAAGTTTGGATATATAAATGAGGGTTTTAAAGAGTTTTATTAAAAAATTTATTTATACTAATTATTATAATTAAACTAACATATTTTAATAAAAATATCTATTAAAAAATATTCTCTCTCCCCCTTCCCACCTCTCTCTCTTTTCTCAGACTGCCCTAAACCGCCCTTTACGCTGTTCAGGCTCGTGTTGAAGTGCTCAATACGCAACGACGCTTACGGTTCCATGCGAAGCGTTGATTGCATCGCACACCCCGCACGTACCCGCTTGTGGTTGGTTCGGATCTATATGTAAAACCACCTGGGGGCATGCAATACGCAGCGTATTATACGTTTAAAACCATGCATACGACCTTGCAAACTTGAACTTGGAAGGAGAAGAAGGTGGTGGGGGGGGGGGGGGGGACAACGAACAAATGAAAGGTAGTGGCAGAGCCAGAAAGGTTTGGAGCGGGTAAACATAACAGTAATAGGTATATATATATATATATACATATTATTTTTATAATATAATCTATGTTTACAAGTGTTGGTAGCTAATTACTTCCCAGTGGAGGAGGACGGGGGTAGTGAGAGTGTCAAATAAACATTGACTAACTAAAAGTTACTTGTGGAGTAATTGAAACGCGTGGTGAAGGAGAAGAAGAGAGAGAGTAACTAAATCACGTGAATACAGTAGTTTTAAACCAGTTCATCTCGTGAAATATCCATCTCGAGAGACACACACACACACACACACACACACACACACACACACACACACACACACACAGAGAGAGAGAGAGAGAGAGAGAGAGAGAGAGAGAGAGAGAGAGAGAGAGAGAGAGAGAGAGAGAGAGAGAGAGAGAGAGAGACGACGACGACGAGGTCGTTCTAACCATTCAGCCAGATTGATGTGACGATGCCGCAAGATTGACTAGAGAGAGAGAGAGGACTTGACGATCTCCCGGCGTGTGTTCTTCACGTCAATTTCTGTCTGTCGGGTGGACGCAGTTTCCTACGTAGCATCCGTGTGAAAACCCCAAGAGGAAATTAGAACGTAGGGAGCGGTGGACAAGAAAGTCAGAAGACAAAAAAAATCATGTCTGCGGGTCTCTCACGTCGTTTGATTTGTTTTCTTCCCTTTTTTTTAGGAATTTGAACCATCTTTCATCACAGTCTCAACCACATCAAGTATAGATGTAAACATAGAGATCAAATTAACCAATGCATTATAATGAGAACCCCAACGAGTATCCCCTGCTCTTTTTAAGCTTCTCTCTTGATTTAAACCTCTCCCACTTTCAAGTTCACCAATTTCAAGAGCTTTAGCAATTTCTGTAGCTTGTTTTTCTCGGAGTTGATCATACCGCTTACATGAAGCTCCAGCAACATTGAATAACATAGCAACCAAATTGAAAAATAGAGTAATTTCTACATGAGATTTAGCAACTGCAACTATTGCTAATTGAAGCTGATATGTAAAAAAATGGATATAATAAACACATTCATTCTCTCTCATAATAAGTGTTTTAAGCCCATTCAACTCACCACGCATATTACTTACTCCATCATACTCTTGACCACGTATTCTTGATATAGTTAATCCATATTTGGATAACAATAACTCAATGCCTTCTTTGAGTGTTTGAGCTGTAGTATTTAGAAGATGTACAATGTCAAGAAAACGTTCTATCACATGTCCACTTTTATCCACATCGCAAAGCAACTGCTAATTGTTCCTTATTTGACATATCTCGACATTCATCTACTAAGATTGAGAAAAAAGCATCACCAAGATCATCAATGATAGCATTTGTTATCTCCATAGCACTTGCATGAGCTATTTCCTTTTGAATTTCAGGTGCAACTAGTTTCAAATTTTCTGGAGCATTATTTAAGATAACCTGAGCAATACTTTCATTATGCTTAGCAAGAAAGCGTAGCAATTCAAGAAAGTTACCATGATTTCTTGAGTATTCAGATTCATCATATCCTCTGAAAGATAAACCATGTCTTTGGAGAAAACGAACACAATCAACTGATGCCTCTAAACGAATTCGATAAGCATATTTTTCCTGCTCTGATTGCTTAATCAAAATTAACTGAATATTTTGATTCTGTTTGAATAAGCTCTCACACTTTCTTCTAGCTTCATTATGTGCACTGTTATGTCCTCCAACATGACTTTCTATTTTCTCCTTTTTCTTCCAATTTTTAAATCCATCGACAACAAATACATCCCCTCCGCCCTCTTGTTTCTCAGGTCTAAAATAATAACAGTATAAACAGAAAACAACATCTTTCTCTTTACTGTACTCCAACCAATCCTTGTACTCATTATACCATGCAGGATTAAATCGTCATTCTACTTTACCAAACTTAGTATGTGGAAATTTAATATCCTTAGGTTGAAAAGGACCTTTTTGTAAATATGCTCTTCTAATTTGATCTCGATCATTTGGATGATAATCAACAATCTTTTTTCTCAACCCTGAATCTGACAGAAGATTTTCAATATCTACAACTTCACCTTGTCTCTTGGATGAAGTCGGTGTCTCAATAGCCCCATTGTCATTTACTTTGTCATGTGCTGCTTTTAGAGTTATCCCTCTCTTCAAAAATTTATCTATAAAAAAGTATATAATTACTTTAAGTTAGCATTATAGTGAAAATAAAATTTTCGATCTATATATTTAAACTTTGCAACTTACCCATGTCAAAACTCTCCAATTATATTCTTTATTAAGTGTTTCTGTAATTTTTTTTCCTAATTGACACTGGTGTGAATCAATATCTGCAGTGCAATGATTGAAATAAGGAACCAATATCCATTATCCAACATATGTATACAACCACAATTCTGATAAAAGATTAATAAATTAAACTATTGAAGGAATAGAGAGAATCTTACCTGTTCGACCAACAAAAGTGAAATCAAGTGAGTAAAAAAATAGTCTTCACTGAAATGCCCGATAGCCTTTTTTATTTCTGGGTATAGCTCGATATACTTTTTTTATTTCTGTGAAGCAAAGTTGCACGGCTACAGACAAAATTTTTCAGTAAGCAATTGCAATATCTTTTTGCGATTCTACTTGTTGGGGAGTTAAAAAAATAAATCGAAACACAAAACATATGTAATCAAAGAATCAACACGGAAATAAATTTATCCGTACACCTTTTGACGTCCCTGCACAATCACAATAATTTTTATGCCATCTATATGGAAGTACCCGAGTTGAAAAATCACCAAACCAACGCAAACACGATCACACACAAAATGAACTAGATTTTTAGCGTCAAAAAAACCCCCACGACAATGAGGGAAAAAATCACTGGACAAATCGACATCACTCTACTATGAAAAATAGTAGTACACATTTCCTCTCTCAAGATGTGCTCAAATCTTGAAGAATACAAATAAGAGAGTGAAAGAATATGAGATTACCTTACACAGAATAAATCCCTAAATCAAAAACTTCAGGTTCAGGAGAACAAATAACATCAAAAATAAGCCTCACAAGATCAAGCTCCTCCTCTTCGTCTTCCTCTCATGCTTCTTTCTTTTTCAATCTCTCTCTTTCTCTTCTTTCCTTCAAGCAAGACGCAGTCGGCCGTCACACAGAGAGAATCGCCCCGGGCTGCTACGTTTTCACGTTTCAGGTGTGCTGTGTGCAGAGTGATAGAATCGCAGAAGATGAGAAGGTTTAGACCTTTTTTAGGGTATTAATAAGTGTGCAGAACGGCCCCACCCTCCCTTTAACTTCTAACCCACCAAATGAATATATTTACCAAGAAACTCACGCCTCCTTCCATCCCAACAACCCACACCCCAGGTAAATATAAATAATGCTAACTCTGACACCTGACTCCTCATTCTTCCATGCAAAATACCTATAAAACCCAACATACGATGGGGCTGGGGCAAATATAAATAGGGGGCCCCTCTTGCCCCCCCCCCCCCCCCGGCTCCGCCACTGAATACCGTGCTTGTGTGTGAGGGGGAGGCGGTGGGCCCCAATCGATTTTCTCTTTGATCGGATGCGGTGTTCTTATCCTAACCGAAAAATAAATTGACCCTAAGTTTATAGAGACTTATATGTAAAAACCCTTAATTTATAACACATGGCACTCGGGGCGGAAGGATGAGCAACCGGCAATTGAATGCGAGGCTTTCTTATTAGCGAGGAGCATTGAAGAGAGACAAACCATCTCGAGGAAGTAGTGATTGTCTGGAGCCGAGCTATCTTGCATGGAAAAAGTAATGTTATCATGGATGAGATAATCATGAAGAACTCTCTGATACTTGTCAACGTAAGGTGAAAGATCTGTGATGCCAAAATGGTGGCAAGAGAGGTGGAACGAGCCGGTGCCACCCAGTTGTTGCACAAGTAGCAGAGTGCATCGCCGGAAGGGGCATACCGGAAGGAGCCCGCAGAGACCTATCTTTATAATCGTGGATCTACGGTGCATTGAAGGCCAACTTCACCGTCGTGACGGACACACACCTACATGAGTTGGACGGCTGTCCTGACTTGGCTGCAAGATCAGTGAGATCGTGCGAGAGTGGGTGACTACAGAGCAACGTTGCGGCGTGCCCCATGGAGACATGCGGAGAGAGGAGAGGGGTGACCGGAGAGGGTGTTAAGTCCAATGATCCTCCAGCCATATGCATCTGGTCCCTATGCGTCGTCGGTAATATTCTTAGAATTCAAGAAAGTAGACGCAAGTCGTCCGAAGCGACGAGAAGTTGCCTTGTCTTCTGGGTTTGCTGGGTTGCCAGGAGAGCCCACATGAGGACCCGTTCCGGGTTGACCCAGTCGCGTCAATCCCCAGCTGTTGATCAGCGACCCATGGGCAGTCTCTGCCACTCGCAATTGTTTCATTCGGTATCACAAAAACCATCTCCGGTTTTTTTATCACCGAAATATATATATCTCTTGATCTGGGTGGGACATCTACGAGCAATTTCCCCTTCCCTTCGCAGGCTGGGACCTGAACACGGTCTCCAGGCGACCAAGAAAAAAGGATTTCGATCAGGCGAATCGAAGGGCTCATCTGCCCTGTTATTTTATTTTATTTTTTCTCTTTTTTTTCCTCTGCTCTCCGGTGGTTCCCACTCTCGCACGCAACAACAAGAAGCAACCACCACCACAACCTGCCCAGAGTCCACCAACCCCGCCTGTACCTGCTCTCCGCCTCTCTGTTAATCACGGGGCTTCTTCCGAACAGGCAAAGGAGCCCAGCCCTGGTGCAGTCGCTGGAAGGCACGCAGCTGCCGAGGATGCGTCCGAGCTGCCTCTCCCGGCCGCTATGTTTTGTCCTGGTTTTCTCTCTCCTTTCCCGAATTCCAGCGTCCGTGTCCAACAACCTGCAGGAGTACGACGACTGCCGTACTCCTCTCTTGTTCGAGTGCGGCGAGGAACGGCTCAACGTTAGCTACCCCTTCATGGCTGCCAAGCGGAAGGAATATTGCGGTATCGGGGAGCACTACACCTTGACTTGCAAAGACGACGCCGTCCCGGTGATTGAGATCAGCGGGAGATCTTACCGGGCGGATCGCATCGATTACGAGGCCGGCGTCCTCATGGTAGCCGACCATGAACTCGAGACACAGCAGTGTCCTCTGCCTGACGAAAACGCTAGCTTGGACTGGTCCCTCTTCGAGTACACCGGCGACGATGTCAACGTCACCCTGCACCACAACTGCACCCCCTTCGACCCGAATCAACTCCTTTTCTGCACGAGATCCCCTGCCTTGCCCTCGCCGGTAGGCAATCCTACATCACCTTGGAAGACCCTGCCTACCGGTGGCCCATCGACATCCTGCGGTCCTACAGCTCAACCATCGTCGTCGCAGTACTCAGACGAGCGGCTGCCGAATATCTGATGAATGTCTCGGGGGCAGAACGCTTGGGGTGTTAGTGCGGTCCAACCCATGTGGGCATATTATAAGTGAGAGGGGGTGGGGGTATATCATACCCCTCACCATCTCATATCCACCCACACCCGATACCTAAAAATATATACAGTGAAACAAAAGAGGCAGCAGCGGCTATTCTTCTTCCTGCGGCAGTGTTCTTGCGGGAAAGGGAAGAGGAAGAAAAGAGAAGAGGAAGAGGAAGAAGAAAGGTGGGAGAAAGAGATTAGCCCAGTGAACTCGGGTATTTTACTCTCTCATTTTGGGGATTTATCCCGGTTGAGGTATTCTCACAACCCTCCATTCTCTTATGTGTATACCTCAAGATTTGGGTAAATCTTGAGAGAAGAAAATCGTGTATTGCTATTTCTACATAGTGGATCACTGTCGGTTTGCCCCGTGGTTTTTCCCTCTCCATGTCGAGGGAGGGTTTTCCACGTTAAAAATGCGGTGCACTTTGTGTGTGATTGTTCTTGTGTTGGTTTGGTGTTTTCGACTCGGATCCTTGCGTGTGGATGCCGTAGAAATTATTATGGTTGCACAGATCCGCCGAAAGTGTGCGGGTAGAATTTATTTCCGTGTTGATTTCTCCGACTATACATATATTTGTGCCTAGTATATTTCTTGCAGCTCCCAAACAAGTGGTATCAGAGCAGGGTTAAATTACAGGTATTATTATTGTGAGTCGGAATGTCAGACAGTGGAGCGTCTAGCACCATGATAAAATTGAATAATACAAATTGGATTATTTGGAAGCCAAAAATGGAAGACATCCTATATTGCAAGGATTTGTATGATCCGATTGAAGGTAATGGAGCCAAACCGGAGGCTATGTCCGCTAAAGATTGGGAAAAATTAAATCGGAAGACTATTGGCACAGTTAGACAATGGGTATATGACAGTGTGTTTCACCATGTTTCGAGTGAAACCAGTGCACAAGCATTGTGGAAAAAATTAGAATCCTTGTATGAGCAGAAGACCGCAGGTAATAAGGCTTTTATTATTCGAAAACTTGTTAATTTGAAATTCAAAGAAGGTAACAATGTTGCAGAGCATTTGAATGAGTTCCAGAGTTTGGTGAATCAGTTGGCTACAATGAAAATAACTTTAGAAGATGAACTCCAGGCTTTGTTGCTTTTGGGATCCTTGCCAGACAGTTGGGAAACCTTGGTTGTGTCAGTTAGCAATTCTGCTCCTAATGGTGTGTTGTCTATGAGTTTAGTTACTGCTACCTTGTTTAATGAAGAAACAAGAAGAAAATTAACTGAATCAGATAATGCACATGCTCTTGTCACAGAGAACAGAGGGAGGAGTAAATCAAAGTATAATGATCAGTCAAGGGGTCAAAGCAAGTCCAGAGGCAGATCAAAGTCCAAGAGTAGAGCATGCTTTCATTGTGGAAAAGAATGTCACCTAAAGAGGAACTGCAGGGTATGGAAGAGAGAGATGAAAGAGAAGAAGGATAAAAATCAGATGAAGACAGAGGATGATCAAAACAATGCAGCTACATTGTTAGAGGGTGATAATGTCATCCTCACAATAGAGGGAGACACTTGTTTGCATTTCACAGGGCATGATTCAGAGTGGATAGTGGACACTGGTGCTTCCTATCATGCAACTTCTAAAAGGGAGCTCTTTACATCTTACAAGGCAGGAGATCTTGGAAATGTGAAGATGGGTAATACTAGATACTCAAAGGTTATTGGTATTGGTGATGTGTGTTTGCAAACAAATGCAGGGTATGCACTAACTTTGAAGGATGTGCGGCATGTTCCTGATTTGCGTCTCAATCTTCTCTCCGGTATTGCTCTAGATAAGCAAGGTTTTGAGCACAGATTCAGTCAAGGAAAATGGAAATTGACTACAGGCTCATTGATTGTTGCCAAGGGAAATGCTTGTTGTGGTCTTTACAAGACTTATGCAAAAGTGTGCAAAGATGTGTTGAATGCTGTACAAGATGATTCTTCTCTAGATTTGTGGCACAAAAGGCTAGGACATATGAGTGAGAAAGGACTGTAACTTTTAGCGAGGAAGTCTTACATTCCCTCCATGAAAGGTATGACTCTTAGTCCTTGTGATTATTGTTTACTTGGAAAGCATCATAGAATTTCTTTTCGTTCTTCATCACAACGAAAAAGTTGCATTTTAGATTTGATTTATTCTGATGTTTGTGGTCCCTTTGAGGTGGAGTCCATGGGTGGAAATAGGTACTTTGTCACTTTCATTGATGATGCATCTAGAAAGGTGTGGGTTTATTTGCTGAGGACAAAAGATCAAGTGTTTCAGTCATTTCAAAATTTTCATGCTATGGTGGAAAGAGAGACAAGTAAAAAGTTGAAATGTCTCCGCACAGATAATGGAGGAGAGTACATCTCCAAAGAATTTACAGATTATTGTGCAGCTCATGGCATAAGACATGAAAGGACTGAACCAGGCACCCCACAGCATAATAGTGTAGCAGAAAGAATGAACAGAACCATTGTGGAAAAGGTGAGATGTATGTTGAGGATGGCAAAGCTACCAAAGAGCTTCTGGGCTGAAGCTGTTCGCACTGCTTGCTATTTGATAAATAGATCTCCTTCTGTTCCTTTGGATTTTGAAATTCCAATGAAGATTTGGTCAGGGAAGGAGGTATCCTACAATCACTTGAAAGTGTTTGGATGCAAGGCATTTGTGCATGCCCCCAAGGACCAAAGGCGGAAACTTGATGACAAAGCCATTCCTTGTATTTTCTTAGGCTATGGAAATGAAGAGTTTGGCTTCAGGTTATGGGATCTAGAAAAGAAGACAGTAGTCAGACAGAGAGATGTGATCTTTTATGAAGATCAGAATATTGAAGACATCAAAGAAACAAAGTTGAAAGGTCAATCTTCCTACAGTGCTCCAGATCTCGCACCCATTCCTTCTCCAGTGCAAGAGCTTACAGATGGAGAAGAAATGCAAGGTGAAGATGACAGTGATGAAATGTCAGAATTAGGTGACAGTGATGCTGAGCCAGAGCAGGAGGTTTCTGAGCAGGGGGAGCATCAAGAGTTAGAGATCAGGAGGTCTTCCAGAGTGCTACAGCCATCATCAAAATATCCTCCCTCTCAGTATATGCTGCTTACTGAGGAGGGGGAGCCAGAGAGCTTTGAGGAGGTGCAATCTCATAAAGACAAAGATAAGTGGTTCAAAGCCATGCAGAGCGAGATGAATTCACTTAAGCTGAATAATACTTATGAGTTGGTGGACCTTCCTAAAGACAGAAAAGCATTGAAGAACAAGTGGGTTTTCAAGCTGAAAAAGGATGGCAATGCAGAGTACTTAAAGTATAAAGCTAGATTGGTAGTGAAAGGTTTTGCACAAAAACATGGAATTGATTTTGATGAAATATTTTCTCCTGTTGTAAAGATGACTTCTATCAGGGTGGTTCTAGGCTTGGTTGCAAACTTAGACTTGGAGCTTGAGCAGATGGACGTGAAGACTGCCTTCCTTCATGGTGATTTGGAGGAAGAGATCTATATGGTACAACCAGAAGGTTTTGAAGTGAAAGGTAAGAAACACATGGTATGCAGGTTGAAGAAAAGCTTGTATGGATTAAAGCAGGCACCTAGACAGTGGTACAAGAAATTTGACTAATTTATGGTGAGCCATGGGTACCAGAGGACAGTTGCAGATGCATGTGTTTACTTCAAAAAATTATCAGATGTGAGTTTCATTATCCTTTTGCTTTATGTTGATGACATGTTGATTGTTGGTCAGGATACTCAAGAGATTGATAAATTGAAAGCAGATTTATCAAAGTCCTTTGATATGAAAGACTTGGGACCAGCATGCAGAATATTGGGCATGGATATCTTTCGTGACAGGAAAATTAAGAAATTGTGGTTGTCACAAAGAAATTATATTGAACGGGTGCTTGACAGGTTCAATATGAAGAATGCCAAGTCTGTGAGTACTCCATTAGCAGCTCATTTCAAACTCAGCAAGAAGTCATGTCCCTCTTCTAAGGAAGATATGGAAGAGATGGAGAGCATTCCTTACTCCTCAGCAGTTGGAAGTTTGATGTATGCTATGGTTTGCACCAGGTCTGACATTACACATGCAGTTGGTGTAGTGAGCAGATTCCTTTCTAATCCAGAGAAAGAGCATTGGGAAGCAGTGAAGTGGATCTTCAGATACTTGAGAGGTAGCTCTAGAGTGTGTTTGACATTTGGGAGTTCAGAACCAGTTCTAGAAGGCTTTACAGATGCTGATATGGCAGGTGACCTTGATCACAGAAAATCTACCTCAGGGTGCTTATTTACTTTTGCAGGGGGAGCTGTGTCCTGGCAGTCCAAATTACAAAAATGTGTTGCTTTATCTACTACTGAGGCAGAGTATATTGCAGCAACTGAAGCAGGGAAAGAAATACTTTGGCTGAAAAGATTTTTGCAGGAATTGGGTTTGAAGCAAGAAGAGTATGTGATTTTTTGTGACAGTCAGAGTGCTATGGACTTGAGCAAAAACTCCACATATCACTCCCGTACAAAGCACATTGATGTGAGATACCATTGGTTGCGAGATGCTATAGAGCAACAACAGATGAAGCTGAAGAAGATTCATACAGATAAAAATCCTTCTGATATGATGACAAAGGTGGTTCCTAGAGAGAAGCTAGAGTTATGTCGGCAACTGGTTGGCATGGACTCCCGGTGAGGAGTCATCTCAGTACTACCCCCCACCATGGACTGGAGGGGGAGATTGTTAGTGCGGTCCAACCCATGTGGGCATATTATAAGTGAGAGGGGGTGGGGGTATATCATACCCCTCACCATCTCATATCCACCCACACCCGATACCTAAAAATATATACAGTGAAACAAAAGAGGCAGTAGCGGCTATTCTTCTTCCTGCGGCAGTGTTCTTGCGGGAAAGAGAAGAGGAAGAAAAGAGAAGAGGAAGAGGAAGAGAAGAGGAAGAAGAAAGGTGGGAGAAAGAGATTAGCCCAGTGAACTCGGGTATTTTGCTCTCTCATTTTGGGGATTTATCCCGGTTGAGTATTCTCACAACCCTCCATTCTCTTATGTGTATACCTCAAGATTTGGGCAAATCTTGAGAGAAGAAAACCGTGTATTGCTATTTCTACATAGTGGATCACTGTCGGTTTGTCCCGTGGTTTTTCCCTCTCCATGTCGAGGGAGGGTTTTCCACGTTAAAAATCCGGTGCACTTTGTGTGTGATTGTTCTTGTGTTGGTTTGGTGTTTTCGACTCGGATCCTTGCGTGTGGATGCCGTAGAAATTATTATGGTTGCACAGATCCGCCGAAGGTGTGCGGGTAGAATTTATTTCCGTGTTGATTTCTCCGACTATACATATATTTGTGCCTAGTATATTTCTTGCAGCTCCCCAACATGGGGGAGGCCGTCAAACAAGGGTTCGACGTGAGGTGGACGGCTGGGAAGAGCGGCTGGTGCAGGGACTGCCTCAGTTCGGGTGGAGCCTGCGGATACTGTAAACGAGGCAATGCCACAGAACGCGGCATCCAATCCAGAGCCTCCCGTGGCCAGCCTGTGCAGACAATCTTTGGAAGGTGCCATGTGCAAATCTTCCAATCCAAGACTTGCCAGAACTAATCACGAGGGATTAGTTGGGCAATGACACCATGTATACTATTTTTAGTGATGTTTGGTGTGATCTCCTGCCTGTAAATATAGTATACGGGTACATACAATTGTAATGACAATATAAGAAACGGAGGGGGTTACACTTTAAGGCAACAACCCGTAGTTCTCCGGAGCCCCTGTTTTCTCCCATTCTTCTCTGTTTCGCTTTCTTCATAGATACAACTCCGGCAATCCAGAGCTTGAAGTCTGTTTTTGTCCGGACAAAGCATCCACGAGCTCCTGCCACCCGAAAGGTACGCCACCCTTGAGATCCACCCACCCACCCACCCACCTTAATTTCTCGATCTTTATCATCCTTGTTAGTACCGCATACACTTCGGGGGCACGGTCTGTATGGCCTCTCGCACTAGCGAAGATGCATAGAAACACAGATAACCTTTCCAAAGAAAAAAAGAAAGGATACACAGATCAAGGGTTCCGCCCCTTCCTCCTTCGGAACACTTCTGTTTTTGGGTATCATGCCCAATGTTTTCTGTTCTCCGGAGAGAAGCTACACGCCGTCTCCCCACTTTGACATGGGATTAGTTTTTTCTGAGATTAGCTCAACCACCGTTTAACTCGGTTTTGGTCTGTAAGTTCAGCGGAGTTAACTTATCTCACCTAGTTAAGTGGGTTAAGAGATCTAGAGTTAACTCACTTTTAAAACCTGATTATGCCGTAAGACTAGTCAAACCAACGAAATAGATAACCCACGGTTGGATTCATAACTCCCAATCAAAACTGGGCTTTAAAAGGTGTGGGTAATGGAGTTAAGATGTGTTACAAGGTTGAAAGTTGACTCCGTAACACTTTTTAAACACATTTTTGAAATTCTAAAAATAGCCCTTTCCCATTTGCAATAGGCGAGGCGTTCAATTAATAAATGTTTGATATCCCTCTTCGTCTCAATGTCCCTATTTATTTACAAAATAGGATAAGGGGATACTATAATCGGGGTTAAATTATTCCAGAGTGTAGAGGTTAACATGTAGTATCTCGAATCTCGTATCACATTTTTATGATTTTTGAATGGGAGAGAGATGAGTCACCTTGAGAAATTTTGCAACAACCGATCAAACACGTCAGAAGAAGTCCCGAACGAGATCTCAAAAGACAATACTCCAATGCTTAAATTATTAAGGTGCTAGGATAAGAGAGAGAGAGCGATCGTGGAGAAGAGTGCTCGGATAAGAGGAGTATTTGGGGGAGAAAATACGAGTTCTGGAGTGTGGAGATTTACTATAGGCCAGTTTGTATATCTCTGGTTATCTATCCAGGATCTTATTTATAGGATTTACCTTGAGCATATCTATTTCCTGACTAAGCAGAGCAATGAGCTACCCGATCATAAGATCGTTGATTACCCCCTCGCCCGCTCTATGAGAGTTAGAAAGATGGTGTCATGGCGAGTGTCTAGGCTACGTGGGTGGAGACCCGACGCTTGTTGAGGTAACATCTGCGATTGTGATGATAATGGTCACCCGATTGAGGGCCTCGAGGTGTGTAGACCTCGCACGTACGCGGAGTGCGCACCTGTGGATTGGGCCAGTCTTGAGTGGGCCTTGCTTGACGTTGTTCCTGAACTGTGGACCAGTTGATAGTGGGCTACAATGGGCCTAACGAATTTCTCCCTCCTCACAAAGTAACTTTGCTTTGATCGAGAGATACTATAACTGGGGTTATCTTATTTCACATTTTCTCTTGAACAACTTAATTGGCCCTTAACTCGGATACTGACTTTTAACTCGGATATCTGCAAAATCAAACTTACTAAGATAGATAAATGTGGGATATCCGAATTAACTTGGCTCTATTATGCAAACAAATAGAGAGTATTGTGTGTCAAAAATAACGGGTGTTAATTTTTTTAGCTTTTTACATAAATACCCCTTTAAAGATTAGTTATGTCAAATATACCCCTCATTTGAGCATATTATCAAAAATATCCTTTGTTTAACTTTAAATATTATAGTTATACCCTTACTATGACCCTCGTTAGTTTAACTTAGATTAAACATGAGTTAAGCGGTGAAATTACTAACCTAACCTCAATTTATCTCTCTCTCTCCCTCTCTCTCTCTCTCTCTCTCTCTCTCTCGGGGGTGGGGATGGGCACTAGAAATGTGAGGGGGAGGGGGGTCGCCGGCTCTGGAGGTTGTTGGCACCTGAGGTTTGCTCGTTGGAAGGGGGAGGGGGTCCATCGAAGGGGGACGGGAGGGGGACTGTCGGAGTGGGAGGAGGACCGGAGGGGGAGGGGGACTGCCGGAGGGGGATGGGAGGGGGAGAGGGGTTATTGCTCACCGTAGATGGAGGGGGATAAGAGGAGCTCCGTCGGACCGGAGGGGGATGGGAGGGGGCGCGGGGGGTCCGTCGGAGGGGGGAAGGGGAGCGGGTGTAGAGGTTTCAATTTTTTTTCATTTTTAAAAAGAAAGTCGCTCTGTGTAGGAACGACTTTCATCTGAAGTTGCTCCCACACGAAGCGACTTTCATTGTTCTCTCTTTCTGTCTCTCATGGAGCGACTTTCACTCTATCTCGTCCCCCTCTCTCTCTCCCTCCCTCCCACCCTGCACTATCCCTCTCTCTCACATCGTCCCCTCCCTCCCTCCCTCTCTCTCTCTCTCCCTCCCTCTCCCTCTGTCTGTCACCATCGGAGGGGTACGCCAGAAGGGGAGACGCCTCCGACTTTCCCTTCCCTCCCACTGGCGGTGAGGGGGAGGGGGTGCCGACTACGAGGTGGGAGAGGGGGATCGAGGAGGAGCCGACGGTGAGGGAGAGAGGGTGAGGGGGGGGCCTTGCTGTGAGGTGGGCGAGAGCGGGAGGGGGCGCCGACAGTGAGGGGGTGGGGGAGAGGGGGAGGGCTCTCTCTCTCTCTCTCTCTCTTAGTAAGAATATTTTAAATATTTCACTACACCTAACGACGGTAGATGGGATATTTTACAGAATATTCACCTCCCATCGACTATAGTGAACTGCAGGGGTATAATCATAATATTTAAGATTAAATAGAGGATATTTTTTATAATATGTTTAAATAAGAGATACATTTGACATAATTGATATTTGAAGAGGTATTTGTGTAATTTTTTTTTTGATGTGATAAAATCAGTTCTGAGAGTAAGGATGTGGGCTAACCTAATTTTAATCTAGTATGATTTGGTAAATAGTAGGTTAACTTAGTAATAATGAGAGAGAGGAATAGCATTTATTATGAGAGAGAGAGACACATTTAATTGAGCATTTATTGAGGTAGGAGGTTAACCCACCTTATCCCACCCTTGGGCGTGGGTTTCAAAACCCAAGAATATCCCTGGGTTAGCCCTTAACCTAACCCGACTAACACTAACTCCTTACCAAAGCACAAAAAAGCTTATTCCAGAGTTAACTTGGAGCTAATCCCGAGATAAACCAATACCAAAGAGAGGTTAGGGTGACTTTAGTATGGAGTTAGGCTAAAGATGGGATAAGTCAACCCGATTAAAGTAGCTCAGAATTAACCCATTTTTGATTTGGTAGGAGGGTAGTTAATCTGGGAGTAAGGATGTGGGCTAACCTAATTTTAATCTATTATGATTTGGTAAATAGTAGACAACCTAGTAATAATGAGAGAGAGAAATAGCATTTATTATGAGAGAGAGAGACATTTAATTGAGTATTTATTGAGGTAGGAGGTTAACCCACCTTAACCCACCCTTCGGTGTGGGTTTCAAAATCCAAGAATATCTCTAGGTTAGCCCTTAACCTTACCCGACTAACATTAACTCCTTACCAAAGCACAAAAAAACTTATCCCGAAGTTAACTTAGAGCTAACCCCGGGATAAGCCTCTCTTTAGTATTGGTTTATCCCGGGGTTAGCTCTAAGTTAACTCCGAGATAAGTTTTTTTGTACTTTGGTAAAGAGTTAGTATTAGTCGGGTTAGGTTAAGGGCTAACCCATGGATATTTCTGGGTTTTGAAACTCACATCCAATGGTGAATTAAGATGGGTTAACGTCCTACCTCAATAAATGCTCAATTAAATGTGTCTCTCTCTCTCATAATAAATGATATTTCTCTCTCTCATTGTTATTAGGTTAATCTACTATTTACCGAATCATATTAGATTAAAATTAGGTTAGCCCACGTCCTTACTCCCCGATAACTATCCTCCTGTTAAATCAAAAATAAATTAATTTCAAACTACTTTAATCAAGTTAACTTAATCCATCTTTAACCTAACTCCGTATCAAAATCACCCTTACGATATTGGCATCTTTTTTGCCGTCGTGCTTTACACGGCTCAAACCGTGCCCCATTGGATCCACCTGCAGCTGGTGGCCCCGTCGGTTGCGTTGACGTGGATACGAGTGGAAATTGCTGGCCAATGGACGACTAATTGTCCACTCCCCCGCCGACGCGTGCCCAATGAAACCCTGCAACATGGTGTGCTGACGTAACCCAAAGAAAAAGGGTTTCTTATTGGTGGACTAGTCAACATCCCCCGGGGGGGCCACCGCGTGGACGGACCGGATTCCATCACCGACCTCCCCAGTTTCACTTTCCAGAGCGCTACTGCCTTCTTCGTCCCCCCCCCGGTCGGACGTTCCACGTCAACGGTCCGACCATCTTGGTCGTCTTGTCCGTCCTCACAGCCAGCCCTCTCCTCTGGCGCGGTGATTTCCAACGTGTAGAATGGGCCGCTTCCAGTCGCCCAGAAGAGTCAAAAGTTGATGGGCTTTGCACGTCTGACCTTCCCACTTTCTCTCATCCGGAAACAAAGGGCGTGGCCCTGGCTGCCCGCTCTGCCTGTTCTGACTTTCTGACCATCCACCCAGCAAGAACCCTAGCAGCCATGCGGACCACGGACCCTCCACAAAGACGGCCCTCCATCTGGGCACACCGTCCACAAGATTAGAGCCTCTGGGTTCTCCTCATCTCCTCCTCCTTTCCCCCTCAACCACCCTCTTAGCTGTACTGATCGATGGCGCAACTCAGATTCACACCTTCCACGGCCATCTTCTGCTGTCTCCTATTCTGGCTAGCAGGGTGGGCTCTATCAAGCGACCCACGACCTGAAGATTGCGAGCCTGGGCACTGTGGCAATGAACTCAACATCAGTTATCCTTTCTGGATCCGAGGTCTGCAGAACTCCTACTGCGGATACCCAGGCTATGACATTACCTGCCAGGACGATGCCCCCTTCCTCGACGTCGACGGCGCCGAGCGGCTGTACCGTGTGGATCATATATTCTATGGTAACATGTCCGTTATCGTTAATGAACTACCCAGGAGTCCTTGCCCGTATCCTCGTCACAGTCTCTCGTTCGCCCGCACTCTCTTCAACGTCAGTTTAGTTAACCTGGAACTCTTCTTCTTCCTCAACTGCACGGAGAGGTTACCCGGCACGCGGGTGATACAGTGTGCTGAGAACCAGGAGGGGAAGGTCTCTTTGGTTTCGGGACGCCCGGTGCCGGCAGGCGAGAATGTATCGCTGTCGTGCGAGTCCGTGATCTCCTCCCCCTTCCTGGCGCCGTATGGGGCCGTCGATTATAGCAGTTACGAGTCTCTCCTGGGCAATGGGTTTCTCCTGGAGTGGACAGCCCCTAATTGTAGCAGGTGCAGTGATAGTGGTGGGAGATGTGGGTACAACCGGACGACCAACGAGTTCATGTGTATTTGCAGGGATCGTGTTCATCGCGTCAGGTGCGACGACACCAGAGGTGACCATTCTTCAATTCGTGCTCTAGCTCCTTTTGTCCCTAGTTATACACGTTACGGATCACAAAGCCTGGAATATGACCCATCTGTATGAATTTATCGTGCTGGTTTATATGTTCGATGTGTTTGCCCCAATATTTTTGTTTGGTATCACACGTATACTTTTCTTTTCAAGATTGACAAATCTCGAACTCACATCCTTTGAAATTATTATTTGCCCCGATTATATCATAATATGTTTCCGATAGAATATCGAGTTATATGAATACTCTAAATTTTCACCAGTATTTTGTTCTATTCACGTAAACGCATCTACCATTCCTGTTGATCAAACTCGTTCTTGCTAAGTTGAAGAGGCCCAGGACTATAAATTCAAAGAATCCACATGTATTTTTCGATATGAGTTTTATCTCTTATTCGGGACTCCAACACTCTCCCTCACGGTCAAGATGGGCCGTGAAAATTAGATTAGAAGGAAGGTGACGTAAATACCATAGTGGGCCTTGGCCTGCTCTGATACCATGTTACAAACCTTGAAACCTAGGTGATAAGGTTGAAGAGGCCCAAGATTATATATAAACTCAAAGAACCCACATGTGTTTTTCGATATCGGATTTATCTCCCATTTGAGGCTCCAACATGAGACAAATCTCGCTGTTTGCATGTATTTGTTATTCGATCAGATATAGATTTCATAGACAACGTTGCCAGTGTTAGCATATCTAACTAGGGTAGTTAAAGCCTTACACCAACAATTCCATTTTTTATTACGAAGGGAGGCCAACAACGGTGCGACGTCACCATAAAGTTTTTTAAAATAAGGTTGGCCAAGTCAATGATCAATATCGGATCGGGATCGCTCTGATCTGATACGGTATGCTCGAGTCGCATTCGACTTGGGTCAACTCGGTCATCTCTCACCTCACCCGATAAACCTTTCTTCCTTCATCTTGATACCCTCCCACCACGGAGGCGGTTTCTTCCCTCACCCCGATCCCCCCCATCGCGGTAGCCCATCCTGACACCCAACCTCACCCCCAGGAGTCTCCCACAATGTTGGCAACATCCTTTTTTTGGCTTGATCATCATCGTCACTATCAAATCTTGTAAACCGTATCCATTATTATGTAAACAACCTCCGAGGGAAACATGCGAGCGACCTCCAAGTTAGCTGCCTCCGTGTAAATCCCCTCCGCGATGAGTGCTTTCACTCACGCTCATCCACCCGTCGGTTACGTATCAGGATTGTCATCCTGTTGTAATCTGTTGTAACATGTTACTATATAATACAATCAACTCGGACTCCCACTGTACATTTGGGAGATCCTTCTTTGCCTCTTCTTACCTATCTTACATGGTATCAGAGCCACCTGCGACACCGCACCCCATGGCCTCCTCCTCTCAATCTTCCTCCCAGCCAGCTTCCTCTCAACCCGATAACTTGGCCACTGCACAAGTCCTAAGCGGGTCTGTTCTCACCTCTTCTCCCGCCTTCCCAGCCCCTGCAAATCCATCGCAACCTTCTCCGGCTATCCTGCCTACACCCTCCCCACTGAACGCCACTTTTCCCTCCACCATCACCTCTCTTCCCAATGTTTCTCACTTTCTCCCCATCAAGCTCTCCGGGGATAACTATGCGGTTTAGAAGGCATAATTTCTTCCCATTGTGAACACATACCGCATGCATGGCTTACTTGATGGTTCATGGCCGTGCCCTGCCCTCCTCAAGACGGATCTGATGGATGACTCTAAAGTCCTTCTCAACCCTGATGCAGAGGCTTGGCGCGTCTACGATCAACTTCTATTAAGTTGGATCTATTCCTCCATCTCGGAAGCCATTCTGCCCCACATCGTGGGCTCACCCACCTCTGCTGACGCATGGGCACGGCTAGCTCGAGCCTATGGTTCCACATCCCGGCTTCGAGTACTCAACCTGCTCCTTCAACTCCAGACTATGAAGAAAGGCGATGCCTCCATCACTGAGTATCTTAAGCGGGCAAAGGAGATTGCAGATAACCTTGCTATTGTCTCCGAACCCGTCTCATCGACTGATCTCATGCTCTCCATTCTGGGTGGCCTTGGCCCTGGATATGAGGCGTTTGTCACTTCCGTCATGACGCGCCCAGACCATGAGAGCTTGTCCTATGATGATATTAACGGCATGCTGCTCAATCACGAGCAACTCATGCGGTCGCACCCGGTGTCTGCTGATGGAATTCCACCCTCCGCCAACGTTGCCCACACCAACCCATCTCAGCAGGGTGGCCGCAACAACTCCAACAATGGACGTGGTGGGCGTTCTCGCAACAAGAACAACAAGGGGCCTGCTTACTCTAACCAAAGCTCTCGCAACAGCACCCGCACCCGATCGGCTCCTCAGCCTGTTCAGAATGACAATGAGCCTTGCCAACTGTGTGGTTTCATGGGACACGGCGCTGTCAACTGTCGGCGGCGCTTTGACATCTCCTACCATGCACCACAACACCGCAAGCCATCTCCCTCCTCTTACCAAGCACATACGGCTTCTACAGCAACATCCACCCACTTTGATGCAAACTGGTATCCCGACAGCGGTGCGACGCATCATATGACGGCTGACATTAGCAACTTTGAGCAACCACAAGAATATCATGGGAACGACCAAGTCTACATTGGCAATGGCAAAGGTTTGCGTATACCACATACTGGCACCCTCTCCCTTCACAGCCCAACTCGCCCACTTCATTTACATCATACCCTTCATGTTCCTTCCTTATCCAAGAACCTTGCCTCCGTATCTAAACTCACCACTGAAAACCTTGTTTCCTGTGAATTTTTTCCACATTACTTTTGTGTGAAGGATCTCAATACGGGGAAGGAACTTCTTCGCGGACCCAAGGTTGATGGGCTCTATCTTTTTCCTCCGATTACCACTGCTCTCCGGCGCTCCAAGAACTGCTTCAATGTCAGCCGGACGTCCTCCACCTCCTGGCATGCGCGCCTTGGTCACCCGGCTCTCCAAGTCGTCGTCAAGCGTGTCCTCTCTACCTTAGGATTTGAGTTCAATAAGAATGAGCATCATGTCTGCTCCGCTTGCTTGCAAGCAAAATGTCATCGGTTACCATTTTCTTTGTCTTCTTATGTTACCTCTTCACCACTTGAATTAGTAGTTTCTGATGTCTGGGGTCCATCCCCTCATCTCTCTGTCAATGGCAATCGCTACTATGTCTCATTTATTGACCATTATTCTCGTTTTACTTGGCTATATCCCATTGCGAACAAAAGTGATGTACTCTCTTGTTTCATGCACTTTAAGCGCCACACTGAGAACTTATTCTCCACCAAAATAAAATCCTTTCAAAGTGATTGGGGAGGCGAGTTTCGCTCTTTATCTCGGTTTCTTGATGCGTCCGGTATCACTCATCGTGTCGCATGCCCACATACTCATCAACAAAATGGAATTGCGGAACATAAACACCGGCACATTATCGAAACCACTCTTGCTCTTCTTAAGCATGCTAATCTCCCTTTCAAATATTGGGAAGATGCGGCTTGTTGCGCTGTCTACCTCATTAATCGACTACCATCACTGTTACTTGGCAATCTTCCCCCCTTTCAGAAACTCTTTGGCCGACCTCCAGATTATCAACTTCTACGCACCTTCGGATGCGCCTGCTATCCGCTCCTTCGTCCCTACCAATCCAACAAATTCTCTTTCCGATCCACCCGCTGTGTCTTCTTGGGCTACAGTGCATCTCACAAGGGATACCGTTGTCTGGATCCCATTTCTGGTCGGCTGTATGTATCCCGCAATGTCATATTTGACGAAATGAGTTTCCCTTACTCTGCCACCACATCTACCGCGAGCACCAACCTCCAGCCGCTCCTTCCTCTGGCGGCACCTTCATCAATTTTCCTCAAGAGCTCCATCAACCACTCACTGCAGGAAGGACTCCATCGTTGGATCATTCCCCAAAGGTATGCTCACCACCACATTCCCCAAATGCAACACCACAGAACTCTCCACCTTCCCACGTTCCTACGTCACCCACAAATGAGCCACACTTCCCTGCGACACCCACATCTCCACTGCCCTCCACCCCACCAGCCATTCAAAGCCCAGCGGCTACCACTAACTCAGCCACCCCACCACGAAAAACAAGACTCATTGCAGATATCCTTGCTGCCACCAACGAGCCTACCAACCCCCCTACCCGACGAACCAAGCACCTTTTCATTGCCAATGTTGATGAAGTCGAACCCTCCTCATTCACTGTTGCTAATACTTCTCCACAATGGCGGCAAGCAATGAGTGAAAAATTCGCTGCTCTCTTGAAAAATGGCACTTGGTCTCTTGTACCACCACCACCTGGAGCAAATATTATTGGTTGTCGATGGGTCTACCGAATCAAGCGCAATGTTGATGGATCTCTGGCCCGCTACAAAGCCCACTTGGTGGCTAAGGGATTTCACCAACAACCTGGACTGGACTATACAGATACGTTCAGTCCTGTCATCAAACCGCCTACAATTCGCACCATTCTGGCTATTGCCGTCTCCAGACAATGGCACATCCATCAACTTGATGTTCAAAATGCCTTCCTACATGGCATACTTCAAGAAGACATTTACATGCAGCAGCCTCAAGGGTTCACTGATCCTCAGGCGCCCAGCTTGGTGTGCAAACAGCATCGGTCTCTCTACGGTTTAAAGCAAGCTCCTCGCGCCTGGTTTTATCGTCTACATGACTACCTTGTTAACTATGGGTTCACTGCCTCCTCATGCGACCCATCCCTTTTTTTGTTCCACTCTAATCACACAGTCCTGTATCTTCTAGTCTATGTAGATGATATTATTTTAACTGGCAACAACTCCTCTGCCATGCAACGTCTGTTGGACGACTTAGGCCACACCTTCGCCATCAAGGACTTGGGTGAGCTTCACTACTTCTTAGGCATTGAGGTGCAGAGATCGGCATCTACTCTCATTCTTCGTCAACAGCGATACCTTATGGAACTCTTGCGCAAAGCAAACATGCATGAAGCTAAACCCATTGGCAGTCCCATGTCTGCCGCGGCCTCTCTCTCACAAGTGCAGGGTGACCCTTTACCTGATCCGAGTCAATATAGAAGCATTGTGGGCTCACTTCAATATCTTCTTCTCACTCGGCCGGATATTGCTTTCGCCGTCAACAAGGTGTGCCAATTTCTTTCAGCTCCTACAACCACACATTGGGCGGCAGTTAAAAGAATCCTTCGTTACCTCAAGGGTACCATGTCCTATGGACTACGCTTCGTACCATCCTCCTTTCAGCTTCAGGTTTTCACTGATGCCGACTGGGCGGGTTGCCCGGATGATCGACGCTCCACAACAGGCATTGCCATCTACCTTGGTGACAGCCTCATCCATTGGAGTGCCAAGAAGCAGACCACTGGTTCTCGTTCCAGTACTGAAGCAGAACTTCGAGCGCTCGCCACTGCTGCGACTGATCTCGTTTGGATCCGTCGTTTATTAACTGAGCTTTGCATACCCAACTTGCGAGCACCACTTTTGTGGTGCGACAATATTGGTGCTATGTACTTGGCAGCAAATCCCCTTTTTAAGACACGGACAAAGCACATTGAGGTGGATTTCCAATTTGTTCGGCAGCTCGTCCTCAAGAAAGACCTGCTCGTTCGATATATTGCAACCAAAGATCAAATTGCCGATGTTTTTACTAAGGGTCTGCTACCCGCTCGCCTTACTGCACTCCGGGACAAGCTCAACGTCGTCCCCGCCGTTCAGCTTGAGGGGGCGTGTAAACCGTATCCATTATTATGTAAACAACCTCCGAGGGAAACATGCGAGTGACCTCCAAGTTAGCTGCCTCCGTGTAAATCCCCTCCGCGATGAGTGCTTTCACTCACGCTCATCCACCCGTCGGTTACGTATCAGGATTGTCATCCTGTTGTAATCTGTTGTAATCTGTTGTAACATGTTACTATATAATACAATCAACTCGGACTCCCACTGTACATTTGGGAGATCCTTCTTTGCCTCTTCTTACCTATCTTACAGATCTTATCTATCATCGTCGGATCCTCATCGCCACTATCAGATCTTTACTATTACTGTCGAATTCTCGTCGAAACAAGTCTAGAAAGTTGTAAAGAAGAGTATAGAGGGAAAAGAGTGACTCAATCTGAGTCAGTCGATTCATGTCTTAATTTTTTATGAATTCCAGTAGATCCGCTAGAGTAACTCAGCATAGATAGAGCCGACGAATCATATGTTTAAGTGCCTGAAAAAGTATGTAAATCAAAAAGATGGAAAGCTTCAGCCTTTGATGATGCCAATTCAAACGACGGCACTTCAGTCCACGCGTTATAAATGGGCTTGGAGGCCCCAAAAGTCCCTGAGTGGTGGAACCAGATCCGCGCGTCCGGAATATATCCACAACCTTGCATCCACCGCGAGTCGGCTAATTGTGGACTAGCTCCCTCCACTGGGTCAACGCCTCCCCCCCCCCATCCCCACCCATGGAAGCAATAGGGAGGAAACCACAGCTATGGAGTAGTCTTCACAGACCACGCCCTCCACCCTTCCCCCCTCACACGGAAGCTAGCTAGCCTATCTCATCTTCCTGGCCGATCCCTCTTCCCCCCGCTGTCCGGGAAACCAGATCCTCATCCTTCACGACATATGAAGAGTTCAGCTCGGTCCACAGGGGTGAAACATACACGCAGCTCTCTAACTCTGATCCTCTCCTCTAGCTTGCTCATTCCTGTCTGGTATGGCCGTCTCTCTCTGCCGGCCTGCCGTCGCCCGACGACTGCGAGCCCAAGGGCTGCGGCCGTGGACCCAATATAAGCTACCCCTTCTGGATCGACGGGCGACAGCCCTCCTACTGTGGTTATCCAGCCTTCAAGCTCACCTGCAAGGACGGCGTCCCTGTTGTCAACATCTACGACGGCGACTGCCACGTCCACGACATTTTCTACAATAACCAGTCGTTTATCGTCTCCAGCATCGGCCTCGTGGGTAGCAGCTGTCCGGTTCCCTTTTACAATCTCTCGCTCGTTGCCACCCCGTTCCGTGTCAACTCCATCAATCGGAATCTTTACTTCTTTCTCGGCTGCAAGGGGGCAGTGCCCGGTTACCAGATAGACTGCGCTGCGGACGTCAACGGGACTCAATATTTTGTTGGGAACCAATCGAGTCCGGATCAAGGAAAAGCAATGGAAACCTGCGAGTCCTTTGTGATGTGGCCTTACAGGGACAACGGCAGCGCGGAAGTTGATCAAAACTACGCAGACCTCCTGGCAGAAGGTTTCGTTTTGAGCTGGGATGCCGTCGACTGCAGTTTGTGCAGGGAAAGTGGTGGAAGATGTCGGTACGACCTCACGCAGAGCAGATTTTCTTGCGTCTGCAGTGATCGACCCCGTGCTGTCAGCTGCATCGGTTCTGCTCAGTATCCAGTCGGTATGTCGATTCTTGCCGTTGAATGTTTCCGATTACTATTAATATCTGGGATTCTGACCTACCATGGCCAAAAGATTCTCTCTTTTCTTAATTTTTGAAGTTTTCCACAACAATTAAGAATTAGACGCAAGGGAACCAAGCTCATTATTCGGATCCTAAATACCATTTTTCCAAGTGGTCATGCAAGGTATTTGTTGATGGCCATCAAGGGAAAAGTACTGGATTCTTGGTGGGCATCTGTGCCTTGACTCGTTCATTTGAATCTGTTCCTCGAAGGGGTTCTTTTGGATCTCGCTTTTCTTATTATTTCTTTAATTCTCCAACAATAGGTGGAAGTCGTAGGGCATTTTCCGGTTGATTACATTAAAGTCCTGAAAGATTCTCGTCGATGAAAATTTTTGGGTCTTTAATAGACCGGAATGTGAAAGCTACCAGTTAATATGTCAGAGCCCCCCTTCTGCAGAGTAGCCCTCTCTCTCTCTCTCTCTCTCTCTCTCTCACACACACACACACACACACACACGCGTGCGCGCGCGCGCGTCTCTCTTGCTCGCTTAACTAATCAGAGATAAATTAATCTTTTTTAACTTTAGGTCAAGTTAATCATGATCCGGTTAACCTTCGTCCAACGGAGAGAACGACAGGGATTTAACGGTGAAGATTGTAAGGACTTGCGGGGTAATAGTTGTAACTCGAAGACTAATCTATAATGCACTAAGTTTATAAGTATTTATAGATAAAAATCACTAATCGATAATGAGCTGAAGAAGTGGCAGTGCGGTATCGGACTTCTCCCCTTGGCACTCAGGGCGGAAGGATGAGCAATGGACAGTTGAATGTGCGGCTTTCTTATTAGCAAGGAGCATTGAAGAGAGAGAAATCATCTTGAGAAAGTAGTGATCATCTGGGGCCAAGCTATCCTGCACGGAAAAAGTGAAGTTCTCACGTGAGATGAGATGTTTAGGGAGAACTCTCCGTTACTTAAGTCAACATAAGGTGAAAGATCTGTGATGTCAAACTGGTGGCGAGAGGAGAAAAGAGCTGGTGCCACGCGAGTGTTGCACAAGTAGAAGTGTGCGTCGCCGGAAGTGGCATACCGGAAAGAACCCGCAGATAACTATCTTTATAATCGTGGTTCTATGGTACATTGAAGGCCAACTTTACCGTCGTGACGCACACACACGCTTGCATGAGTTGGATGGCTGTCCTGACTTAAAGAGCAGGATTAGTGAGACCCTGCGTGAGTGGATGGCTACAGAACAACTTGCGACGTGCCCCATGGAGGCCTGCGGAGAGAGAGGACAGGGTTGACTGGATAGTGTCTTTAAGTCTATATGGATCGGGTCTCTATGCGTCATCGTTAATATTTTTTAGAATTCAAAAAAAAGTAGACGCGAGTCGTCCGCAGTCACGAGAAGTTGCCTTGTCTTCTGGGTTTGCTGGGTTGCCGGGAGAGCCCACATGAGGACCGTTCAGGGTTGACTCAGTCGAGTCAATCCCCAGCTGTTCTGCGACCGATGGGTAGTCTCTGCCAATCGCAATTATTTCATTCGGTATCACAAAAACCATCTTCAGTTTTTTTATCACCAAAATATCTCTCTTGGTCTGGGTGTGACATCTACGAGCAATTTCTCCCTTCCCTTCGCAGGCGGAGACCTGAACACGGTCTCCAGACGACCAGGAAATAAGGATTTCGATCAGACGAATCGAAGGGCTCATCTGCCCTGTTATTTTTTTTTTCTCTTTTTCCCCCCTGCTCTCTGGTGGATCCAGTATTAGGACACAACAACAACCACCCCGCATGTGCCTGCTCTCCGCCTCTGTGTTAATCATGAGGCTTCCGAACAGGCAAAGGAGCCCAGCCCTGGTGCAGTCGCTGGAAGCCACGCAGCTGCCGATGATGCGTCCGAGCTGCCTCTCCCGGCCGCTATGTTTTGTCCTGGTTTTCTCTCTCCTTTCCCGAATTCCAGCGTCCGTGTCCAACAACCTGCAGGAGTACGACGAGTGCCATACTCCTCTCTTGTTCGAGTGCGGCGAGGAACGGCTCAACGTTAGCTACCCCTTCATGGCTGCCAAGCGGAAGGAATATTGCGGTATCGGGGAGCACTACACCTTGACTTGCAAAGACGACGCCGTCCCGGTGATTGAGATCAGCGGGAGATCTTACCGGGTGGATCGCATCGATTACGAGGCCGGCGTCCTCAGGGTAGCCGACCATGAACTCGAGACACAGCAGTGTCCTCTGCCTGACGAAAACGCTAGCTTGGACTGGTCCCTCTTCGAGTACACCGGCGACGATGTCAACGTCACCCTGCACCACAACTGCACCCCCTTCGACCCGAATCAACTCCTGTTCTGCACGAGATCCCCTGCCTTGCCCTCGCCGGTAGGCAATCCTACATCACCTTGGAAGACCCTGCCTACCGGTGGCCCATCGACATCCTGCGGTCCTGCAGCTCAACCATCGTCGTCGCAGTACTCAGACGAGCGGCTGCCGAATATCTGATGAATGTCTCAGGGGCAGCACGCTTGGGGGAGGCCGTCAAACAAGGGTTCGACGTGAGGTGGACGGCTGGGAAGAGCGGCTGGTGCAGGGACTGCCTCAGTTCGGGTGGAGCCTGCGGATACAACTCCGGCAATCCAGAGCCTGAAATCTGTTTTTGTCCGGACAACGCGTCCGCGAGCTCCTGCCCTTCGCGTAAAGGTACGCCACCTTTGAGATCCACCCACCCACCCACCTTAATTTCTCGATCTTTATCATCCTTGTTAGTACCATATACACTTTGGGGCACGAACTGTGTGGCCTCTCGCACTAGCGAAGATGCATAGAAACACAGATAACCTCTCCAAAGAAAAAAAGAAAGGATACACAGATCAAGGGTTCCGCCCCTTCCTCCTCTCCCAACCATTTTGTTTTTGGGTATCATGCCCAACGTTTTCTGTTAACTTAATCTCACCTACTTAGGTGGGTTGAAATATCTAGAGTTAACTCACTTTTAACCGTATTATAGAGTAAGACTAGTTAAACCAACGAAATAGATAACCCATTGTTGGATTCATAACTCCCAATCAAAACTGGGCCAAAGGTGTGGGTAATGGAGTTAAGGTCTGTTTCAAGATTGAAAGTTATTTAGTAACACTTCTTAAACACATTTTTGAAATTCTAAAAATAGCCCTTTTCTATCTGCAATAGGTGAGGCATTCAATTAATAAATGTTTGATATACGTTTTCATCTCGATGGCCCTATTTATTTACAAAATAGGATAAGGGGATACTATAACCGGGGTTAAATTAATCCGGAGTAAAGAGGTTAGCATATTCCACCCCTCTGGCTCGAATGCATAACCCCCACAAATTCCATTTTTTTCACCTATTCTTGCACTAACCGGGGCTAAATCCCATTTTTTATGAAAGCCAGTTTTGGCTATTACCGATAAAACCAGAAGCCCACCGCGCAAAACTCACATTGGCCTATTAGATTATCAAATGGGCCCTTATGATTTTTGAATGAGAGAGACATCATTCACCCCGAGAAAATTTGCAACGACTGAACAAACACGTCAGAAGAAGTCCCGAACGAGATCTCAAGGGACAATCCTCCAATGCTTAAATCATCAAGGTGCTAAGATAAGAGAGAGAGAGAGAGAGATCGTGGAGAGCAGTGCTCAGATAAGAGGAGTGTTCGGGGGAGAAAATACGAGTTCTAGAGTGTGGAGATTTACTGTAGGTCAATTTGTATACCTCTAGTCATGTTTCCAGGGTCTTATTTATAGGATTTACCTTGAGTGTATCTATTTCCTGTCTAAGCATAGTAATGAGCCATCCGATCACAGGATCGTTGGTTACGCCCTCGCCCGCGCTCCGAGAGTTAGAAAGATGGTGTCATGGCGAGTGTTTAGGCTACATGGGTGGAGACCCAACGCTTGTTGAGGTAACATATGCGATTGTGATGATAATAGCCACCCGATGGAGGGCCTTGAGGTGTGTAGAGTCCGCACGTACACGGAGTGCGCGCCTGTGGATTGGGCCAGTCCCGAGTGGACCTTGCTTGATGTCGTTCCTGAACTGTGGACCAGTTGATAGTGGCTGCAATGGGCCAGACGAATTTCTCCCTCCCCACAAAGTAATTTTACTTTGATCGAGAGATACTATAATCAAGGTTATCTTATTTCACATTTTCTCTTGAACAACTTAATTGGCCCTTAACTCGGATACCGACATTTAGCTCGGATATTTGCAAAATCAAATTGATTAAGATAGATAAATGTGGGATGTCCGAATTAACTTGGCTCTATTATGCAAACAAATAGAGAGTATCATGTGTCAAAAATAATGGATGTTATTTTTTTTAATTTTTTAAATAAATACCCCTCTAAAGATCGGTTATGTCAAATATATCTCTCATTTGAGCATAATATCAAAAATGTTCTTTGTTTAACTTTAAATGTTACGGTTATAACCCTACTGTGACCCTCGTTATTAAATGTCACCGGGTGACGTGACGTGAGGATCAAACAAATTTGGGGTGAGAGTCGCTCAAAAAATTTTGAAAAAAATTATT
The DNA here is from genome assembly GCA_022559845.1 of Amorphophallus konjac. Lineage (NCBI taxonomy): Eukaryota > Viridiplantae > Streptophyta > Magnoliopsida > Alismatales > Araceae > Amorphophallus > Amorphophallus konjac. Next base: position 13,247,415 of record CM040122.1, on the reverse strand, counting down.
AATGTCACACTAATTACGCCGATGAGTGTAATTAGTTCATTGGGCGCACTAAGCATTACTCATCCAAATTTATCTCTTTTGTGTTTCAATGTTTGAATTAATTCCCACACCACCATCAAAAGAGTCAGTAATCTTTGATTAAATGAGTTTCTTGTGCATTAGTAAAGAGATTGGGATTTATCTTTGATATCAATTTGTAGATTGCGGGCCGGTGCGTCGGAAATTTCATTGGGTTTTCTCTTTTGGGCTCCAAAGTCTCACCCTTAAAAAATCTCACTAAAATACAAAGATTAAGTTAACTTTATTCAAAAATTAACTTCTAGTCTCACTTTTTAAAAGTTCCAAAAATAATTATTGACTACCTTTTTATCTCTCTAAATAAGTTTTGAACAAAAGTCAAAGTAAGATGAACTTGGCAAAGGCAGGGCATCTCGGAGGCGGGACTGGCTCGTCCACATAAGAGCAGAGGGTGTGCATTGAATCATGTGGGGTGATCTAGCAGAGAAGTCAACACGTCGTCTGTGGATTGAGAGCAACATATCCCTTCCGGGGGTCTCCGCTTTCTGCTTCCCCTTGGAGAAGTGTTCATGTTATTCCAGAAGTCATCGGGTTGGCGGTCAACATTGGTTTCTTGTGGGAGATGGTATCCGTGAAAATTTACTGCAGAGCCTGTATCACTTTCAGATCAGCTGTTGAAGTCTCCCAGATCTTCGTAACCACGCACTTGATAGAGAAAGAGCAGAGGAAGAGAAGGGTGTTGGAGAATCCAGCACAGAGGGCTAACAACAGAGCATGGATGGCCTCCTCCCCATGCTCCTCCACTCAGTGTTCTTCCTGGGATCATCTTCTGATCTCCTGCACTCCATCACAGCTGAAGACAGATTAGCCCTTGGTCGTCCTCTCTCCATCAACCAGACCATAGTCTCTGCCGGCGGCGTCTTTGCACTCGGTTTCTTCTCCCCTGGAAGGTCCCAATCCCGCCGCTACGTCGGGATATGGTACAACAGTATCCCGGGGAAGACGGTGGTATGGGTGGCGAACAGGGAGAGCCCCCTCGTGGATTCCGGCGGAGTCCTCACCATCGCTGCAGATGGAAACATTGTTCTGCTCGACGGAAAGGGACGACTCTTTTGGTCGTCCGTTGCTCAGAAGTTTACCGGAACGGCAGCGCCGTGCTGTTGGACACCGGCAACCTGGTCCTGAGAGGAGCCCAAGGCGAGGATGACGTCTTCTGGCAGAGCTTCGACCATCCGGCAGACACCATAACGCCGGAGATGAAGTTGCGGCTGGATGTGAGAACCGGCGCCCGCACCCCCCTGGTCTCATGGCGAGCAGCAGACAACCCCTCCCCCGGCAACTTGTCCTTTGGCTTCGACCCCGAGACGTACATGCAGTTCAAGACATGGCGCGGCATGGAGACCTGGGCCAGAGGGCGCCTGCTGAACGTGAACGAGGCCGAAGCGTTGCACAGGAACATCAACGCCACCACCTCCATCCTCGTCCGCATGCCTGAGGTGAACTCCAAGGAGATAAGCACCTACTTCACCACCATGCAGGCCTCGGCCCCCATTCGGGTTGCTCTGGCCTACACCGGCATGATCAAGATCAAATGGCTTCTCTGGGAGCAGAGCTCCTCGAACTGGTCTCTGGTCGCGTCGCACCCGGGCGACCCCTGCAACCTCTACAACAGCTGCGGGCCCTCAGGCTTCTACAACAGCGATGGATCCTCCCTGGTATGCACCTGCTTGAAGGGCTTTGCGCCCTTCGATCAGGAGTGGTGGAAAAAGGGTAATTTCTCAGGTGGATGCCGCAGAAGGGTGCCGCTGCAATGTGATCGAGGAGACGAGTTCTTGAGGTTGGGGATGGTAAGGCCCCAGATAGGTTCCTATTGGTAAGAAATGTTGATGGGGAGAGGTGTAAGGACGAGTTCTTGGGTTCCTATTGGTAAGAAATGTTGATGAGGAGAGGTGTAAGGACGAGTGCTTGAGGAGGTGCAACTGCATGGCGTATTCTTACAGCAACGGGACCAGCGTGGGCAGCAGCACGAGATGTCTGGTATGGGAGGGGGAGCTGCTGGCGCGCAGAGAATGGAGACAAGAAGCTAGCGTATGAACTCAACGTGAGGCTGGTTCCATCTGAGCTGTGTATACCCACCGGCTTCCAACTTTCTTGCTTCTCCTCCCATTAAAAAAATGGCTTCCTTTTGGTTTATTATAGCCACATCAAGGTCTGTTCTTGGGTTTGCTTTGTTTTGAACAAGATCAAGCCGCATCTCTAGCACTGTGTTGCAATGATATTAAAAGGCCTGCCATTTCGTGGATTTCTGGGAATACAAGTTGATTACTTGTCAATTCCAGTTGGATGTTAATTGTTTCTCTTCTCTTTCAGGTGATAAGAAGAAGAAGAAGATCCAATCGCTGGTAATAACATTTGCAACTCTCGGTGCTGTGATGATTTCTCTTGGATGTTTGGGCGTCTTTCTGAAGAGAAAATGTGGAAGAAAAGGTCGTGCGCCATAATCCCCATCCCTCCCCCCTCACCCAGTCTACATTGGCTGGCAGGACTTTTAAGGCCATATTTTCTGTTCCAAAGCAGGGGAGAGGAAGAAGACGGGCGCCTTGCTATATCGTGATATGAAGTTTCCCAGCATGCTTCCAGGTGGAGAAAATGTTGCAGATCCCCCTTTGCTGCATTTCAGTGGTGTTCTAGCTGCCACCGATACCTTTTCTCCTGCAAACAAGCTTGGAGAAGGAGGATTTGGTCCGGTGTACAAGGTAATAATGTTCTTCCCCACTCTCTGACTTCTAAAGGTAGCGTTCGGAACAGATGTTGGGGGGAGGAATTTTGAGAATTATAATCATTGAAATCTTCACCCTCTTAAAATTATTTTCAAATGTCTCATCAATTTTCACTTTATAAACATTTCAAAATTTAGAGAGAGATAAGAAGAAAAGAGAGGAGAGCACAAAATCTCCAAAAAATGTCGCAAGACAGTTTCCTCTCTCTCTAGGGATTTTGAAAATTCTCCACACCCAACATCCGTTCCAAACGCAGCAGGTAACCAGTCATAATATTTCACGGGCCGGTTTTTGTATTAAACAGGGAATATTACCTAATGGTGATGTGGTAGCTGTGAAAAGATTATCAAAGTGCTCTGGGCAGGGGCTTTTGGAGTTTAGAAATGAGGTCGAACTCATTGCTAAGCTTCAACACAAGAATATTGTTCAACTCTTGGGATGGTGCCTCCACGAGGATGAGAAGATCTTGATCTATGAGTACTTGCCGAATAGAAGCTTAGACAAATTCATATTTGGTCTGTTTCTTTCATCAATTTAGGCTTCAGCTATATACTTAAAAGTATATATTGACATCAGCTTAAACATTTTATCTCTGCTACTTTTGTTGATTCAAAATTCTGTTGATTCGCATCCAGATCCATCCAGAGCGATAGAGTTGGCCTGGGAGAAGCGATTCCACATCATTAAAGGCATTGCTCAAGGGCTTCTCTACCTTCACCAGCACTCAAGATTGCACATAGTTCATAGGGATCTGAAGACCAGCAACATACTGTTGGATGCTGCAATGAATGCCAAGATTTCAGACTTCGGCTTGGCGAGGATGTTCAGAGGAAGTCAAGAGGAAGCTAACACCGATCGAATAGTTGGAACCTAGTGAGCACTGTGCAATTAATCTATGATGACTGTGGATGTACATGATTTTCATATATATTCAAACTTTATGCATTCTATATTTGTGACTTTGATGATGCATTGCAGTGGCTACATGTCTCCAGAGTACGTGTTAGATGGGCATTTCTCTGAGAAGTCCGATGTTTTCAGCTTTGGTGTGATACTCCTTGAGATCATTTCAGGAAGGAGGAACACTGGATTTTACCCTTACAAGGAATCACTGAATCTTCTTGGGCATGTAAGCTTTGCTAAACATCAGTGGCTCCTTCATATTAACAGGCCCAAAGTCTACCACACAAAGTAGAAAGAGTAATGCTTGCTGCATGACCAAGTTAAGGGGGCGTGGATCTCACATCACGAAAATTTCAAAAAAAAACTTATTGCACCGCCCTAGGGTGTAGTTAGGGGGCAGTGCAACAATCATTACTCAATTAGAGAATATGATCAAACCACTTTCCTTCCACTTTTGTCAAGTCTATGCATTCTTATCTAGATATTTATATGTGCATTAACCGTCAGGATTATCGGATTCATTATTTCAATCGATACTCACATAACAATAGGTATTTGATATTTGATTCAGGCATGGAAGCTATGGAATGAAGGTAGGGGTTTGGAATTGTTGGACACATCGTTGGGAGATGCTTGCCCAAGGGAGGTAGTTTCAAGGTGTATTCATGTCTCCCTCATCTGCATCCAAGAAGTTGCCGCAGCCCGTCCGACAACATCAGAAATAGTTAGTATGCTTGGAGCAGAGATCAATGCTTCTCTACCCACCCCCAGACAACCAGCTTTCTTCATTGAACATGACTCCTATGGAGTACCTACAAATGGTTCTATAAATTTTCTGACAATTTCTTCTGTAGAGAGTTGATAGAGAATGCTTTCCCATGACCTTGAACATCTTCCATAAAGTAGCAGTATGTGATATTTCATAAGCCATGTTTGCGAAATAGAATGTCAAACTCATGTACCCCTATTCTATTGGCCCCGGATGAGGTATATCGTCAATATATAGCATAGCAAGTACCTATGCAATGTCAATTCCTAAATGATCTTATTGTTCATTTCAAGCTCAAGTATTTCATAAATAAATATCTTTGAATGCCCTATTTTTGAGGTATGGTTCATGATAAGTGACCGGCAGAAATTCTATAATTCGTGACACAATATCTCATCTTACTCTTTGCGGAATACTTACCATACATATGTGGCTCAAGTATCTGACGAGTGGTGACCGTTCAATAGTTATCTACTAGTGGTGCATTCACCATGCTGTGGGCGTGCTTAGGCACTGTCACGTCGTAAACGAGGTAGAAATATCAAGACATGAATATATAAACTTAATATATTTATTCTCTAAATAGACAACTAGGAAGGAAATCTTTTAAGACTATCATCACTTTCTATTACTCCGGTCCATTCCTGTCATCTAGGGAATTTTCTAAAATTTTTAACAAAAACAGAGTGAGCAAAAAAGATGGAAAAGAGTATCAAGATAGATGGACATCATAATTGGTTCATAATTATTGTGGTTATATTGAGATAAGGTGGAGTTTCTCACTTTGAAAAACATCTTGCAAGAGGGTCAACGATTAATTACGATGATATTAGTGCTTGCAAGAGTGTGTCTAGCTAGGGAGGTTTAAACGTTCATAGCACAATAGTTGGAAGAAATCAACGTTAAGGCGTGAAGAAGTCATTCCTTAATGAATGAAGTTTGTGCGTTGAAGTTTCAAGGTTGTAGTTTTTATTGTGTCTCACATGTTTGAACTCTCAAGTTAGAATTGTGGTTTAGAAAATATGTTTGAGAATTGTGGGAACTGCGAATTGATTTTTGAATCTTCAAACTTTGATGAGAATCAATGTCTTGGTTCGTTTCAATTGTGTTTTGCAGGTGATAAATTTGAATTGTGTGAGGCATATAGAATTGTATGTTAGAAGGTTGAATCTTCAAGTTTGAGTTACGTTTCACAATTTGAATTCATTTGAAGTAAATTCTAAATCTTTGGACTTTGATAAATTTGAATGCCTTGATGATTTCAGTTGTATTTTGATGATGATACATTTGAATTATGTGAGGAATATGGAGTGTTTGAATTGTACATTAGAAGGTTCAACCTTCTGGTTTGAGTTATGTTTGGCAATTTGAGTTCCCATGAATTGAGGTCTAAATCTTTGAACTTTGTTGATGATGAATGTCTTAAATGGTTTCAATTGTGTTTTACAGGTGATAAATTTGCACTGTGTGAGAAATATGGAGTGTTTGAACTTTGAATTGTGTGTTAGAATGCTGAACCTTTTTGTTTGAGTTATGCTGGTAAATTTGAGTTCCTTTCAATTCAGTAAGTGATTTGATTGTGTATTTACACTATTTCCCCCTCTATTAAGTTCTAAGATATATTATGATCATACAAATCTTATATTCATTGAGATTTTGACAAAAAATATAAGTTAAAATGAGAAAATAATTCATGCAGGGAACCTATATTGGTCAATTCGAGTTACTTTGAATTAAGTAGTTGACTTGATTGTGTATTTAGACTATTTCCCTCTCTATTAAGTTCTAAGATATGTTACAATGATATAAATCTTGTATTCATTAAGGTTGTGACAAAAATTATAGGTTAACATGACAAAATGATTCATGCAGGGAAGTTTTGAAAAAAAGGCCAAAAAGATACTAAGTCTAAAAGTGACTCAGCCTGAGTCGGCCCTAGGATGAGTCCAGGCATCTCATATCATCTCTCAGGCGATCCGATATGATACAGATCCCGAATACTGCAAACTGTGGCAACCATCTTCATCCGACTCGACAAGGACATAGGCTATACAAGCAAACTTTGGGGTCCACACATCAGAGGAACAACCAACCAAGGCCTTGACTATAACCAAAAAAAGAATGACTTACAACACATCTTGGTGTGCAGTAAGCATTGGTAAACCAATTTCTGATTGGTCCACGGCACTAGATGGGCTCCACACACCTTCAATGCATTGACTACACGTTGTTCCATGTGCATCGCACGTGAACCCATGCATTCTTGCGAAACTTCAGATGAAGTGAAAAATACTATATAGTAGTGAGAAATAAGGAGGGGAAAATACGCCTGGCACAACGCGGCCCAATAACGCCAAGTCCACTGCGGTCTAGGGTAGCCAGGCCCGTAGGGGCCCTCTCTGGCTGACCGGCCATCCTAAAGCATGGCCCAATTGAAACCTATCGAGGCCTGACTAGCCCACAGGCGAGATCTTTGTGTTCGTACTTTCCAGGTGTTGTAAGACTCACCAACGAACGAATATGACAATCCCAAATAGAGACTCCATGGCATAGAGGGCAGGCAGTGCAGAGAGGACAGATTGAGGGTTCTCCACCTAGCTCTCTCAACCAGATCTCTATCTTCGAGCACCCTCCGTCTCTCCAAGCACTTTTCTCCTCTCCGAGCACTCCCCAAGCTTCGTCTCCGTTCTACAGGCTCTCTCTCCCTCTCCCTCTAAGCTTCTTTCTTACTTCTTCCCTCGTTACTGACTAAAATATCGGAGAGTTGTCCCCTGGGATCACTTCGAAGGCTCCTTCTAACGTTCTATCTATGGTTGTAGATTTTCTCGGGGTGATCTGTTATTCTTCCCCAACAAACAAATCTTATAGGTGTTGTACGAAGTGAAGGGGACATTTTTCAGCCTCTACAAAAAATAATTCATAAGAGTGAAAAATAATCCATAAACTGAAAATTTGACGTTTTCCCACTTTTATGGGCCACTTTTCACTCCTATGAGTTATTTTTCACTAATTTACAATATTTTTCACTCTTGCTGGTTTATGTGAGGAGCATATCGGGTTACAAATGAGATGGCGCAGGCTACGTGCGAGACCCTTCCAACAACCTAGAACAATCAAAATAGATTTGCAATTTTTTCTAAGGTAGTGTTTGGGAAGATCAATGAGAAATTACATGTGGACCCCACCTAATCATTGAGAATTCAAGTATTTAAAAAAAACAACTCAAGAGGAGCTTTTGGTGGGGAGAGGAAAGGTGTCATCTCTTGCCTATAGTCTAGAGTTGAAAAAATAGAGTTTGAGAGAGAGACACCGGAAACACAATCTTAAAAAGGTTTGGGATTCTATAGTTCACGCAATATTTGAGAACCTAAATGGGTTAAATGGATTATGAAAAATTGCATAATGTTTATCTTGTCAAAAAAGTATAACTTTTGGAGATGATAATCTTATAGTCCAAAATCTCATTTGGGTGTTATGTCAATATGGATTAGGAAGATGTATTTTACAATATGTAGAGGCAGGAAAGTGATTCTTAGTTCTCGTACCACACTTTTAAGATTTGTTTGTTGGGAAAGAGCAACCGATCACCCGTGAAAGCCTACAAATACTAAAAAAAGATGTGAAGGAGTCCTGGGCATGACCCTAGGGGACAACTCTCCGATGCTTAAGTCAGAGACGTGCTTCAAAGAGAAGTATAAGAGGAAGAGAGGTAGGAGTGCTTAAGAGTGGAGTACTAGACAAGCCTGTGTGTATGAATGAAAGTTGTTGGAGTGCTCATAGAGCTTGGGGAGTGCTCGAAACAGTGGGCGAAATCCACTTCTCTCTGTGTGTATCTCTGTATGTGTATGCCTGTCAATGTCCCCTAGGTCCAATGGAGGACCTATTTATAAGGATTGTCTTGGTGGTGGCCGTCCGTTCCTCAACGGGGAAATGGCATGGGTTGTGGAGTAACACCTCCTTGATGGTGGGGAGAGTTACCCATTGTACACCTGTCTATTCCAGAAGAGGGGTCTTGTGGTAGAAATCTCAGCGTTGTAAGTGTGACCCAATCCTTTCCTGAGAGAGGCGTCGTAACGGTGATGACATCTTCCTCGTTGGGCGAACGTTACAACGCTCATGTCGCGCGCCATGATTTCTTCGATGAATTGACAGTATTTTATTGGGCCTTAGTTGGGCCATGGCACATGGGCCGAGACTCAGTCCACCTTAGCTTGCCCGCATCGGGTCGTACCGAGGCAACACTAGGATTGACAACATTGGGCCGTATTGAACCTGACAACGGTGGGCCCTTCTAGGCCCGACGAGCATTCCCCTCCTAACACTATTGTCCTTACGTCTCTGATAAAAATGGCAAACATTTAATGTCCTTTGGAGTCTTTTTCCACTCTTTTTATTTGAATCTCCTCAATTTTCGTGTACAAGCTATCTGAGAGTCATTTTGGGAGACTTTGGACCACACTCTCTTTTGATTCTTTCTCTCTCTTCTCCCCTCAAATCTATCCCTGACGTAAGCCTAAATATCTTAGCACATTTAAGTGTGATTATAATTTTTCGAAGATTCCAATAATATATAATTCTATAACCCATAATCCATTGGGTTTTCATAAGCCGCCTCAGATCAGCTGCCAACCCGATCACATCTTCTTAAAATTCAAGGGAGGTCCTGCTCGTAGGGGTGAGCATAAACCGAACCAAACCGAAAAATCAAATCGAACCAAATCGAACCGTTCGGTTTGGAGTCAAATTCGGTTTGATTCGGTTTCATAATGTGTGAAATCGAACCGAACCGAATAAACTGAATAAATCGAATTAAAATCAAAAAATTAAAATTAATTACATACATATAAAAGCATATAAAATATAACTATGTTTATTTTTATTTTTCTTTTATATACATATAAGTCATTAAATTTATAGATATTGTAAAATATAAAAATTTGATTTGAAATCAAATCGAACCGAATTAAATCGAATTTTTTCGATTTGATTTGATTTGATTTGATAAGTAAACCGGTTTGATTTAATTTTTAAAAAAATGATCTCAAATCGAATCAAACTGTGATCTCCCCTACCTGTTCGGATTCCACCGTCCGGTGGGGGACCCGTCCGCCAATGGGAAAACCGCGGGACGGGCTGAGTGGAGTCGCCCTTGGATGGCCGGCGGCGCAATCCGACGCGCCAGGCTTCAGTACCTTGCCTTCCTTTTTCTCATTCGCCGAAATCTGAGACGGTGGGAGATCCGACTTCTTCCGGGTAGCCGACCACCGGGGAGGCAGGCAGGCGAGAAGTTAACAAAAATGAAAAGAGAACGAGGGGCATAGAAATCTTTTCATTATTTCTTCCATCCTCCTCCGCCAGCCCGCCGCCACACCACCTAAAGGGGCCATGCCGTGTTATCCCGCAAACCCTGGCTCCTCTCCCTGCCTCTCCTTCATCTTCTTCCTCCTCCTCCAAATCGCAGTGCAATCTGCTGGCCAGTCTGTAAGAAACACTAGCAATCCCCAGTGCCATTCCTTCCACTGCGGCGATGGCGTCGAAATCAGGTACCCATTGTGGAACTCCAGCGAAGCCAGCAGTAGCTACTGTGGGTATCCCGACTTGGGGATCGATTGCGAGGGCAGACACCCTGTCCTCAAACTGGGCGGCGACACTTACAGGGTCTCCGACGTCCGCTACAACACGAGCACCATCACCCTCCACGACAAGGACCTGTTAGATTCCCAGTGCCCCAGGGCTACCCACAACCTGACCTTGCACGAGGGCGTTCGGCTGGAGGAAACCGAAGCGGACGACTACCTCCTCTTCTTCTTCAACTGCTCCGGCGCCCTCCAAATCCCAGACGAATACAAACTCTCCTGCCTCAGCCGGAGCGGCAGTTCTTACGATTCCTACGTCTTCCTAGAGGACAGTATCCCGCCGGACTCGTACCCGTGGGGTCACTGCCAGGACTTCGTGATGTCGCCGGTACTGACAACGGAGATACCACGGAGCGTTAAAGATCTGTCGTCGTCGTTTGGCACGGTTCTCCACCAGGGTTTCCAGCTCAAATGGCTTCAACCGAACATGGCCGACTGCAAAAGCTGCGAGAAGGCGGGAGGAAGCTGCGGGTACGCATACAACAAGGATGTTGAAGGTCTCGACTTCCTTTGCTTCTGCAACGACGGGGCACACCCCCGAGTTTGCAACGGAGGTATGCTTCCAGATCACTACTCGTACATCAACTCCTTTTGACATCAGATTGATGAATACCTTAGATCTGAAGTGGGTTCAATTGGGAATGGTACGGTACGTAGAGAGTGGATAACCAGAAACAACAACCTGAAACATGGCCACCCCCGCTTTCCTTAACAAAACTCTTCCTTTTTTTCTTTTTCGGAAGGACAGGAATTTGAACATTAGAACCCTTCAACATTTCGGACTATGACGGTAAGGTGGAAGAGCGATACCCTTGAAATCTGGGGAGTATCCGGATCGATGATCTCACACCCAGTTGACCGTTTAGAACGAAGGATCATCCCCCACCCCTCCACCCCTGCTGATACCCGAAACAGGGGCGCAGGGTCCCGTCGACCAGCCTTTCTCAAACCATTCAATGACTGGAAATTGTAGCTTTCTACGTACGTCTCCATGGCTTTCTTGACAAATTCGCCTGCTCTTTCGTCTCCGGGCCGGATCAAAGACTATCCTAGCTCTGACGTTTTCCAATGACACATGGACAACGAACTCCATTGGTAGACTGATAACTGACTATTCCTTGATTTGATTAATGGATGGCTTCATAGTTGTAAATAACAGATCGATCGGATAAGTGCAAGAAAAATGAGAGAAGGAGAGAGGAAGCGAGGAAGGACGCCAGTCCTGATAACTTCTGACTGCGGGGGGGGGGGGGGGGGGCATCACTGGCTTGTTCCCACCGCGCTTGTCATCTTCTCCCCACCCGTAGCATATTATGGTGAAGTGCGCCTCTCTTCTCTGGAACTAATGCTACGTCCACGGATAGCGCATCACATGCATGCCACTTGTAAAATAAACTACAAGATCCCGTATTTTACTCATCCACAGCTGGAAAGTGGCAGAAGAAGAACACGTCGTTCCACTGATCCCTCCCCAAAGCCAACTTCTCGACTTGCTGTGGGATAGACATTGGCTAGTCTTTGGGCCTCCGGTCAATTCGACGGTGAGGTGCCGAGAGTTGAACAGGAACTTCCAAGTGCTGCAGAGTTACTTTCCCTGTTGGTACATGTCGTTGCCATAGCATCTTCAATTCGACGGTCAATTGGAGCAGCTTATCTTTGATTTTTCTTCACGATTATCTCCCGAGGAATAGATCTATATGTTTCAATCAGACGACTTCGCAGAGTTAGAAAGACTAGTATGCAGACTGAAAATCTCCCTAGGAGTTGAGACAGGTTTCAAGATAATGATATAAGAGATTTGATACCTTCATATATAGTTAATCAGGACTACTGAAAGAGTAGGTATGAAAGTTGTATTTATTTCAGGTTTCTCATATATGGTTGTTCGCGCTCACGGACAACACTGGCTTGGGCCCTTGATTGGACCCAGTATATCGTAAAAGGGGCCGGAAAAATAGGGCCCGGATCGTGTTCGGGGAAATTTCCGAACCCTTTAATTCTTACTTTTTTCTGGAAAAAAATCTGGGTACAACAATAGTTCTATTGTATTGTGGATGCTCTATGTTGGTGAGATACACTAATAGCATAGAAGCACATGAATGAGATTTCTAAGTTGAAACAGGAGTTTAGCTCAGAATTTAAAAGGGAAAACCTAGGAGGAGCCAAGAGGATTCTAGCAATGGAGATTCACCGCGATCGTCAAAATGGCAAGCTAGCTATGGCTTACCAAGAAGAAACACCTTGAGAAGTTTTTCACCAAATTTAAAATGGAAGAGGCTAAGTCAGTTAGTACTCTATCAGCTCAGCTTTTCAAGTTGTCATTATAATGTCCTCAATCAGAGGAATAATGTCAGCAAATGCTTAAAGTGTCATATGTAAGTGTAATTGGCCATCTGATGTGGGCTATGGTATGTACTTGGCCTGATTTGTCACTGCTTCTTAGTGTAATTTGCAAGTATATGGGAAATCTAGGCAAGAAGCAATATTGAGATGCAGTTAAATAGATTTTGTGCCACTTGAGGGGCACATCGGATGTTGGTATGTTACCTCAAAAGAGCAGAAACAGAATGTTCTTGTAGAATTTATTGACTCAAACTAACCTGGAAATCTTGACAAGAGAAGATCCACATATGGATATACTTTTACTCTGGGTAGAGGTCTAATTAGTTGGAATATTCTTACATTGCAATATATAGTGACATTGTCAACAATTGAGGTAGAGTATACCATTATAGTGGAAGCTGCTAAGGTGGCTTTGTGGTTCAAAAGGTTTGGTCAAAAAGTTTGGCATCACTCAAGAGAGCGTCAGACCAAATTGTAATAGCAATCTTGGTAAATATCTAATGTTTCATGCGAGAACTAAACACATTGATGTCTGCTATCACAAACTCAGAGAGTTCATAGCAAATGACTTCATTCGGCTTGTCAAAGTGTCAACCTAGAAGAATGTCGCAGATATGATGACTAAGCCATTACCAGCTACTATGTTTAAGCATTGCCTTGACTTAAATGTTCTTGCCAAGTGATGATTGAAGGCCCCATGAGAGAGCTAGGGGTGTGTTTTTGCTCAAGGTGGAGTCATATGTTAGGGTTTAAGATGTGTATATGTTGGTTTGACTGTGTCAAATGTAGAGAATGCGAAGTTTGACCGCAATCAAATTGGATGGGCCACACGGTCCATTCCCGCATCACGCATATATGGCATTGAAAGGTGCTCCTCACCCCGATTACGAGAAACCACATTCCCCTCCCTTTATCCTGTCAACTTCCCCCTCAGTTTTTGACCTCCTCTTTGCCTTGTATAAGAAGAGAGAGAGAGAGAGAGAGAGAGAGAGGATGTTGTAATAGCTTAAGCAGTGTGTTGCGACTATGTCCTTTGAGAGAGAGAGAGAGAGAGGGAGTGGATGTGACGAGAGGAGATCGATCTCAACTCAAACTTAGAAGAAGAGGTAGACACCTCATCTTCTCTTTTTGCTCTGCCATCGTCTTCTCATCCTCTCACTCTCATCGACTTCACGTACATTGTCGACCTAGAGAGCTTGGAGCTCATGGGTGTGCTTCCTTCCTGGGGCAGCTCTCCAGTGTTAATGTAAGGTTAATTACTTCCCCGTCCGTTGTACTTCTTCAATTCACACTATAGTGAGTTCTTCTTAGTGCTCTCTCTGTGGATGTAGGTGGCTCGTGCCTCAAAACCATGTAAATCTCATGTTCATCCTTCTATGTGATTGCCATTTATTTTCATTTTGAGTTTGGTGGGAAAAGGAGATTGATTTTGCTACGTGGAGGATAAACGACAGAGCGACAAGAAGTAGAACATAGTTGCATGTCAGACCTATCTAGTCCTACTAGTAGACTTATCTTTGTATGTCCCTTGTCTAGGTAGAAGACATTCCTTACTCCGGTTGACTAAACCCAAGTTCTGATTGATTGAAAGTAGCTTAGAACTATCTCAGAAGCCTCGAGAGATTTAAATAGACCAATCCGTTCTATCCTCCAAACTCCAATGTTGCTAGCCGCATAAGGGCGGTTCTATTTGTGTTGTGTCTATCCTTTTTGTATAACACCTTGGAGTGTGACGAGTCCTATGAGCTAGATGGCGACGGACACGTGAGCTAACATCACATCCACAATGTTTCAGTAGTGCATTTGCAAGTTAGCATTGCCTAGGATATCCATTTTTACTTGTGTCTTATGAAGGGGCTGATGCTCTAAAAGTACACAACATGGGTTGTACCCGTGTCACACCCCTTACAGAGAAACTTCCCAAAGCCTTTGCTGGTCAGGAGACTCTTGCCCAACAGAATTGTTGGGCATGCCATTGGATCATGCTAGAAAGGTGTGATGCAACTGTTCTTTTCTCAGGGGGCACCTCCATGGCCCTTTAATCATAGCTTCCACTCAATTAAGAGATGCCCAAACGTCTCATCTTAGGTTGTCAGATCACTTCTTGTCGCAGAACCTCACGACCTAGAAATTTTTTACCATTTTAGCTCCAAGAGTTCACATTAATTAGGGATAACAAGGTCATTTAAAGGAGGAGGATGCATTTTAAGTCATTTGAACCAAAGGTCTCATAAGTTTGCGATAGAGGAGATAAACACCAAAAAAGTGGGCCCTAAAATTTATCGAAAAAATTTCAAATTTCATCATGTGTGGCTAGTTCTCCAACACTAGCCCGCAGCAATCTTGGTGAGTCTTGTTCTTGTTGGGCAAAACACCTATGTAAGAATTTGCTCAGCAAAGGCCAAAATCTTACGTACAGGCACTTGGGTATAGGATATCAACCAACTTTTACTCAGGGAAGGCTGAAGTGTCGTGGTAGGCATGAGAAGGTTAAAACATTATGGGAGGTGTGAAAAATTCTTCTATCTAAGTGGGGAAATTGTTGATGCTAGGATTTGAACTCTTCACATTGAGGAGGAGACACAAATACTTAGTCAATCTAATAAATTTCTTATTTAGGAAGAGAAATTATTGATGAAGATTTGAACTCTTTAAATTAGAAAAGAGCTACAAATACTTGACCAATTCAATTCCATGAACAAAGAAGAAGGCACAATAGTGCCATGTGGTTAATTTAAGGGAGCGGTCGGATGATATCAACATCAGCCAGTTGGTTGAAGGGAGCAGGTTCGAATAATTTGTCAGCTCAATTTGGGCCATCCCCAAGCTTAGGCACCTTGTGGAGTTACACTAGCTTGCTCGGCTCTTAATTTGTTCTCCTATTTGTCTT
Organism: Amorphophallus konjac; assembly: GCA_022559845.1. NCBI lineage: Eukaryota > Viridiplantae > Streptophyta > Magnoliopsida > Alismatales > Araceae > Amorphophallus > Amorphophallus konjac. The sequence continues at coordinate 13,232,076 of CM040122.1, read as the reverse complement.
TCACTAACTAAACCTCAATTATAGTACAATTTTATTTTATTTTCTCAACTTGGAGACTAGGAGGTATGTGGCAGATGATCTACACCACTGTGTATCTTAAGACATATTTGGCAGGGCACCCATTTGGAAGTGCTTTTAACACTTTTGTGGCTTTTACTGAAGAGACGATATTAGATCCAAGAGGTTATTTACGTAGTTTTTGAGTTCTAAGGAAAAGTTCAAAATTGGAGAGGAAGAAAATGAGATTGTGAGTGGAGATTGATTTTGATTAGTTTGATCTGCTGCTATACAATGTTTTTTTTTCATATTGGAAGTAGATGCGGAAGGTATTTGATTGGAAGATAGTTTTCTCAAACATGTTCTCAGGTTGGATAGCACACATGTAAATGGTCTACACTTCTTTAGTCATCCAGTAATGTTTGAGAAGCTCCATAGCAAGTGGTCTTTCTGATGTGTAAATGTGGCCTGGCTGACAATGCCTAAGAGGGAAAAAAATAGGCAAAAACTCTTCCGTCCAAATTAAATAGATCATGACAAGAATACCTGGGCTCTACTTTTTTGGGACCTCTACAATAGATGTTTTCTTATGCCATGTTTGGCTAGAATTTCAATATAGTAACTAATGGACAATAACACAAATAGATATGCAGTGGAAACAGGGTTCCGAGGCTTACCTTGATTGAGACAATGGAGCAATTCTCTCGTAGAGGAAGAAGTAAACACTTAGAGACCACCCCATAGATCCACGCTTCGTGGTGATGCCCTCGGGAGACGAACAAGCAAGAGAAGGAGAGAGGATGATGTTACAAGGTGGAGAGGGGGAAGAGAAGCAGGGCATCGCTAAGGAAGATCTCACATTTGTGAGAAGGAAGAGAAAGGGGAGTGAGAGTCCAACTCTCGTGCCCAACTGCCTCTCTTCATCTCTCTATCCTCATACCATTCAACATAGGAGAGAGATGAGGGTGAGGGAGTCCATCTATGTGGGCACTCTACATGAGGCACGAAATCTTATTGGATAACATCCCCCATTTGCCCACGAAGGACATTTAATCATCAATCCCTTTTCTATAGGTCCAATCTCATCATATGAGGAAATGGAGTGTTCGACCTCTGCAAGATTCATTAGACAGACGAGCCAATGAAGTCATCACTGAAACTAACAGAACACTATAATCTAATTCTCGTGGTACCTCAAACAACAAAGTATCCACCAATCAAAAAACGCACCTCATGTGTCCCATTCGGAAGGGGGGATGCCATCCGGCTAAACGTCCGAATGGACCCCCCAATAGGTCACTCATGGAGATGGGCCCACTCATACCCTTTGGAGATTCAATACTAGATGCCTACATCCCCAACATGCAAGCTTCCCCAACTTCGTAGAGTATGAGTATGACTATAAGACTGTTGAACCTCTCATTCCCTTTATTGACTATTCTCTTCTTGGAGACACTCTTAGTCCCTCTCCCTTCCTAGAGGACTCCCTTGCTCTATATGCACTCAACTTGGAGGCGGGCCCCGTGAGAAATATGGAGTTTGTTCAAACTTACGGGACATCAAGGCCTTTGTTTGTTGCCATGAGGATAGAGTGCCACCACTTCAAGTACAAGCCCCTTTGTCCCCGGATTCCCTTAACAGTGGTGTCCTCACCCATGCTTAGTGCAAGAAAAAACAAGTCCAAGCAATAGAAGGATGTTCTTAGCCTCCTAATATGGAAGATGTTATAAAGGGTGCTATGCTTCATTATTGTACTATTCTAGGACAAGATATCATGTTCCCCTATGTATGGTTTTGGCGCTAAGCAATAAATTCCAAGGGTCAGGCTAGGGTGGTCCTAGATAAATTTCTAGGTTACAAAAACATATTATCCACTTGACTTAAAACTCCAGATGTCTCATATAATAGACAATGTTAAATCCAAATATTATGTCCTTATGACTCTATCAGCACAAAATTGGTTAAGCCTCCCAAAAAATAAGCCACAAAACATGGTGTGATATTCAATCATTTTCCCTAGTGTCCAATGTCATTTTAATTATTTTGACAATTTCCTAGACATGTTTCCCTAGGCTATATAAACTATAACCCTAATGAGCATACTTAAGTATTATCATCAAGCTCCCTTATCATAGCATAGACCTTAGGTTATGAGGGGTACATAAGTATCAATTGTACATAATACAGGAGCTCACACAATGACGAAGTAGGGATCCATTCATCGTTCTCAATATCGTCATTTAAGCATGTGGTATGACTTAAATGCTATAGTGTTCTTCCATTCACCATGGGCGTGTGTTTGCGACCGCGGGGAGTCACTTGTCATTTTGTCCTCGCGGCGGGGGTGTACACTCGCCTTTTACGGAAGGTCGAGATAGGTTGACTGGGCACGCGAGGATTCCGGGGATATTGAGAAGAAGGCAGAGAGAACGATGGGAACGCACTGGAAGGGATGGCGTATGGTTCATCATTCTGGGAGACTGGGACAGGGATGGCTGGGTGGAATGCGGGCGTGCCAGTCGATTTCTCGACAATCACCCATGGAACCGAGGATTGACTGGGGAAGCGTCGCCAGGACGCAACACGTGGCTCGAGGGATCGGGCGACACATGGATAAAAGGGGTTCCACGGGTGCGAGTGCGCAGGCGATTATGGGGATTCGTTTATTGGACGTCTTTCCCCACCGGTCGCAAGCAACCGGTGTTTATTTTACATCGGATTGAATCCGAATACCTTTGTTTCTACTGCCGAAGAAAGAGTCAGGGACCCTGGGAGCCGCGACGTCGGGAGGGCTTAGTCCGTGCAACAGCGACAGGGCAACAGCAACACAACAGGGATTACTGGGGACAGAGAGACTGGTTCTAGCGAGGAGGGGAATCCGCTCCTTGACTGGATTACATGACTTATATGTCATGAAAGACATTTATATGGGGGCGTGAGAGCCCGATTACAAGTGCTTGCAAGCCGCGGGACAATTCCGTCATTTGTGACGGTCCCCGGGTCATTGCGTTATTGTACGGGTAGTTCCGTATCTGTACGTAGTGTCCGTCATAGGACCTGTGACTGAGCAGGATGGCGCCCGAGGGGCGTCACAATGTATTCCCGACATGAGACAGTGTCGAGGTCGGGACAGTAGGGGTGCCGTAGGCACCATTGTGCTTGGGAAGTTGAGTGGTCGGGTGCCGCGGGTCCCGATGTGACTGGAGTAGTTGGCAGTCGGGTGCCGGCGGCACCGTTGTGACTGGAGTTGTTGGCAGTCGGGTACCGGGGGCACCGTTGTGACTGAAGTAGCTGGGTAGTCGGGTGCCGGCGGCACCGTTGTGACTGGGGTAGCGGGCAGTCGGGTGCCGGGGGCACCGTTGTGACTGGAGTTGTTTAGTGGTCGGGTGCCGTGGGCCTCGATGTGACTGGAGTAGCTAGCAGTCGGGTGCTGGGGGCACCGTTGTTGTGAGATTCGATTAAAATTTTTAAGGAATTTAGTGGGCATTTACACGATTTTACTTCTTTGGAGGTTTAAAGTGCAAAAGAGGGTTAAAAATAAAAAAATAATAATAAGTTAACTTTTTAACCCATTCGATGGCCCCCTCTCTCTCCCACTTTCCCAATCCCTCTCCCCCCCTTTTTCCCTTTTTCTCCCGTGGCGCAGGAGCATCCGCTGGCGAACCCGCGGACGACGAAGACCGGCCCCCCTCTCGCCTCCTTCGTCTTCGTGGCGCACGACGGCGGCGACCGGCGGTGATCGCCGGCGACGGTGGCAAGCTTGCGGCGGCGGCACCGGCGCACCTCCCCCTCTCTCTCTCGCCCCCTTTCACCTCGCGGTGGTGGCGGTCCGGAGGTCACCTCGCGACGGCGGCGACCCGGAGGTGCAGAGGAGGAGACCGCAGTGGCGGCTTCGTCAGGACGAACCCACGGCGACATCGGCGACTTCCTCGCCCCCTCTTACGGCGTCCTCTCGTTGGATCGACCCCTCGGCTCGGTTTCGGTATAGGGGGTGGTTTTCCTCGCATGCTAGAGTCGGGCAAAGGTTAGCCACGGCGACCCTCGGCTCGCCCGCGGCCCAATCGGACATCCCCGTCACATTGGAGGTAGGGGGATTGTAGCCCTAACCCGTTAAACTGCTCTAAAAGCATGCCCATCGTCGTTATGTTTTAATAGCATGTCCATCGTCGTTATGTTTTAACAGCATGCCCATCGTCTTTATGTTTTCAAAGCATGCCCATCGTCTTTTATGTTTTAATAGCATGCCCATCGTTGCTGAGTTCATAGGCAATAAATTGTTATATTGAGATGATGGTTTGGCAGAAAACAGGTTAAAAATGGTTTGGCAGGAAACAGGTTAAAGTGATAACTTCCGTCGATTTGAGTCGACCGGGAGGGGATCCGGTTATGATCCCGGTGGATCCGATTCTCCGGTAAGGTTTATGTTTAATGTATTTTGAATTTTATAACGGTCCGCCATAACCTGGTTGTTAACCCGAGCAGCTGACATCTTGACTGCGTAAATAAATAAATTTGAATGGTGGAAGAAGTCTCACGGTTAATCCGTTGAGTAGCACGCGGCGGTTTGTAGTTCGACCGCCTAAAATCATAGTGGCCCTAGTCCGACCGCTTGTTCTATAATGATGCGTGTTTGCTATTTTAGCATGTTCAGTTAATTATGCATTTAATCTTGTTTAATTGTCATGCTTAATTCTTATCAGAAATTATGACATGTTTTTAGATCCCAATAGAGTTTTATTCTCTTTCCTAGTGATGGAACCACCAGTCATAGTCCGACGACTTTTAGTGTTGATCCCACCTGGGAGAGGTGGCGGGGTATCCCAGTTTCACGGTTTTTAAGCTAGTTCCGTGGGCCCCGGTCCAACCGTAGCGTCCTACGGAGGGGAATACTAGCTAGAGGCCTGGCTCTAGGCACGAGCCGGTGTGTGCACACGTGGTCAGAGACCTGGACTGACATTGACGAGTGTTGCTCTGACTAGTTACTTGTTTTGGTAATGTTACGCGTCTCGCTTGCTATGATCAGGCTTGCGTAGATGCTTGAGACGCAGTGTAAGCCGTCAGTGGACGCATCTGGTTTCTTCTTCTGGTGGACCTCCTCTCCTTTTCACTCTTGTCACTTGGAAATGATTGAGTTATTGTCTATTGGTAGATTTCTAATACTCGCATTTGAATTAAATTGACATATTAGATAGCTGTTCATAAACTGTTTAGTTAGTTTTACAGCTTTTTCAATTGTCATTTATTTATGCCAATGCATGCTTTACTGTTTTCCTAAAGTTAGTTGCGAGTTAGGGATTTATGTGAACCCTACTGAGTCTCTGTCGTGAGACTCACCCCTTCCTTTTACAGGTGAGGCGGAGCATCCGGCTGCGGGATTCTCTCGCGCTTTCGGCGAAAAGCCTTAGAGCCAGCAGTGGTCTGTCAGTGGTCAGTATGTTCTTTTTCTTCTTTTGGCCGGGCTGTGTCCCGTGTAGTTATTTATTTTTAGACCATTGTACAGTGTGGGACTTGTGATTTATGAATATGGACTACTTGTATAAATTTACCACTTTGATATATATGCAATTGCTTCCGTTTAAAGTTCAAATGAATGTTTTAATTAATATTGCGCGTGTAATTTCTATTCGTTATGCATCCCCTCGACAAACACTCACTAACCCTTACGGGGCCTCATCAGCCTCTTGGGTGGCTTCCCCGAGCTCTTGGTATCGGTAAATCGATGATATCGGGTTATCGGTATCTGGATCTCCTGGGTCGTCACAGTTGTGACTGGACTCGTTGGCAGTCGGGTGTCAGGGGCACCGTTGTGATTGAAGTAGTTGGGTAGTCGGGTGCCGGCGGCACCGTTGTGACTGGGGTAGATGGCAGTCGGGTGCTGGGGGCACCGTTGTGACTGGAGTTGTTGAGTGGTCGGGTGTCGCGGGTCCCGATGTGACTGGAGTAGCTGGCAGTCGGGTGCCGGGGGCACCGTTGTGACTGGAGGAGGTGGGCGCCGGGAGACCTCGATGGTCGTGCTTGGGGCCCGGTGTGACTGGCAGTCGGGTGCCGGGGGCACCGTTGTAACTGAAGGAGGCGGGCGTCAGGAGACCTCGATGGTCGTGCTCGGGGCCCGGTGTTACTGGAGTCGGGTGCCTGAGGCACCGTTGTGACTGAAGGAGGCGGGCGCCGTGAAGAGGCTGAGACCCGAGTACAGGTGCATGTGTTCAACTGGTTTCATGCTATATGAGAGCCACGTGGGCTTTACAAATGGGCCAAGGAGGCCAAAGTACAACTGGCACAAGCCACGGGACAATTCCGACACGCAGGTCGGTCCCCGGGTTGATGCTGGATAAGGCGGATATCCGCGTGTTTTACAGAGGGTCCCTTTCGTGGCACGGGCCATGTTTGCTTCGCCAAACGAGGGGCTATGACTGGATAGCTGGATAAACCATCGGGTTGGTGTCTGGGCGAGGGTCGATCACGGCTCGAGTCGAGCGGTCGGACGTGGCCTCGTGACTGCGGGGAAGCGTGACGTCATAGCGCGTGCGTAGTTGCGGTCGGCGGGAACGCGAGGGGAAGTCCCGGCATGAGGGGGAGTTCACCCTTGTCATAACGTCGCACAGGTGGCGGGGGTAGACTTGTGTGTCATGGCGGAACACCGTGTGAGGGAAGTACCAGCGACATACCCTCGGCGTCTTTAGCCGACGACTAAGTCACCCACACAATTCTCCTTGCTCGTTGCCTGGAGCCGCTTAAAGCTTGGAGATCACCGGAAGCCTTGATGCATGTATGTCATCCCTCTTCCATTGAGCCCCTAGGGAGATTTTATAGTGGGAGATGAAGGGTCATGGGGGAGTTTACGCGGACCAGCTAAGGGGGGTGAGTTGGTCCGCGTAAACCCAAGTGAATAGTGTCACTTGGAGTTACACGGGCTGAGAGAGGGGAAGGGGTTTACGCGGACCAGCCAGGGGGCCTGAGCTGGTCCGCGTAAACCCCCCTCGGATGGGGGTCTACGCGGACCAGCCAGGGGGGCCTGGCTGGTCCGCTTAAACCCCCAAGGGTTTAGGCGCTCCGGCATTTTTTCTTTTTTGAAAAAATAATTTTTTTGAATTGAATGGGGGTTTAGGCGGACCAGCCAGGGGGGGTGAGCTGGTCCGCGTAACCCCCCCCATGGGGGGGTTTAGGCGGGTTTGACTGAGGGTTAAACTGGGATTTGACTAAGGGTTTGACCAGTTATAAAATAGATATTTTCTTTTGGGGGCTCCGCCCCCAGAAACCACCACAAGGGGCGCTGCCCCCTTGACCCCCGCGACCTAACCGGGCAGGTCGATCCGCGTGCGAGGGCGCACGATGGTGGTGCATGACACGATGGGTTGCTGGGAGTCCCGAGTTGGGCTCGGACTTGCTGTAGAGTGCCTGGGGCATACGCGCCCACCAGGTGCTCGGGGAAGTTCCTGACACGCGTGTGCGGGCCGTATACGGGTGCTATGAGCTTCTGAAGCTTGCGGTTGGCCTTGACGGGTCTTCCTTTGACTTCAGAGGGCTGGAGGGAGGCGACTCGAGGGTAGATCCCGGTCTCATTGCTGGGCGCCACGTGGCGTGGCTTGTAGTCAGGGTGCCCCCGGGTCGGCTCGGGTAGTTATGTTGAACGCGGGCAAACCCGCAAACTGAGTGATCGGGGGTGGACCCGATCGATCGTTGATGTTGCCACGGGTCACGGCTAGCTGGTTAGGACCCTTGGTTGGGCCCGCTGACTGGGACGTCGACATGATGATGCCGTTTGTCTGGTGTGGACGCACTTTTTTATTTAACAATCATCTTATTCGTTTGTCGGTTTATTAAGTGCGTGGGCGTGCCAGTCACCGGAGTGACAATTTATTCGGGCTCCGAAGAGCCCGTGGTGCGCTCGATCTGACTTCGTCAGACGATTGTGTGGTTCGTGTCGGGACCAAATCTCGTCGCGCTGTAAAGGTCACGACATCATTTACATCCCCCATACGAGGGAATACCCTTGATTAATTGCCGAAATTAGGGGCCCCGCGGCCGAAAAGAATAATACTAATTGCGAGAGAGAGAGGTAGGGATAGATCACACTGGGGGTTGTATTCGGACCACAAACCGTCGGCCATGTCGGTCACTCGTGGACCTTTTCATGTTCGGACACGGATCCGTGATGGAAACGCGACGGGAAAACCGGGACGAATCCGTTCAAATGTATGCCGAGCATACGGCAATTTTAATGATGACTCGGAAGGCGTCCGGAACGAGAAACAAATCCGGTCCGATTAAGATGTCGGCCCGAGGTTAGGTCAGAGCCTGGCCATATCGGGATAATTCCCAAGACTCGGGTTCGACCTGAAAGGGCGACGTTGCTGTTCCTTTTGCATCGGATCCCGCGGAGAGATGGGACTGCAGTGTGGACCCTGGCATCTTTTATCCGAGATTTTCTTAATTATATGCTTTTCTCTTTCGTTTGCTGTTTATTACTTCTTTATGCCTTTGTCCCGGATGATTTCTCTTCTTTTATTCATCATTATTATTATTATTTTCTTACCCTCTCCCTGCACAATCAGAGTTCATTAATTAGCATAATTTTCATTGATTCATTTGCCATTGATGTTGTTATTATCATGTTATGCATAGATGGATGTGTATTTATATGTATAGTGTACCGGCGAAGGGGGATAGGGCGTACCGCTGAGGAAAGGAGTGTGCCGCTGGGTGCTTGAAGGGGTGTGCCACTGGGTCACAAGAGTGTACCGCTGAGGGCTGAAAAGGGCGCACCGTTGGAGGCTAAAAGGGGTGTGACGCTGAGGGTAACAAGGGCGTACCGCTGGAGGCCAAAAGGGGTGTACCGCTGAGGGTAACAAGGGTATACCGCTGGGGCTAAAGAGAAGAGTGTACCGCTGGGGGGAGTGAAAGCGTGCCGCTGGAGGTTGGGAGAGGGGTGTACCGCTGAAGGTTGCCTGGGGTGTGCTGTTGAAGACGGGGGGATGGTTGTGCCACTGGAGGGGGATGAGAGTGTGCCGCTAGGGGTAAGCAAGGGGTGTACCGCTGAAGGTTGCCTGGGGTGTGCCGCTGAGGGACCAACGGAGCGTGCCGGTGAAGGTTGGAACAGGCGTGACAAAGGTGCATTCCTCTGTTATTTGTTTTAAGGCTTTTCTTTTCTTCCTTTATTGATTTTTATATAGTTTTATATAAACTTCTCCTTTTCCTTGCTTTATTCTGTTCGGCCTCTTCCCACAGATCGGACGTTCGGGCTGCCGGGTTATTAATTGGTCCGGTTCTCGTCATGGTGCCGGCAACGGCTTAATCAATTGGAAGGTTCCATCATTAAACGTTCCATGCGTTTGTTGCTTCCTTGTGCCTTTTAATATATTTATCATTTTCTGACAAAAATTCGACAGCATCTCCCCTTGACCCGGGCGTAAGGGAGATAAAGGGAACGCGCCCACACGGAGTGGCGGAACCCAACAACTGGAGGTGGGCACCCGGAGGTAGCAACACCTTTATAAAACCTCGGAAAACACGGGGAAAACCGTGAACGGAAGACTTGTAATATTAGACAGAATGGGCTAGGGGTCGGCGGCTAAGGGTGTACCGCTGGGGGCCAGAAAGTGTGCCGCTGAGGGCCAACGGGGAGTGTACCGGCCAAGGACCAACAGGGTGTGCCGCTGGGGTTGGAAAGGGTAAAGTGTACGGCTGAGGGCCACCATGGGGTGTGCCGCTGAAACCCCAGATGAGTGTGCCGCTGAGGGTTGAAAAGGTGTGCCGGCCAAGGGCCAGAAAGGGTGTATCGCTGGAAGATTAAAGAGGAGCTAAGTGTGTTGGGTGTGTGGGCTGGGAGGCTTGCAGGTTATTCAGGAAAAGAAGAGAAGTTCAAGGACAAGGGTGGGCTACTGACGACTGGGTGATCGAAGAGAGAGTAAGGATCTCTCCCTCCCTTCAAGCGGATGGACACAACCGATGACCATGGAAAGGGACAAAGAACCCACGAGGTCAAGGATCACGGGGGAGGAATCGTATTGACATGGAGACCCCAAAAACACCGGAGAAATAGAGGGATGGAGGGAAAACGGACAACACGTCATACACACCGTGAAAATTGGCGTAAACCAACAAAGATAACATGGGAAACCCAAAGAGGGTGATTTTCATCCATGGGAAATCAAAGGGCCGTGGCCCTATATACACATTACAAAGAGTGCCCAAGCCGAGACTATAGGCAAGGAGGAAACCCAATGAAAAAAGAACGGAAAGGGGAAGAACAGAGCACAAAAGAGAAGGAGGTGTTGGGGATCGGAGCAGGGACCATCGTCTCCTACTCTTTCCCCCACCTTCTCCTACTACATCAAGCTCTCTCTCTCTTACTCTCGCTTCTGCCCGGTGGTCGTCGGAGGGGACTCACGCCGGAGCTCTTCTTCTTCTCTTCTCTCTTCTCTTCCTCTCTTGCGTATGTCTCTCCTTCTGTCTGTGTCTCTTTCCCCTCCTTTTTTTCTCTTTGTCGAAGCGGGAGTCATTCATACTCCCAGCAGCCGGAGCCTTCGAGCAGGGCCGTCGAAGGCGGGAAGCAACTCGTGATGATGGGGTTTGACTCCCCCTTGTCCTGGCTGTCAGTGGAGTAGCCTGCGTGGCCCAACGATCGGCTGACACCTCGGACGGCTCACTGCGCGCCAAGGATATGTAGGGCATGGGCTTCACATCGTCCCCCGCCGTTGAAAAAGCCTTCACGCTGTGCCGTTGACGGGCTGCACAAGCGTGCCGTAGGAGGGCCAAAAGGCGTGCCGCTGGGGCACAAAACGGGCGTGCCGTCGAAGGCCCAGCAGGGTGTGCCGCTGAAGCCCATGGGGGCTGTGCCGTTGAAGCCCATGGGGGCGTGCCGCTGGAGACCATGGGGGCTGTGCCGCTGAAGCCCATGGGGGCTGTGCCGTTGAAGCCCATGGGGGCGTGCCGCTGAAGGCCGTGGGGCCGTGCTGCTGAAGCCCCTGGGCTGGGCGTGCCGCTGAGGGGCTCTGGGGTTGTGCCGCTGAAGCCCTTGGGGCCGTGCCGCTGAAGGGCCCTGGGGTTGTGCCGCTGAAACCCATGGGGGCTGGGCGTGCCGCTGAAGGGCTAAATGGGCAATGTTGAGCCCGTTATGAGCACGAGTTGTGTCCCGTTTGATTTTCTTCGAGGCCCATGGATTGTGGGGCTCTTTGTGATTGATTTCTCTTTACTATCATGACTCCGGAGATGGCTTCACGGCAGTGTGGGCATTCGGGGGGGATCCGGATGACTAGTCTCTCCGGGGCTTCTTCACGCCGTTGTCGACGCCGGGTCGAGCATGATATCGATGTGCAATTTCTGGTGTCCACAAATGCCCCCCACCCACGGGTAGCGTAGGCGAAGGATGAGCCGGGCGATGCCCGCGGGTGTATTTGTCTCTTTCCTCTTCGTCGATGCCGACGGGGTGCCGGGAGCTAATATGTTGGTCTCTTCTTCTCTTCGTCAGTGTCGACGGGGTGTCGGGCGCCGACAGGATATGTTGGTCTCTTTGTCTCTTCGTCAGTGCCGACGGGGCGCCGGGAGCTGACCTGGTTTGTTGGTCTCTTTGTCTCTTCGTCAGTGCCGACGGGGCGCCGGGAGCTGACCTGGTTTGTTGGTCTCTTTGTCTCTTCGTCAGTGCCGACAGGGTGCCGGGAGCTGACCTGGTTTGTTGTTCTCTTTGTCTCTTTGCCAGTGCCGACAGGGTGTCGGGAGCTGACCTGGTTTGTTGTTCTCTTCTTTTCTTTTCTTTCTCTTTTTTTTGAACCACATTACCGATACAAGCGCCATTTCAGGTTTTCGCCGGTACCGGCCCCCTCTTGCTTTTGCCCACGCGCCCTCTCGGGTTTTCACGCAGCGGGGTATCCGATTTTGCCTGTAGCGCCCTTTCGGGTTTTCGCCACAGCCGGGTTATTGCCATTTTTACCCTTGTCCCCGTGTAGGGGCAAGTCCGGCGGGGTATCTCTATTTTTAACCCCATTTTCTTATTTTCTTTTCTTCTTTTTTTTTGACGAGCGAGGGATATGCGAGTGTCGGCTAGGGCACGAAGCCTTGCGCCGGAAGGTAGGGCTCATTCGTTGGCAAGAAGACAATGCCAGCGCAACGGGAGAATTCGTGCCGATTCGGACGTAGGGTCCGTAATGGCAATATTGTGCGGAGTGAGTGGCTAGGGCACGAGGCCTTGCGCCAGAAAGGGACTTATTCGTTGGCAAGAAGACAATGCCAACGCAAGGATAGAGACTATGCCGATCCGGGCGTAAGGCCTGTGATGGCGATTTTGTATGATGGGAGGTAGCTGAGGCACGAAGCTTCGTGCCGGGGAAGGACTTGCTTGTTGGCGGGGTAGTGGTGTCACGAGGGCGTTGTGGGCGGGGATGGGACGTTCCCCGGAGACAACTATTATTGTAAGTTATCGACTTACACCTCCACACATATGAGTAGACTCGTGCGAAGGTATATGTACGTGTATATATATATATATATACATACATATATACACATATCTATTTAATATCATATATATATCCCCCTTTTTTTTATTTTCTCCTTTTTCTCCCTTTTTATTTTCTTCTCTTCTCCCCCCCCTTTTTTTATCTTTCCCCTTTTCCCTTTTCCCCTTTTTTATTTCTCCCGTTCCTTTCTTTTCCCTCTCTTATTTCCCCCTTTTTCCTTTCCTTTTTTTTTCTTCCCTTTTTTCCTTTTTCCTTTTTTTTCTTTCTCTTCTCTTATTTCTCCGCCATATAAAAGGGGCGGGGGCGGTTCATTCGAACCACCCCTGTTCGAATTCCCCCTCCCTCTTCTCTCTCTTCAGCAGGCGACCGTTCGCCCCCTCCCTCTCTTCTCTGTCTTCTCCGTCACCGAGCGCCACCGCCGCGGGCATTGCCGCCGTCGCCGCCGTCTTCTCCATTGGGTGAGGGCGCCACCGTGGGAGGCTCCCCCCCCCTCTTGCTTCTCTCCTTCCTCCTTCGCCTCCTCTTTTCCTTCTTCTCCCCCTCTCTCCTTCTTTCCCCCCCCTTCCCCTCATCTTCTTCTCTTCGTCGTCGGGGCACGGCGGAGCCCTGGGCTCCGTCTTCTTCTTCTCCTTCTTGCCGGCCTTCCCCCCTTCTCTTCTCTATCCTTATTCTCTTTCTTCCCTCCCATCCCTTCTTCTCCCTCTCCTCCGGCGTCGTGGCGGGGGAAGGCTATCGGATGCCGGTTGAAAACCACACACACACACACGTTTAAAACCATGCATACGACCTTTTAAACCTTCTCCATGGGCTATATATACCTAGCTGAAGTCTTCTCAGGCTAAAGCTGATATCCGGTTTTGTCATCATGCGGGTGACAATGCTGATGAAATGATGTCCTGTTCTGTCATCGTTCTGGTGACGATGCTGATGAAATCCCAGTCCACTGACTGATGAAGGTCTCCATAATCCCACTAAGACCCGGGTCCACCAACAAAAGGCCTGCTGTGGTTCTAGTATATTCAGGGAGACAGCAAGTCCATGTGAAACCTTAAAAAAGGGCCTAAATGGGCCTATGAAATGGGCTCACGAAGGTGGCGCCGGGATACTCTACGGATGTCTAGCGCGCCGGGAGCTGCTGCACTCGACAGAGCCGTGCCGTGAAGATGAAAAGTCACGCCGACTCCCATCTGCCGAGAGGTGAGGAGGGGCTGGGTCTATATAAACCCACTCACTCGAAGAAGAAAGAGGGGCCGGCAACCTCATCCAGAAAGAAAGAGGGAAAAAGAGGAGATAACAGGGGGAGAATAGAACGAGAGGAAGAGAAGGGCTTCGAAGAGAAAAGAGACCAACAGAGAGAGAGAGCCTCCTCCGCTGAGAAAAGAAAGAAGAGATCAACCCGAAGAAAAAGGGAGAAGAAGCTCCAGGTGGGCAGGCAGCTGGGGAGGGAGAGGAGTCAATGCTCCGCCCTCCCCCATGTTTCTTTTCTTTTCTCTTTATGTATTCCTATGAGTTTCATCTCGATTCACCGCATGTAACCGGGATATCCCGGCCTCTGTTTTACCTCCTTTTCCCTCACTCCCTTCTTGTGATTGGTGTGAGTTTTGGAATGATGCAATGAAACGAAATACTACGATGGCCCATTTGGGTGCTGGGTGATTGAAATATCTACCATCTGTCTCCCCCCTCTGTATCTACTGTTCTTCAAAACATTTATCTACTTAGATGCTCCGGATTTTCGGTTTATGCTTCACATCTCCGGGTCCGTTCTCTCGTGAAAGATGAAGACGGAGCCCCAACCCTCGTTCAATGGGTCATTGGGCTCTGTCCCCTCCATCCCTCCCCTTTGATGATGGGTTTTCTCGCATGTCGTGGATTTCTGCCGAGCTCCCAGCTTGTTCAGGGTCAAAGACATCAATCTCTTGATCGTCTGAACAGCAGGTGACAAAAAACCCCATATATCTCCCGAGGGTTTAATGATGGATGATCATGTCCTTCGACTGATGCTACCCTCCCTTAAACCGCTGGCCTTCACGCCTATAAAACCTTTTAATCCTTCTCGTCTGTGCTAGAAAATCCAGCCTGAATCCTTGTCCGAAACCAGAAGAACCAAGAACAGAGACCCGGAACCTTCCCGGCGCCAAGAACAGTAGTCCCTGAAGAGACCTTCCCGGCGCGGCTGTTTGCGCGCCGGGAACTCCCTATGCCAGCTTCCCGACGCCAAGAATAGTGCCTTATGAAGAACCCTTCCCGGCGCGGTGGTTTTCGCGCCGGGAACTACCCCCTTGTGCCATAAGCCCCTTTATACTATGAATGCTCCATCCCTTGAGCCCCAGATGAGAACCCCTGCTACCAGTCAAGAAACCACACAGATACTCCTATGATCCGCTCAATATAACCCTGTATTTTGTCGAGGGACGCCCAGGGTCACCATATACCCCTCAAAGATAACAATAAACGGGGACAATCTCCCCTACACGGCCCCCCCAGGGCTAGATTTAATCATAACCCCGCTAACCAAAGGAGCTCTGCCATTGCATGCGCTCTGATGGCCTTAAGGGGATATTAAGATAGTGCTGCAAGCACGTACATGGGTCAGGGGTCCAATACCCCTCTACTCTTGGCTTTCACCCCGGCACTCCGTGGGTGATTGTCTATCATTCCCTGGCAAATGCTAAGTCCGGGGGAGGTGTTGCCAAAATTCTTCCAGGAGCAGGCACTTGAAGACGACATTAAGCTGTCCCTGGGGCTCTGCACGAACACTGGTGACAGGGATCCTCTTGACCCTGATTTTCCCAATTCTTCTTCGATCTTGGCCTTCCTTCGGAACCCAAACCCAATCCAGTTCAAATCTAATGAACTGATCCACTTTGACCTCATAGAATCCATCTAACTTGTCCTGAATCGCCAAGAAACCCAAAAGCAGGGTGCTGTAAACCCTTAGAAACCATCTCGGCGCTATGATACCTCTCGGTACCACGCACAGTAGAATAGGTAAAATGCTCTCGGCGCAAGCCTTCTTGCGCCGAGAACCCATCCATCCCAGGTCGCGCCGGGAACCCTTTTGCCACTTTACCCTTGCGCCGGGAACCCCCTGGCCATCGCGCCTTCACGCCGGGAACCCTTTTTGCCACTTTACCCTTGCGCCGGGAACCCCCTGGCCATCGCGCCTTCGCGCCGGGAACCCCATCCACTTTGCCCCTGCGCCGAGAACCTACCCTGCCATCCAGTTGAGCCTCCGATAGCTTGATCAGGTCCACTCCAGGAATGTCCATGAGTCACCAGACCTGCACCGGGGATAAATCTAAAAGGGGACAGACTCTCTTATGTTCCACTGTCCTGCATCGGATTCAGGGATAACCCCTTTAGCTCGGGAGGGCTCTGCCATTGCATGAGTTCCACCGGCTTCCTTAAGGGAAAATCGAACGTTGCCCCCCATGGCAGACATATGCAGTTCGGGAGGTCCGGCCTCTCTTTCTCTCGGCTTTCATCCCGGCACTCCGTGGGTGATAGCCTATTTCCCCCTGGGCATGATCCAGATAAAGGGGAGATGCTGCCGAAATATCGATTGATGTTTTAACCCTGACAAGCCCCGGGAAACGTGTATCATACGCCTCCCGTCTGGCTCAATTCTTCGGGGGATACAAATTCTTCGAGGCCCTTGGCCAGATGAGAAACGTGAAAGGGGACATGTCTCCGATGATCGTCCAGGCCCCGCCCCGCCACTGCGTGGACGGTGTCCTATCTCTGCCCGGTACGACCCACACAAAGGGGTCATGCGGATTTAATAATTTGTCGTTTATTCAATTACCTTCTTAGAATAACAAGAACTTCAATGTTATGCACTGTCATTTCCAACCGCCCCAAGTGGCCTCCTATTTTGGCGTTTAATCAATGGTTGTCATTCTTAGGAAGGGCATAATTAACGTCATAGCCTTTATGGTATGACGGACTTCCGGTCCCGACTCGGACTTCACAATCGACTGACCAAGTCAAGTCGAGCGCATAATAAAAATTGTCACTCTAGTGACTGGCACGCCTAATAAATCCAACCAATGAAACATCCAGACGGAAAAGAATCCGCGTCCACAGAGATAGAAGATTTGGGATCAGATCTAGAGAGAGTTGGGGGTGGGAGGAGGAAGAACACCAAGAACACTCAAGAGGGAGAGGGGAGTGCACACCAATCAATATTCTCTTCAATTTTCTCATTAGTTCCACACAAAATACAACAAGAGACTATAAATATGAAAACCCTGAATCTAGATCCAAGGACATCCACTAACACCAAAGGACATCCACTAACATCAAAGGACATCCACTAACTCCAAAGGACATCCACTAACATTTGGTCAAGGGTAAGTGGGAGACAAGCATGGGGGACAAGGAGGGGGCATCATCTACCTTTGTCTCCTTGGTCTAATGGTCCAAGTCTTCTAGAAACCCACCTAGAGATTGGGCTCCTAATGGTCTTGAGACCCAATTTAGAAATTGGACCCCTTACATGAAGTGTAGCCCATATTACACTCTTGACCCAACTAGAAGCTAAAATACAAAATACACACTAATACACTCACAATAAGCAAATACATGCTAATACACTCACAATAAACGTAGGAAAGTATCAACACCCAGGTAGGGACTCCATACTGTCGCCCAGCCACAAGGATGTCGATGTCGATCGAGTCGTGCTGCGGGTCCGGTACCGATGGCTCGCTGAGTCGGGCCGTACTCGTGCTCTAGTGTCCTCACCAATGGTAGTCTGAGGTTGTGTATTGACTGCCGGCAGCTGAACGAGGTGACCATTAAGAACAAGTATCTGTTCTCACGGATCGATGACTTGTTCGATCAGCTTCAGTATGCTCGAGTGTTCTCGCGGATTGATCTGCGGTCCGGTTATTATCAGCTGCGGATTCGTGAGTCTGATGTGGAGAAGATTGTGTTCAGCGCGAGGTATGGGCATTATGAGTTTTAGGTGATGCCGTTTGGGCTCACTAATGCCCCCGCATCGTTCATAGATTTAATGCATAGGGTGTTTCTGTTAGTGTTGGTGTGCTACAGGCCAATTTCGGGTCGGGTAGGCCCAATAGTTGTACGATCTTATTCATTAATAAAGTGGTGTTTGAGCGTAAATATGCGATTGTGTTACTTTACGTTGTCCCTAGGATATGTGGTTGTAAAGTCAGCTCGAGATGAGATCTCGAACATGAGACTTACTTTACATGAACACATACCTTAAACTGTTCCTGGTTGGAGGGTAATCACTCGGGGACTTTGATTACCTATTAAACCAGTACACATGATGTGTCAGTGACCAGTCTCATGGTCATTGGTGCGGGGCACCAACACATATGTGTAGGTGTATGTCCTTGGAGGATGTGCACTGAACTGATCCGCTATTGGATCTTCAGATGGTTGATTATACCTAATGTCAACTGAAGATCCAACGGTCACAGTAGCATCGTTGGTCCTTGGACCTGAGACATTGATCGGATCTTACACGAGGACTGGAATTGTTTAATTACTTAGCTAAGTGACTTTAACCATAAGTCATGAGTTGCCGAGTCATTAACCACTCCAGGATACATGTGAAGATCATCAATGGTCAAGAGGGGATAGCTCACTGTCGGGTATATATCAGACAGTTAATGGGTCATGACATTGACGTTCCGTTAAATCCCTGGCCAGGGTCGTGTGAGTTCGTTTAGAACGGACGTCATACACTTTAAGGAGGTCATAGTCAAATGGCACGATCATGGGGTTTGACAGATACCGTACCCTCGATCGTACCAGACTCATAGAAGGAGCGAGGGATTATATCGATGCGGTAACTGTGGACTTACAGGTACCAGAAAGGCTGGTTTAAACCCGGCGTCCTCTAGGATCACGCGGATTTGCTTGACCCAACGTGATTGTAGGTTCGGAATGAATTAAACCATTATTCGGCTCTTGTAGAAGCGAATAATACGTTTAATTTACTTCTAATTAGGAATTAGAAGTTAATGGGCCTTAAACTAGAGTGACTATGGGCCTAGAGGATCACACACAATGGATTCTTGGGTGACGGATAATTATTATACAAATGTATGTATTATTTCCTTTTAATTCCTTTTGGAAAGGAGTGTAATTGGAGTTTAATACATATGTATAATATGAGATAGGATATATATACAGTTTCGGTCTTTTGGAGCCCTCTAAACTCTATATATAGCCATCTACGTGAGTTCATTCGAACTCTTGGCTTCTCCTTCCAACCCCCCCTTAATGCTAATCAATCATTAAGCATTAAGGAGAGGATTAGCCTCCCCCCTTTCTCCCCCTTGCTCTCTCTCTCTCTAGAAGGTGTTAGAGTCGGGGAAACTTACGCCGGGGAGGTACCGTCGCTGCGCAAGGGTCCGTGTGGATCTGCTCTAGAGGCCGTACAGCTGTGCGGCTCGGTTTCTCTGCGTCGGGCTTAGCGGACATCGTCGTTCCGCGCAAGGTGAAACACGCAACCCGTAATTAGGGTATTAGAAACACCGATTAGAGCACAGATTAAGCTTTCCATAACACCGGGATCGGGCAAATGAAATTTTTGTTATCCGCTGCGTCGCCCGTAGGTGCTGTGCGAAACCTTACAGTGGTATCAGAGCCGGGTTCGCGCTCTGGTCGGTGTTTTTATCGCCGTTTAGAACCATACTTTAGGGGCATATTAAATCTTCAATTTTTATTTGTAAGACAGGAGTGCTGGGCATTTCTGTTTTTCCTGGATGCTGGGCATCAGGAGAGCAAATTTTTTTGTAAAAAAAAAAAAATATTGTTGGCCCGTTTTGGGCGCACTGCGCCCAGGGCGCTGTGAGCCCGCGGGGGCAGCCCCGTGGGCGGGCGCCGCCCACGCGGGGCAGTCGCATGGTGGGCGCCCGCTGGCGACGCCCGCAACGCGTGGCTGGCTGGCGCCGCCGGGGCCCCGCGGGGCGGGCGCCGCGTGGCGGGCCCGCGCGCGGGTCAGCGCCCGCGTTGCGGGCGCCGTCCCGCGATGCGGGCAACGCCCGCCGCCGGCGGGTCCGCGCGCGCGCGGTGGGCCCCCCCGGCCAATTTTTTTTAAATAAAAAAATATTTACATTTTTTTCTTTTAAATTTATTGTGTGCTCAAATAGTAATATATATATATTAGATATATATATTAAAATACACAGTAAATTAAATAGAACTTTATCTCGTAGGTTAATTGTATTATCTCAAAAGTAAATGTCAAATGTTAGATTTTATTTAACCGTGTTGAATTTACCGAGGTGAGATAATTACTATTTACCTTGAGATAAAATAGTAATAATTGAAGTTACTTCAGTAAAATTTAAGTTTTTGAATTTTTAATTATTAGATAATTAAAAAATTCAAATTTTAAATTTTATTGAAGATAAATATAGAAAATTCAATTATTTGAATTTTAATTATTAGATAATTGTTAAATTCAAATTTTGAATTTTAGAAAATTACTAATTGAGGATAATTGCATTATTTTAAATTTATTTTCAAACAAAATTATTGGATAATTAGTTTGGATTTAAATTTAAATTATTGGCATGTTTAGATTTTAAATTTAAATTTGATTATTGGATAATTAAATTTAAATTTAATTAATTATCTCAATTACATGCCCCTGTAGAAAATGATGGTTCTTTACGTGCTTTACTTTATTTATCTTGTATGGCCTGCTTGTGTGTTTAATTTTAGTTAATCATACTTTGAATTTTAAAATTAAACAAAGCTAGCCTATTTTTGTTTGCACATCCCATTTTTAAATTCAAAAGTAATGATTATTTTCAGAAAATAACCCTTGATTGATTTTATTTGGATGGGTTGGCAAGTGATCATGGACTTGGATTAATGTAATTAATTGGGGTCTGCGAACCTCCTTTCTCTCTCTGTTAAAATTCTAATGTACTTCTATCTTCCTCCATTGTTGTACTCGCCCTAAGGGCTGCTGGAATTTGAGTCACATGTAATTTAATTTTTTCGGCATGCGTGCCGTGTAAAAGTTGTAATTGATGCGGCGTTGGAGTTTGAAAACGCGGAGCACACCCGACGAGGACGATCCAGCTGCTTCGGAAGTGGGCCGGATGTCTTAGTTACATTAGGGTTAAAGTTCATGATCACTTGCGTTTAATTTTGCATTGGATGCATTTATGTTGTGCAAACTACTAGGTACGGTAAATATATTGGATACATTTATATTACCACCTAGGGTGAGATCAAGATAAAATTGAATTCCCTCGCACTTAAATTTTAGATCTGATTAGCGTGGCTCTAGGAGTCGTCGTGGCCCTCCATCATTATGGAGTGAATGAACGTCTTCATTTCATGGATTTGTTGTGCTTTCCACAAGGTCCATGAGTTTGGGAGCGGGAGTAAACTTCAAGGCTCGGCCTCAATGGGGTGAGGAATTGAACTCGGCCTTGTTGTGCTTTCCACAAGGGTCGGGTCATGAACTCATTGCTATGTAGTAATGATGGTTAGATCTAACCGAGAATATCCTTTGTTGTGCTTTCCACGAGGGGATGATTTCTCGGGGGCCGAATATCGGATATTGCATTAGATGCAAGTGCTTGTTGACTGCCCTTGAGATGGTGTATGGCTTGTTGTGCTTTCCACAAGGTCGTACATCAGTCTCGTTGGGAATCCGACCCACTAGGTTGATCTCGTTGATCTCCCGTTCTATATACTGAGGGTTATATAGTTCGATCGAAAAATGGTGGGACTAACTAAGATAGAAAACCACATCTAAGTTAGAATTTGAACACATGCTAAGTTATCTTTTATTTCTTATCCAGATTACAATGTCGTCGTCCAACCCCCTCCGTGGCATCTTGGATGCAAATCGCTTAACTGGACCGAACTACTCGGATTGGCTGCGTAACCTACGCATAGTCCTTACCGCCGAAAAGATTGTATACGTGTTGGACACGGTTCATTCTGAGCTAGCTCCTGATGCCGACGAGGGCGAGTTACTGGCTTATGCCAAGTGGTCTGAGGACTCCTCCCTTGCCCAATGTTACATGTTGGCCTCTATGGCTCCCGAGCTACAGAGGCAATTTGAAAAGACTGATTGTAGAAGTATACTTCTCAATCTACGCCAGCTCTTCGGGGAGCAGGGTAGGATTGAGAGGTATGACATTTCCAAAAGGCTTTTCAGGACACGGATGTCTGAGGGTTCATCAGTACATGCCCATGTACTGAAAAATGATGGAGTGGATTGAAAGACTCAATGCATTGGGGTTCAAGTTGGATCTTGAACTATGCATTGATCTTATACTCCAGTCATTGCCCGATTCCTTTTCTTCCTTCATCATGAACTTTAACATGAACAGGATTGAAGCAACTCTCCCAGAGCTGCTCAATATGTTAAAGAGTGCTGAAGGAACCATGCAGAAAGATAAACCATTTTCGTCTGTAATGATTGTTGGCCGGGCCAACAAGAAAAGGAAGGCCTCTCAAATATCCACCACGAGTAACAAAGGGAAGGGAAAGAAAAAGGCCACGGGTAAGCAACTCGCCAAAGTTGACAAAGGGCAGGGCAAGAAGAATGAAAAGGAAGACAAATGTTTTCGATGCGGGGAAACTGGGCATTGGAAAAGGAATTGCAAGGCAATTCTAAATGAAGGTATTTTTGTCATAGACCTTAATTTGTCATATATGGAATCCACATCATGGGTATTGGATACTGGATGTGTATCTCATATCTGCAATTCTGTGCAGGTGCTGGCAAATAGAAGGCGACTAGGCAAAAAGGAGATTGAACTGAGGATGGGCAATGGAGCTTTAGTTTCTGCCAAAGCTGTCGGGACTGCACGCCTCAGTTTACCTTCAGGAGTCATTCTGGAGCTGAATGACTGTTATTATGTTCCTAATATTATTAAGAACATTATTTCAATCTCTGGCTTGTATAACATTGGATATACATTGACTTTTAATAGCACTGGGTGCTCTATAATGAATAATAGTTTGATTATAGCCGATGGTTCATTAGTCAATGGTCTTTATGTATTAGATACACGTTCTAATGTTATGCAAATTTTCAATGCTGATGAAGTGAATTCTGCATATCTATGGCATTGCAGACTTGGTCATGTAGGTGAGAAAAGAGTCTCTCACTTACACTCAAATGGGTATTTGAATTCGTTCGAATACAAGCCATTTGATACCTGTGAGTCGTGTCTCATGGGGAAAATGACCAAGGCTCCTTTTGGTGGACATGGTGAGAGGGCTGTTGACCTTCTCGAGCTCATACACTCGGATGTGTGTGGACCCATGTCCATAGAAGTAAAATGAGGTTATCTCTATTTCATTTCTTTTATTGATGACTTCTCCAGATATGGCTATGTGTATTTAATGAGACATAAGTCACAAGCCTTTGAGAAGTTTAAGGAATACAAGAATGAAGTAGAGAAACAGACAGGTAAAAGTATTAAGGCTCTTCGATCGGATCGAGGAGGTGAATACTTAAGCCATGAATTCACTTCTTATCTTAAAGACCATGGAATAGTTTCTCAGTGGACTCCACCATATACACCACAGCATAATGGTGTATCCGAGAGGAGAAACAGGACCTTGTTAGACATGGTCCGATCCATGATGTCCATGTCAGGACTACCCTTGTCTCTCTGGGGCTATGCGTTAGAGACTGCGGCTTATTTATTGAATAGGATCTCAAGTAAATCAGTTCCTTCTATACCATATGAGATATGGAAGGGCAGGAAACCAAATTTTAATCACATTAAAATTTGGGGGTGTCCTGCTCATGTAAAGAAGAACGAGAGTGATAAGCTTGAGTCGAGAACCGATAAGTGTAGGTTTGTGGGATATCCAAAGGAGACGTTTGGATATTATTTCTATCACCCTTCTGAGCAAAGGGTCTTAGTGGCCAAGAGAGCTGTATTTCTGGAAAGAGAATATCTACTCTAGAAAAACAGTGGGAGCCAGATAGAATTGGACGAGGTCCAAGAACCACAACCCATAGACACAAACTCGTTAGATGAGACGGTATCGGTTGATCCTATTCAAGGTGAAACACTGACACTACGGAGATCTGGTAGACTACCGAGAGAACCTGAGAGATATGTTGGACATGTCTCAGAGGGGTCCTCTAAGGTATGTATCGATGAGGATGATGATCCTCAGTCGTACCAGGAGGCGATCCATAGTGTAGACTCCGAGAAATGGCAAGAGGCAATGGATTCAGAAATCCAGTCCATGTACACCAATAAAGTTTGGAACTTAGTTGATGTACCCGAAGGGAAGGTCCCTATCGGCTGCAAATGGATTTTCAAAAGGAAAATCGGTGCAGATGGACAGGTTGACACATACAAGGCTAGACTAGTGGCGAAAGGATATCGTCAAAGGCAAGGCATTGACTATGACGAGACGTTTTCGCCGGTAGCCATGGTTAAGTCAATCAGAATCCTCCTTGCCATTGCTGCATACCTGGATTATGAGATCTGGCAAATGGATGTGAAGACAGCTTTTCTTAATGGAAACCTGTCAGAAGAGGTGTACATGGTACAGCCTGAGGGATTCACCTCCAAGCCACATCCTAATAAGTTATGCAAACTTCAAAGGTCCATTTATGGATTAAAGCAGGCACCTAGAAGCTGGAACTTAAGATTTGACGAGGCTGTCAAATCTTTCAACTTCATTCGGAATGAAGATGAACCCTGTGTTTACAAGAAGGTCAGTGGGAGCTCAGTGACCTTCTTGATCCTTTATGTTGATGACATCTTACTCATTGGGAATGATGTAGGGATGTTAACATCAACTAAGTCTTGGTTGTCCAAGACCTTCTCCATGAAGGATTTGGGAGAAGCATCCTATGTGCTGGGCATAAGGATCTATCGAGATAGATCTAAAAGGATGCTAGGATTATCTCAATCCATGTACATAGACACTATCCTCAAAAGGTTTAGGATGGAAAATTCCAAGAGATGCCTCATTCCCATGAGACATGGAATTTACCTATCCAAGGGGATGAGTCCTAAAACTTCTGAGGAGGTGGCACACATGAATAAGGTACCTTATGCTTCGGCGATAGGGTCAATCATGTATGCAATGCTATGTACACGGCCTGATGTTGCTAATGCTTTAAGCATTGTCAGCAGATATCAGGCAAATCCAGGCGAAGAGCACTGGAAAGCAGTAAAGTGTATCCTTAAGTACCTGCGAAGGGCTAAGGATCTTTTTTTACTTTATGGAGGAGAGGACCTACAGCTTAGAGCTTACACAGATTCTAGTTTCCAGTCAGATCCAGATGACTGTAAATCCATGTCTGGATTTGTATTCATGTTGAATGGAGGTGCAGTCAGTTGGAGAAGCTCCAAGCAAGACACGACTGCAGACTCGACGACGGAGGCAGAATATATTGCTGCAGCTGAAGCTGCTAAGGAAGCCGTCTGGATGAAGAAATTCATCTTGGAACTTGGCGTAGTTCCCGAGATATCAGCTCCCATCCCATTATTTTGTGATAATAATGGGGCCATCGCCCAGGCGAAGGAACCGAGATCTCACCAAAGGTCAAAGCATATTCTCAGGCGCTTTCACCTTATTCGGGAGATTGTTGATCGTGGAGATGTGATGGTAGAGCGTGTACCGTCAGAAGACAACATAGCAGATCCACTGACTAAGCCTTTGACACAGACTGTATTTGAGCGTCATCGGGATAAGATGGGCCTCAAAGTTGTGGGCAATTGGTTGTAGTTCAAGTGGGAGATTGTTAGTGTTGGTGTGCTACAGGCCAATTTCGGGTCGGGTAGGCCCAATAGTTGTACGATCTTGTTCATTAATAAAGTGGTGTTTGAGCGTAAATATGCGATTGTGTTACTTTACGTTGTCCCTAGGATATGTGGTTGTAAAGTCAGCTCGAGATGAGATCTCGAACATGAGACTTACTTTACATGAACACATACCTTAAACTGTTCCTGGTTGGAGGGTAATCACTCGGGGACTTTGATTACCTATTAAACCAGTACACATGATGTGTCAGTGACCAGTCTCATGGTCATTGGTGCGGGGCACCAACACATATGTGTAGGTGTATGTCCTTGGAGGATGTGCACTGAACTGATCCGCTATTGGATCTTCAGATGGTTGATTATACCTAATGTCAATTGAAGATCCAACGGTCACAGTAGCATCGTTGGTCCTTTGACCTGAGATATTGATCGGATCTTACACGAGGACTGGAATGGTTTAATTACTTAGCTAAGTGACTTTAACCATAAGTCATGAGTTGCCGAGTCATTAACCACTCCAGGAAACATGTGAAGATCATCAATGGTCAAGAGGGGATAGCTCACTGTCGGGTATATATCAGACAGTTAATGGGTCATGACATTGACGCTCCGTTAAATCCCTGGCCAGGGTCGTGTGAGTTCGTTTAGAACGGACGTCATACACTTTAAGGAGGTCATAGTCAAATGGCACGATCATGGGGTTTGACAGATACCGTACCCTCGATCGTACCAGACTCATAGAAGGAGCGAGGGATTATATCGATGCGGTAACTGTGGACTTACAGGTACCAGAAAGGCTGGTTTAAACCCGGCGTCCTCTAGGATCACGCGGATTTGCTTGACCCAACGTGATTGTAGGTTCGGAATGAATTAAACCATTATTCGGCTCTTGTAGAAGCGAATAATACGTTTAATTTACTTCTAATTAGGAATTAGAAGTTAATGGGCCTTAAACTAGAGTGACTATGGGCCTAGAGGATCACACACAATGGATTCTTGGGTGACGGATAATTATTATACAAATGTATGTATTATTTCCTTTTAATTCCTTTTGGAAAGGAGTGTAAATGGAGTTTAATACATATGTATAATATGAGATAGGATATATATACAGTTTCGATCTTTTGGAGCCCTTTTCTAATAAGCCTAAACTCTATATATAGCCATCTACGTGAGTTCATTCGAACTCTTGGCTTCTCCTTCCAACCCCCCCTTAATGCTAATCAAGCATTAAGCATTAAGGAGAGGATTAGCCTCCCCCCTTTCTCCCCCTTGCTCTCTCTCTCTCCAGAAGGTGTTAGAGTCGGGGAAAGTTACGCCGGGGAGGTACCGTCGCTGCGCAAGGGTCCGTGTGGATCTGCTCTAGAGGCCGTACAGCTGTGCGGCTCGGTTTCTCTGCGTCGGGCTTAGCGGACAGCGTCGTTCCGCGCAAGGTGAAACACGCAACCCGTAATTAGGGTATTAGAAACACCGATTAGAGCACAGATTAAGCTTTCCATAACACCGGGATCGGGCAAATGAAATTTTTGTTATCCGCTGCGTCGCCCGTAGGTGCTGTGCGAAACCTTACAGTTTCGTCCCTACTTGGATCAGTTTGTGGTCGTGTTTGTAAACGACATCCTTGTATATTCGCAGTCTGCAGAGGACCATGTGTACCATTTGAGGATTGTGTTGCAGGCTTTGCGAGACCACCAGTTGTATGCGAAGCTCAGCAAGTATGAAATCTAGCTTCGTGAGGTGCACTTTTTGGGGCACGTGATTTCTGGTGATGACATTTCCGTGGATCCAGCCAAGGTCGAGGCAGTAGTGCAGTGGCCGAGGCCGGGGTCCGTGACGGAGGTTCGGAGTTTCTTGGGGCTTGCAGGCTATTATAGGAGGTTCATCCAGGATTTTGCTCGTATTACAGCCCCGATGACTAGACTTACAAGGAAGGAGGTGCCGTTTGTCTCGACTGATGAGTGTGAGCAGAGCTTTATGGAGCTAAAGAGGTTGCTCACCTCAGCACCGGTGTTGGTGTTGCCTTCTGGATCAGGAGGTTTTGTGTTGTGTACAGATGCTTCAAATATCGGTTCGGGTGCTGTGCCGATGCAGCACGGTAGAGTGGTGGCTTATGCATCTCGATAATTAAAGTCACATGAGGAGAACTATCCTACCCATGACCTCGAGTTGGCTGCTGTAATCTTTGCTTTGAAGATTTGGAGGCATTATCTGTACGGTGAGAAGTTCGAGGTGTTCACTGACCATCAGAGTTTGAGGTATGTGTTCACTCAGAAGGACCTTAACCTCAGGCAGAGGAGATGGATGGAGTAAATGAAGGATTATGACTTCACCCTATCTTATCAGCCGGGCAGGATGAACGTCGTTGTTGATGCCTTGAGTAGGAAGGTCGTGGTCAATGGGATGATGTTGAGGAAGTGGAGGCTCTGGGAACAAGTGCCAGTCGTGACATTTAGGCTTAAGGTTCCTAAAGAGCGAGGGTCAGCTGATCTTGCGAGCTTGACTGTCACACCAGTCATCCGTCGTCAGGTGACAGAGGCTCAGCATGCAGACCCTGAGTTGCCCCGGATTTTGGCTGTGGTCGATGTGGAGCTCGGCAAGGACGGAGCGGTGAGATTTCGAGGTAGACTATACGTCCCAGTCGAGGAGCAGGTACGACGTGCGGTGTTACTAGAGGCTCATGGGAGTAGGTACACCGTACATCCGGGTGCGACGAAGATGTATCGGAATTTGAGGAGGCAGTTCTGGTGGCCTGGAATGAAGCGAGATGTGGCTGAGTTTGTGGCCAGGTGCCTGATCTGTCAGCATGTGAAGGCGGAACATCAACGACCTGGTGGTACACTTCAGCCCTTGGAGGTTCCCGCGTGGAAATGGGACCATATGACCACTAATTTTGTGGTGGGATTGCCGAGGACTCCGAGTGGACATGATAGTATTTGGTTGCTGGTGGATAGGCTGGCGAAGACGGCTCGGTTGTCACCGATCAGAGTCAGCTGGAGTGTGCCCAAGTTGGCACGTCTTTATATGAAACAGATCGTACATTTGTATGGAATTCCCATTTTCATTGTGTCAGATCGAGATCCGCGTTTCACTTCTGGATTCTGGAAGAGTTTCCAGAGAGCTCTAGGCACCAAGTTAGCATTTAGCTCGGCGTACCATCCCCAGTCGGACGGTCAGTCAGAGAGGACCATCCAGACGTTAGAAGACATGCTGAGGTCGTGTTGCCTGGAATGGCAGGGTAGTTGGATTCACCATTTACCATTGGTGGAGTTTGCCTACAACAACAACTATCATTCGAGCATTGGGATGGCTCCCTATGAGACGTTGTACGGGCGACCATGTCGGACTCCACTCGACTGGTTTGAAGTTGACGAACGTGTTATGATGGAACCCGAGCTGGTGCAGCAGTGCGTGAATGTGGTGCATTTGGTCCGTCAGAACATGTTGGCGGCGCAGAGTCGGCAGAAGAGCTATGCCGATCGAAGAAGGCAGCCTCTCAGTTTTACGGTCGGTGACCATGTGTTTTTTAGGGTTTCTCCTATGAAAGGAGTAATGCGCTTTGGACGGCGTGGGAAGTTGAGTCCCCGCTATATTGGCCCTTTTCCCATTGTGGAACGCATTGGTGAGGTTGCTTATCACTTGCAGCTACCCTCGGAGTTAGCTACGGTGCATGATGTGTTCCATGTCTCGATGCTGAAGAAGTACATGCCCGATGATTCTCATGTTTTGGAGGATTCCGTTTGGCCCGAGGTGACTCCCGATCTATCTCTTCCGGAGTTCCCCATCCATGTTGAGGATCGGCGAGAGCAGCACTTGCGGAACAAGGTTATTCCCCTGGTTAAGGTGGTGTGGCAGCGGCACTCTAGCGGCGAGGCGTCTTGGGAGCGAGAGGACGAGATGCGTCAGCAGTTCCCTTATCTATTCGAGTATGTCTCCTTTTCTTTTCCCCCGTGCTTTATTTTAAATTTCAAGGACGGAATTTATTTAAGGGGGGAGGGCTGTAGTGTCCCGAGTTTTTTGGACACTTTTCGGATCTGGATCCCGGGTTTCGGATCAGTTTTGGGGGGTCCCGGAGCGTGTTTTGCGGTTTACACGTGTTTTTCCCTGACGGACCTACGGAACCCTGTATAGGACAAACCGTTGCGTTCTCCTACTCTGGGACAGTACCAGTGCGTCCGACGTGTTCCGAGGATCGAGGAAATATATTTTCCTATTTTTTCGTATTTTTCAGAAAATCCGAGTTTTCTATAAAGACCCTTTTCTTTTTCTCTTCTTCTTCTTTCTCCCCCGTGAGCGCCGATCGCGACCCCCCCTTCTTTCTCTCTCCTCTTCCGGTGACGACCGCGGCGTGCTCCCCTCCAACTGAAGACGGCGGTGAGACGATGACGTGATGGCGACGGCGGCGGCGAGGTGATCGTGGCGGTGGGCGGTTCGTGGGAGCTCGTGGGTTTCAAGCGAGGTTTTGAAGATCGGCGGCGATCCGTCGCGTTTCGGGTGACCCCGAGGTAGGGTGACGGAACCTAAGCTCGTTGGTTTCCTTTCCCGCGATTTCTAGGCTGAGAGGGGTTCATTTGAGCCGGGGAAGGGAAAATCATGCTTTGGGGTTTGAGCGCCGGATCTCTCGTTCCATGAAATTTTTTGCCGATCCAAGGCTATAGATGCATGCTAGGAGGGTTGGGGATGGATTCCCCTTTGTTTCCCCATCATCGGGTGATGATCGGGGCGTGGATCTAGTTTTTGGGGCTCTCCCGCCGATTTTGTGCTCGGGTGAGCCTTGCAGCCCTTCCAGGGACCGTTTGGCTCGCTTGGCAGTCTCCAGGAGACCGCTTCATAACACTGTATTATCAGCAGGCCTTAGCGGTCGTCTGGAGACTGCTAGGCTCAGGGTAGCGGTCACGTGATAGACCGCCTCCCTTGGGCAAGCGGTCGGTTCACGACCGTTTGTCCCGTCCGACCGTTGCACCCTCGGGGTGTGGGTTTTCGACCGTTGAGAGTCACATGTCAGCATGCGGTCATGGCATGACCGTTTATGGTCTTCTTGCGGTCCATAGAGGACCGTTAGGCTTGGGCTAGCAGTCTGGCGATAGACCGCTAGGCTCTCCCGAGTCCCGTTCCCTTGCTGTCTTGGCTAGACCGTTAGGCTGGGCCTTGCGGTCTAGAGGAGGACCGCTAGGCCTCCCTTGCGGTCCAAAGGGGACCGCTTGGCACTGGTGCAGTCCACGGTGGACCGCCACCTGTCTTCTATCCGACCGGAGCCCTTTTCTCGCCGACCCTAAACCCAGTGGAGTGGACCTCGATTCCCGTGCTGACCTGCGGTACGACTGGTGCTGGGCATCATGTGGGGGCTGTACGTGGGTGCCGTGGGAACCCCAAGGAGTGGCGTGGTTCGGCTGGTGTCACTGTGAGTCGGTGTCGGTAAGAGGAGCAGACATTGTACTTTGTCTGGTTTAGACGTTGTTTTCCGTTGGCTAGAGAGTCTACTCTTTCAGCGACCCTCCACTAGTCGTAGCCTTCCGACACGCGAGTGGTCCCACCAGGGAGTGGTGGCGAGGGTACTCCGAGAGACGATTTTTAGACTGGTTACCGTAGGGCCCCACGTCTTGCAGCCAGAGTCCGGCTAAGGGGAAAACCAGTCAGAGGGCCTGACCTAGGACGCATGGTCTATATGTGCACACATGGTCGGGGGCGGTGGACCTACGCTGACGAGTGCGACCCCGACCAGTCCTTGTTCTGTGGTTACTAGTACGTGTCCCCATTCCGCCAGGGTGTGATGAGGGGGACACCTGAGGCGCGGTCTAAGACGCCATGGGGCGCATCCGACCTTGCTTCTAGTGGGTGGTACTCCTGCCCTTGGCAGGTAGTGACTCTTGGTTCCGTCGGGTTGTCTCGGTTTTTATGCCGTGTGGTCGGTACTTGACGCAGCTGAGCTTTCCCGTTTACTTATTGTGTTAGCCTTAGCCTGCTTTCCGTGCAGTTTCTCATTTTGCGAGGTTGGGGTCTGGATGATCCCTACTGAGCCTTTCGTTATGAGGCTCATTCCCTGCGTCTTTCCGTGGTTTCAGGTGAGGCGAGGCTTCAGGGGAGCGCTTCTGAGGCTCTACATGGTTCTAGTGCCCAGGGTTAGTTGCCAGTTACCAGAGCCGGGGTATGTCCCGTGTAGTTGTACTTTTCTTTCTGGACTGTACTAGTCGTTGACTACTGTTATATTTTAGATTGTTGTTATATTGTGGACCATGTAATTTGTTTAATGTTATTTATTATCTTTCTGCTTATTCATATTAATTGTGTAGTTCTGTAATTATTTAGATTCTCGTATATTTCCACACCTTCCCTTTAACCCTTCCGAGTCTTCGGACTCGTGGGTGGCGGTTCGGGATTCGGGTTATCGGGACGCTCCCGGTATTCGGATCTCGAGTCGTTACACTCCATGCTGGTGGGATGAATAGAGTCCATAGTTTTTTTGGCTTCCACATTGGATATCACCTCAGAGACCACTGCATCAACGTCATTTAGCGCAGGTGAGGCGGAGTCCACGTAGCTCAAGATACTCACAGATTCACTTTCCATGCGCGGAGGCTGCATGAGATCACAAGGCCCACATTGGTTGCTTGGAAAATGTCCTCCGATTGTAGTGCTGGGCTGGTTGCTTTCCTTGCCTTTTGCACTTGGTGTTGGGGAGTTGCCCTAGATGTGGTTGCCTTGGACAATTTGGCACGTGGAGATGGCGGCGCAGAAGGTTTGGTCAAGCCAACCGGCCTTAGGTCTAGCATATTAGGGTTAGGGTTAGTAGCCCCCGACCGTGGACGCAAACCCAATATCTAGGACGAGTTGACTCGGTGTGAGTCTTCTGGCACATCTCTACTCGCCCGAACACCCACTGGTGAACTCATCAGACCATCCTCTCTGGTGGCGGTAGCTTCATCGATGTCCCCTCCAAGGAAGCAAAATGTATTTACAATCGGAATGTGTAATGCCCCATACTCTACATCGTCGAGGTATTGTCCACTTTGGCCTATTAGTCTCAGGTTTTTGTCCCTTTCTAAGGGTAATCGACTCCAAAATAGGGACTTCCTGGTATGTCACCCATCCCAATATTACTCTCCATTAAGCACGATTAATCATAGAGTTCTTTACAAGAATTGAGTCGATACTTCAAAAGACACCTCATTGATATAGAGTACAACTTAACTATATTTGAGGGTGTTACAATCTGCCCCTCTTATATAGGCAACGTACTCGTCGTTGGGCACATATGCAAACAACCAAACACCTAAACAGGTAGGATTCTAGAGGTGGCTCCCAATATGCAGCACTTTGCAGTATTGCAAGTTTAAGAGGTGGCTCTCATAGCATAACATTTTATCCTGCATGGCACTTAACTCTCACAATTCCGACTAGGGTATGGCTTTGATACCATTTTGTAATATCCCGTACTCTACATCGTCGAGGTATTGTCTGCTTTGGCCTACTGGTCTCACAATTTTGTTCCTTTCTAACAGTAATCAACTCCAGAATAGGGATTTCCCGAGATGTCACCCCTCCCAGTACTACTCCCTATTAAGTACGATTAACCATAGAGTTCTTTACAAGAACTGAGATGATACTTTAAAAGGTGCCTCATTGATATATAGTACAACTTAGCTATATTTGTGTTACATAATGACCTTTGGAGCTTGCGAGTTCTTCTGGACGTAAATCTGCTTCTTCCTCCCTATTTCAGATTTGCAAAGACCCTCACTATGGCTGATCGAGGAATAGACAGAGTAGCGGCATGGCTTCCAGGGATAGGAAATGCACAGCTTGTGGAGGGACCCATCAAGCTCACGGTAGTGCACCTCATTCATGAGCTCTGTGTCCGATAGAACGAGAACACATGCCCTCATGAACGATAATCGTTTGGGTTTTGCTATGAGCTTGTCAAGGTATAATGACTGGCCCAGGGTACTGTAGAGCTTTACGATGAACTGGGTGGTCAGAAGATGCTGAGGAAAACCGTGGAATGGAACCCACAGTGGAATATTCTACAGACTATCTAGCTCCATGTGAACATCTGGAGACCAGCATCTAAGAATCATGGGGTGGCCACGAATTGTCCAAAAATTCTCAAGAACCCTTCTCATGTCTTCCTAAGCATCAAACTTACACACAAAAAAACCATTGTCCAACATATGAAGTTCTAAGGCTGAAGTCTTCCACCGTGTTTTGATGAACACAGCTAATGGTGTGTATGAGGTTCGAAGGCCGACCACATGCCCTACAATAGCCGTCGACCACGTTTCTTCTAGATCTGTTGTCTTCTTTCACATAAATCACTACTTTCTTGCCATCTTGAACCTCCAACAAGATGAACTCCAGGTTGAGCTCCAATGATGCCACTGGCACCTTGAAGAGGTGACTCCAAGGCCGTTGTGTGGATGAGATCGGTGCTGCAAACCTGTTTCGAGACCTGGATCTACTGCAAGATTGAGATCGGGCTTCTCTCACCATCTCCTTTCCATGAACTCCTAGAGGAGCTATCCCGCCACTAGGAACTCTAGAGGATGGATCAACCTATGAGGGGAGACGTTCGGATGAGCCAGAGCTCACTGTCGTCGAGTTGGTCACTGGTGGGACACTGGAGACCCCATCCCCGAACTCCCTCCCACCCCAGAGCACCACTCTCTTCCCTCTCTTGCCATCCCCCGTTGCAAGCAAAATTTTACCATCTTTGCCAAATATACTCTCTTTAGAAGGTTATTGAAAATAGGGATTTTACTTTAAAGCCCTATAATCTTGTAGATTACATATATATTAACCCCCGCAATCCAACTGTTTGTCAAAAAGCCCACTGGACCATTACTACGAGATAAAAAAGCCCGCACTATTTGTGTTGTGAGTAAAAGAAAAAACAAGGTCAATCTGTGTGTGGTTAGTTTGATCTAGAGTTGAACAAAAGACCAGATGGCCCTTAGTCAGCAGTGTGTGTGTGTGAGAGAGAGAGAGAGGCGGGGAGGGAGAGGGCCCCTCTCCTGCCACCTTCTCCACTGCTCCTCCCATGGTCTATCGCACGACCCCTTACCATCTCCTCGCTACACACACCATGATCCCTACGATGGCCACCGATCCCAGATAGAAGGTGTCACCATCCCCCTCCAACAAAGGGGGGGGGGAGGGGAAGAGAGATAGAGACCTCCGACCCATCCTCACCGAGTAGCTCCCTGACCTATTGTACCCTTGCCACAGCCACCGCCCCATCACCCCAGTTGATTCCCCGTTAGAGGACAATAACTAGGAGGAGCTCCCCAACGATGGTGAGGAGAGTGAGGCATCCAACATGCTCACATCCTTCAACAACTCTAGCATCCCCCACATGGGATGCTACTCAGATTGGTATTTAACATATGGGATGCTACTCACAATCAAGAAGATCAAAAAAGATGGAGCATGTCATCTGCCATATGGGATGCTACTTACATTGGTATTTAACAAGCTTGAAGTTACCCTTGATGAAGAGGAAAGCAAGATAGTAGATAGCCCCCTATCTCCACCACTACTCTCAGGAGCGGGGATTACCATTGCGTCAATGATGTTTGGGTATCCATGGAAGAGAAGAAGACCACTAAAGGGACACCTAAGACTAAGAATCCACAAGTAATAGCACAGACAACAACTATAGTAGCGCCAGTAGTAGATGTACAACATGTGGTCTCGTTAGTAAGGGTAGAGATTCCATGAGTAGTAGAACAGGCAACATCCTTTGTAACACTAGAAGAGGTGCCAACAGTAAGGGCAGTAGCAAATGTGGAACCAATCACTCCATAGTGGCCAACAAATGTGGAGCTTGTCGACAATTAATCCCACCAAAGGGGAGGCTTTAGGCAATTCTCAACATAATGGAGAATGGATATATGTACATATAGGATTGGAGAGTGTGCAAATTCCATCAACCACAATGGAGGAACATACACAAGTTTCTGATAAAGTGGGTAAGACAATTTTATGTACAGAGTCACCCTATTACTGATATTGATAAAGATGCCTAGAAGGAGTTGCGCTAGTTCAAGGGGCAAAAAATGAAGTAACAGTTGCACAGGCTCACAAGAAGCAATCTCAGGTCTAGCTAGAGTAGGACAAATGGAAGTAATTGGCTGAAGGAGATTTTAGAGGATCATTAGCCAATCTTGGTGCGGACACCCGAGCAGTTGATCGGCACGATACGCCGAGCCATCGGTACCGCACACGGAGCACGACACGAGCCAACCTCAGCATCCATCTGGCTCGGAGACAGCCTAGAGACTCCGCCTTGAGCCTCCCCATTTACTATATTTAGTTAGACTTTATATGTGTGTAATTTGTGTTTATTTCATTGCATTCGGTTTGCCATTTTGATTGTAATAGGGGCTTAAGTGCAATTCGGACCCCGTGGGCCCCACGGGCCCCCCAGGCCCCATCCCATTGGGCCACCTCAGCCTAGGGTCCCATGTGGGGTCAGTCAACATGTCAAATGGAGGTATCTAGAAGTTTGAATGGTAAAAGGACACATGGGGGACAAGTGACTTGGAAAGTCCAAGTTGGCCACCCACCCCCCACCTACCAATTCAACCTTCTACACCTAGTCCAAGGGCCCCCCCCCCCCCTTGTAGTTTTTATTTATTTTTTGTGTGTGTGTCACACTCCATCCCAACCCTCCATTCCCATCCCCTAGATCCAATGGTTGTGGATGGATGTGAGATGTAACATATTTAAACTTGTATTTTCCATTTTGGAGGAATTAATGCCATAAGAATTGTGAAAAAGCTTGAAGCTCCAGCCTTGGTGCGCCCCCTCCTCCTCTCCCTCTTCCCCTTGAAGCTGTGAAGGCTTCCTTCTGGTGGTGAGACTCCACCCTATCAGTTCCGGTCGCCGCCGCCACGAGTCGCCACCGCACCGCCATCGCCATCAACGGAGTTCTGCCCGCGCAGTACCACAGAAGCTTCCACGAATTTCTTGTCTCAGCCACGAGCTCAGATAGATCTGGGAATTTTAGTGGATGTTCCAGAGGTGTCAAGGACATCCCACAAATTTTGGTTTGCCATTCAGATCTCGTTTCATATTTTTTGATTTTCGTCCACTCTTCCATTTCGGTTCTGCCAGAGTTCTGTCCAGATTCATCCCCGCCCTGAGTTTCATGTCTTAGGTCCACTTTTTGATTTATGTTGGTTCGCCCAATTTTATTGGGGATTCCACCCATCCACCCCTTCATCCACAATTTTTCTCAATTTTTGATTCGCCCATCCCATATTTTCTAAAATTCGTTCTCAGACCCATCTACAGTTCTGTCCACCTGTTCCCAGATCCGACCACCAGTCACCCCACAAATCATAGTAAATCACCACCACCTCCAACTCAAATTCCAAAAATAGTCCCAGTTCCGTGGTTTGATACCCTACAACTTTGAAGAAGAGCTCAAGAGCTTAATCGGAGGTTTACTAGGCGGTCAATGGTGGTTCTCAGACAAGTGCCCTGCAGATCTGAGATTTCGGTTACTGTACAACAGGGGCTTGTAAATTCAATAAAGTTCTGATCCGACTAGATCCAGCAGATCTCTCTGGGTCTAGATCGAAGCATTTGAAGAGAGCTTTCCAACGATAGCTCATGCGTCCCGATCCGACGTCGGGATTGCTCGCAGCGGCCGTTTTCGCCGGAGCGCGCGCCGGAAGACAGCAACCAAAATCCGTGGACAGCTAGTTCATCAATTGGGAATCGGGCCGATCGACCCCCGATCGGTGTTCCCGGCCGACCGCCGTCCGTGGAGGCGCGCCACCAGGGGTCCCCATCACAGTGGGTCCCACCCCCGCAGATCCGGAGGACAGCGCCATCCGTGGGCCCCGCGGGCCCGCAGAACCCGCCGTTCGGAAAGCACGAAAACGCGGAGTTCGGCACCGCCGGGCGACATCAAGATGCTGCCCGTCAACCCGAGTTGCGTGATTCCCGGGCTCCACATGTGACCTTTTACCTCCCTGCGTGGAGTGGGTCAAATCTTTGTATTGCTGTGATATTGTTTAACCGGGAGTCCGTATTTCGGCCGGGGTTGTCTTCGCCACGCCGGGTGCGTGGAGGTAAAGGTCTTAACTCCTTGGCATTACATTGCTTAGCTAGTATACGGTCTTAGGCCGCTGCCGAGAGCGTAGGTATTAGCCCGTGTGTCCATGTCACCGCTGTGAGAGTGAGTGTGACCCGTCCCGTGACTCGATCCGAGTCCGGAAGTTGAGTCGGACTACCCTTGACCTCCGCCGGTTCCTTAACCGCGCACGGTCCGCGCTTTCCCTCGCTTGGAACGACGAGTGAGCTTCCACTTCTGTTAGCGACGTTTTGCCACTAGGAGCTCGTAGTGTCGGGCTTAGTGTCTCCCTGGTGTGTGCTGCTGGTCGCGTCTTCATCTAGAATCCGAGGGTGGCACCTAGTAGTGTCGTCTCCCGTGTCCGTCCCGCATCAAATCTCCTTATGGGTCTAGGCTACACAGCACTCAAGGACACTCAAGACAAAGCTGTGCAGCAATTGCAGTTTTTTTTAGACATCACTAAGAAGCTGGTCTGAGTATGGGAGGTAGATTAGGAGGACAAGAAGAAGCTAAGGTATAGAATTAAGGAGATGTCTCAGAAGGTAGAATAGCAGTCAACTAGAATAGCAGATTGGAAGCAAAATAAGTAGTAATAGAAAAGGCTCATAAACCAAAGTTAAATGTAGAAGTTGCAAATGAGCATAATACTATTGATTCACATAGGTTGACTAAGAATTGAGAAATGTCAGTGATGTTGTTAACATCCAATCTGAGAAGATTGAAAGGTTACTTCATCAAGTGCATGATTTGGAAAAGAAGTACTTCGTTGTTAATGCCTCGATTTTAGTCTCCATAGTTGAGACAACAAAGCTACCAATCAAGATGGCCCTCACAGAGTGTGCATCCAACGAAGTATTACCAAATGTTGCAGCAACTAATTGGAAGTTAACAAGTTTATGGAGGAGCATAGACCCCATTTCACTACATCAAGTAGAAATTCTAAGCTAGGTAAGGGGGTTGGCAGCAGTGGAAAATGTGGCCCTCACGGCCTCCATCTCTTAGGGCACTTTCTTTTCTGTCTCATAGAAGACAATAAAATTCCTTAAATTTGTGTTAAAAAAAATCCATTAAACTTAAAAAAAAGTTTACATCACTATTTATAGTGGTCAGGCTAACCCTAACCATACTGTGACTCCCTAAACATCTCTGGACCCAAATCCCCCTTGACTCAAGAAAAAATACATAAAAATGGAGAAGGCACTAAACTGGTTCCAAATGAGCCAAATAAAAAGCTAAAAATTGGAAATTTAACATAGAAAATCTTACTCCACTTTAGACTACTAGATTAGACCCAAATAAAGATGAAATATATAATAAAATGACTCTACTGTGATTCCGATTGTCTTCCACGATCGACGTCATCGCATGACGCACCAGTAAGGTCCATTGCTCCATGTAACAAGTCTTTCTCTTGCATCAGGTTAGCTGGTCAACCCTGAACTCAGGTTTTTTACAAGATTATACATGGCTTGCAGCCCAACTTGCCCCTCAAGAATCAAATATAATGTACAATCAAATTTGACCCTGTAACTCAAATAGAAATAGGCCTGTTTACCACTTGTATGCTGTTCTGTCCTGTGATCATGGAATAACTCGTTCTGCTTTTCATACTCATCATGTGAATGATGTGTGGTTAACTTATGCTACCCTGCATTATTTTGCAGAAAAATGTTTCACCTATACATTACATTAGAATTTTCTTTCTCCTAGTGTAAAATTTAGGTACACAAATGACGATGTTTGAGCCAGTTGGCATGCACCTTGGTTCTTGTGGTCAACAGATTTTCATAGGTAGACTGATTGTGTAAGCATCTGCTCAGAAATGTCGATTACTGTTCCATATCACTTTTTCGAGGATATACGTAACCGATAAGGAAAATCTCTCAGTTGCATTCAATCAAAGGACATTTGAGTGAACTTTTTATATTCCTACTGCAATATCTTATGTTCGATTCATTCTATTTCAGCATTTTCCTGTCAGGCAAGGCTAGCCACAAAGATGTAAAAGACTCGAGCAATTGGCTTTTGAAGGCATATTATGGGCAGCGGTTGTTCATGGGCTTCTGTTGTGTTGGATCTGAGGCAATTAATTCTATCATACTGCTGATTGCAACCCTCCCCCCTTTCACTTTTTTTCTTCTTTTAATTAAATCAAGTTTCTACATTGTAGGTTCTTTACATCATCTTGTTTCTTCTTGCTGAGAGGCAGCCTGAAAGTGTGATTGGTGTAAGTCGTTCTGGTTAGCTTGTTTCTTATTAAGCTCTAATTTGTGGAAAGCTAGATAGCTTCACTTTGTTTACATTACTCTTGTTCCAGGTTTTTGTGGAGAACGTGAAACAGAGGTCACCTCTTTTGGTGCCCCTCGTGTTTGCCTTGGTGGGGTGGGCCATCAAGCAAGTAGTTAACATCATACAGGTCATATTTTGCCTCTTTACATATCCTTTACCCATTCATTTTGCTGCCAAGATAAAGATTCTTACAAATTTTAGGTTGGTTCTCCTCATGTAAGATCCTGTACACATTGTTGCTCCTGGTATATTAAAGCCCAGTGCCAGACTGAGCATTGACAAAAGCGTTCATGGAGAAAAGAGGTTGAATATCAACATTCTCTATTCGCCAGTCTCTTTGCAATGGGTTTAACTGTCATACTGGCTAGAAGAGATATAGGCTTGAGTATCAAGAAACTCCATGCACATTGTTGTCTGGTACGTCTAGGTTGAAATGCAACACCAACTTCATGGATCACTGACGGGATAACTTACTGTGTACTAAGTCAGCAGTTCCATGCATCAATCTAGAACTGCCTTTGCTTTACAATCAGTGGATGTTGCATTTAGTTTCTTGATATCATGAGATCACTTCATGTTTCTCGTTTCTTTTGCACGAGTCTTATTATGTTTCCTGCCTGTTTCAGATGAAAACTGTTGGGGATAAAACACGATGAGGTAAATAACACCTCACCACCCCACCGGAGTACCCACTTCAGGAGAACAAACAGCAGAGGAGGAAGAAGAAGAGAAAACCAATCTCACAAGAACACACAGGGATTTTTACGTGGTTCGGAGGCAAGAAGCCTTCCTACGTCCACGGCCGCAGCAGTAATCCACTAGATAATCACAGACGCCTTGATTAGGTTTCAATACAAAGAGACAGCCCGCCCTTTTATACTAGGAGATTAGGGCGTCATTAGCCAGGGCATTAAGGACAATAATACCCCTAGTAAATGTAAACCCTCTTCCGAGATACATCAGACACGCATGCTCGCCTGTCCCCCCAGATGCTCTCCTGGGACCGAGCATGCCCTCCAGCGACTGCAGATGCTCCCCTGGCATCAGACCAGATCAATGCATTTATCAAGACTGCGTCGACGCAACACCAGACAAGGTCGACGCATCCAACCCGGACAGCAATGCTCCCCTGACGCCAGTGATGCTCACCAGAGGCCATAGATGCTCCCCTGATACTCCATATGCTCCCGTGCGAGAACGCACAATGACATGCTCTCTTGGCATGCTCTCCTGGCACAGTGGATGCTTCCCTGGAGCAGCGAATGCTCCCCTGGAGATGCGATATGCACGCCATGCTCCCCTGAGCTGAGGATGCTCCCCTGGAGCAGTGGATGCTCCCCTAGGGCAGCGATTGCTCCCCTGGAGATGGCATAAGCTCGCCATGCTTCCCTGATGCTGTGAATGCTCCCCTGGAGCAGTGGATGCGCTCCTGAGACAGAGTGTGATCCCGTACAGATGCGCATGAGTTCTGACTCCACACTCTAACAATCTCCCACTTGGAGTCTGAACTCCAAACAAAGCAAACATCTCAATGTATTAACCCTGCTCAATATAACAGTAGAAATAAACTGCTACGGCATCCCTCCATCAATCATCCATGGAGGCCAACTGAGGTCTTGCACAGCCTCAGTTTCTCTGTGGTTACCACCTTGGTTAACATGTCTGCTGGATTCTCTGCACCAAGTATTTTCTCCAGCAGCAAAACATCATCTTCAAGCAAACCACGAATGAAGTGATACTTCAGTTGTATGTGCTTAGTCCTTGCATGAAAGACTGGGTTCTTGGCAAGGTGAATTGCACTTTGACTGTCACAAAACAATACACTATTGCTTTGTTCCTTGCCCAACTCCTTC
The DNA here is from genome assembly GCA_022559845.1 of Amorphophallus konjac. Lineage (NCBI taxonomy): Eukaryota > Viridiplantae > Streptophyta > Magnoliopsida > Alismatales > Araceae > Amorphophallus > Amorphophallus konjac. The sequence continues at coordinate 13,190,651 of CM040122.1, read as the reverse complement.
AGAAAATTTTTCAGCCATACCATCTCTTTGCTAGCTTCAGAGATAGCTACATACTCTGCTTCTGTTGTTGAGAGAGCAACAACCTTCTGAAGTTTTGAAACCCAACTCACTGCAGTGCCACCCAAGGTATACACATATCCAGTGGTACTTCTTCTGGTGTCCAGATCACCACCTAGATCTGAATCAACAAAACCTTGTAAGATAACATCACTTTTCTTGAAACAAAGTGACTTGTCTGAGGTGCCTTTTAGGTATCTCAGAATCCATTTCACTGCCTCCCAGTGTTGCTTGCCCGGATCTGCCATATGTCTGCACACAACTCCCACTGCATGTGCTATATCCGGTCTGGTACAAATCATGGCATACATCAGACTTCCTACAGCTGATGCATAAGGAATTTTCTTCATGGACTCATGCTCTTCAGCAGACTTTGGTGACTGCTCTTTAGACAGCTTGAAGTGACTTGCCAAAGGAGTGCTAACTGGTTTTGCATCATGCATGTTGAATCTGCCCAACACCTTCTGGATGTAACCTTCTTGAGATAGCTTCACAGTGCCAACTGTTCTATCTCTCACAATTCTCATCCCAAGAATTTGCTTAGCTGCTCCTAAGTCCTTCATAGCAAATTCCTTTGATAATTGTATTTTCAGATTATTAATCTCTGTCATACTTGATCCTGCTATAAGCATATCATCCACGTACAACAACAATATGATATAACAATTATCAAACTTCTTAAGATAACAACAATGGTCCATATTGCATCTAATGAAACCATTGTTACATATGAATCCATCAAACTTCTTGTACCATTGTCTGGGGGCTTGTTTCAGACCATACAAGCTTTTCTTGAGCTTGCACACAAGGTTTTCTTTGCTTGGGACTGAAAACCCTTCTGGTTGCAACATGTAGATGTCTTCCTCCAAATCACCATGGAGAAAAGCTGTCTTCACATCTAGTTGCTCTAAATGCAAGTTCTCAGCAGCAACAATGCTCAACACCAATCTAATGGTAGTTAGTTTTACAACTGGAGAAAAGATCTCAGTGTAGTCTATACCTTCCTTCTGCTGGAAGCCCTTCACTACTAACCTTGCTTTGTACCTCTTACTGCCATCAGGTTCATCTTTGACTCTGTAAACCCACTTGTTATGCAATGCCTTCTTGTTCTTAGGGAGTTTAGTTAGCTCCCAAGTCTGATTCTTTTGCAATGAGTTCATCTCATCTTCCATGGCTAACTCCCACTTAACAGAATCTGTAACCTGCATTGCTTCATCATAACACTCGGGTTCACCTTCGTCAGTCAACAGTAGGTAATGTAAAGATGGAGAATACCTTTGTGTAGGCCTAGGTATTCTTGCAGATCTTCTCAGTTGTACCGGTGTACAAGGTTGTGCTTCTATTTCAGATACATCCTGTATCTTATCATTCACATCATCTTGTGAAATTTCTTCTAGCTCAACCTGTCCACCATCCTCATCTTGTTTCCCTGCACTGTCAGATTCTACCACAGCCCTGTCTTTGTACACGACATTTTCATTGAATATAACATTTTGTCTTCTGAGAATTTTTCGATTTTCATCATCCCAAAATCGATATCCAAACTCATCAGAACCATATCCAATGAAAAAACACTTTATGGACTTAGCATCTAGCTTATCCCTTTCATTAGAATCTACATGCACATATGAAACACAACCAAAGACTCTCAAGTGTGAAAGATTTACCTCTTTCCCTGTCCAGGCCTCCTCTGGAATTTCACCATCCAAAGGGACAGATGGTCCTCGGTTTATCAAGTAAGCTGCTGTGTTAATTGCATCTGCCCAAAACATTTTAGGCAGTCCAGCATGTATCCTCATGCTTCTAGCCCGTTCATTCAAGGTTCTATTCATGCGCTCGGCAACTCCATTCTGCTGTGGTGTTCTTGGAACAGTTCTTTCCATCCTAACACCACTAGCTACGCAAAAGTCCTTGAATTCCTTGTTGTCATACTCTCCACCATTGTCTGATCTCAGACACTTCACCTTCAAGCATGTCTCATTCTCTACAAGGGTCTTCCAATTTTTGAAAGTAACAAATACATCAGATTTCCTTTTCAAAAAATAAACCCATACCTTGCGAGTAGAGTCATCAATGAAAGTGACATAGTAGAGTGAGCCTCCAAGAGATGGTACTGGTGAAGGACCCCATACATCTGTATGTACAAGCTCTAGCTTCTGTGTCTTCAAAGTTCTTACAGTCTTTGAGAATGTAACCTTCTTTTGCTTCCCAAAAATACAGTCTTCACAAAGACCAACTTCCACAGATTTCAAGCCAGATAATTTCCCTTTTGACAGCAGTACCTTCATCCCTTTCTCACTCATGTGACCAAGCCTGCAGTGCCATATATTGGAGTCAACTCCTGAATTTGCCACTGCCACTATATCTTTGTTGTTGCTAGTCATGTAGAGAGTACCCATCTTGTTGCCTCGTGCTATAATCATAGCACCTTTGGTGATCTTCCAAGATCCACCCACAAAGGTTGTGACATAACCTTCATCATCAAGCTGTCCAACAGATATCAAGTTCCTCTTCAAGCCAGGTATATGCCTTACATTCTTTAACTTCCACAAAGTGCCATTTGTGGTCCTTACATTGACATCACCCTTCCCCACAATATCTAAAGGCTCATCATCAGCAAGATAAACCTTCCCAAAGTTTCCAGCAACATAATTTTGCATACTTTCTTTATGTGAGGTAGAGTGAAACGACGCACCTGAGTCAAGAATCCATGACTCTAAAGGAGTGTCAACACAAAGAACTAAAGCATCTTGAACTTGCTCTGCTGCAGCTGCATTGGCGGACTCTTCATTGTGATTTTTCTTCTTTTGAGCCTTGCAATCTTTCTTTAAGTGCCCCTTTTTACCACAATTCCAGCACCCATCACCACCAAACTTTGATTGACCTTTCTTCTTGGACCTAGATCTGCTCCTATTTTGACCCCGCTGTTTTGTTCTTCCCCTGCCCTCTGTATTCAATGCAGAACCTGAGATTTCACCTGATTCCCTTCTGCGAATATCTTCGCTAAGAATCAAGTCTCGAACTTCATTGAACTTCAATTTATTTGAACCAGAAGAACTACTTACAGCCGTCACAGTTGCACCCCAACTTTCAGGTAAGGAGGATAAAATAATCAAGGCTCTAACCTCATCATCAAAGTTTATTTCTACAGAACTCAACTGAGTTGTAATCACATTGAATTCATTGATGTGGTCTGTAATAGAAGCACCTTCGGCCATCTTCAGATTAAATAAACGACGCATCAAATATACCTTGTTTGAAGCTGAGGGCTTTTCATACATATTTGATAGCGCCTTCATCAACCCTGCCGTGGTCTTCTCGTTTACGATGTTGAAGGCGACGTTTCTGGCCAACGTCAAGCGAACAACTCCGAGTGCTTGTCTGTCTAGTAGATCCCAATCTTCCTTCTTCATCCCTTCCGGCATCGTTCCAAGAAGCGGCTCATGCAGCTTCTTCTGATACAGGTAGTCTTCGATTTGCATCTTCCAGAAACCGAAGTCCTTGCCATCGAACTTGTCGATCCTCACCTTTCCTTCATCTGCCGTCATTGCTCCCACTACTCCCTCGAACCAGAACAAGGCTCTGATACCAGTTGTTGGGGATAAAACACGATGAGGTAAATAACACCTCACCACCCCACCGGAGTACCCACTTCAGGAGAACAAACAGCAGAGGAGGAAGAAGAAGAGAAAACCAATCTCACAAGAACACACATGGATTTTTACGTGGTTCGGAGGCAAGAAGCCTTCCTACGTCCACGGCCGCAGCAGTAATCCACTAGATAATCACAGACGCCTTGATTAGGTTTCAATACAAAGAGACAGCCCGCCCTTTTATACTAGGAGATTAGGGCGTCATTAGCCAGGGCATTAAGGACAATAATACCCCTAGTAAATGTAAACCCTCTTCCGAGATACATCAGACACGCATGCTCGCCTGTCCCCCCAGATGCTCTCCTGGGACCGAGCATGCCCTCCAGCGACTGCAGATGCTCCCCTGGCATCAGACCAGATCAATGCATTTATCAAGACTGCGTCGACGCAACACCAGACAAGGTCGACGCATCCAACCCGGACAGCAATGCTCCCCTGACGCCAGTGATGCTCACCAGAGGCCATAGATGCTCCCCTGATACTCCATATGCTCCCGTGCGAGAACGCACAATGACATGCTCTCTTGGCATGCTCTCCTGGCACAGTGGATGCTTCCCTGGAGCAGCGAATGCTTCCCTGGAGATGCGATATGCACGCCATGCTCCCCTGAGCTGAGGATGCTCCCCTGGAGCAGTGGATGCTCCCCTAGGGCAGCGATTGCTCCCCTGGAGATGGCATAAGCTCGCCATGCTTCCCTGATGCTGTGAATGCTCCCCTGGAGCAGTGGATGCGCTCCTGAGACAGAGTGTGATCCCGTACAGATGCGCATGAGTTCTGACTCCACACTCTAACAATCTCCCACTTGGAGTCTGAACTCCAAACAAAGCAAACATCTCAATGTATTAACCCTGCTCAATATAACAGTAGAAATAAACTGCTACGGCATCCCTCCATCAATCATCCATGGAGGCCAACTGAGGTCTTGCACAGCCTCAGTTTCTCTGTGGTTACCACCTTGGTTAACATGTCTGCTGGATTCTCTGCACCAAGTATTTTCTCCAGCAGCAAAACATCATCTTCAAGCAAACCACGAATGAAGTGATACTTCAGTTGTATGTGCTTAGTCCTTGCATGAAAGACTGGGTTCTTGGCAAGGTGAATTGCACTTTGACTGTCACAAAACAATACACTATTGCTTTGTTCCTTGCCCAACTCCTTCAGAAAATTTTTCAGCCATACCATCTCTTTGCTAGCTTCAGAGATAGCTACATACTCTGCTTCTGTTGTTGAGAGAGCAACAACCTTCTGAAGTTTTGAAACCCAACTCACTGCAGTGCCACCCAAGGTATACACATATCCAGTGGTACTTCTTCTGGTGTCCAGATCACCACCTAGATCTGAATCAACAAAACCTTGTAAGATAACATCACTTTTCTTGAAACAAAGTGACTTGTCTGAGGTGCCTTTTAGGTATCTCAGAATCCATTTCACTGCCTCCCAGTGTTGCTTGCCCGGATCTGCCATATGTCTGCACACAACTCCCACTGCATGTGCTATATCCGGTCTGGTACAAATCATGGCATACATCAGACTTCCTACAGCTGATGCATAAGGAATTTTCTTCATGGACTCATGCTCTTCAGCAGACTTTGGTGACTGCTCTTTAGACAGCTTGAAGTGACTTGCCAAAGGAGTGCTAACTGGTTTTGCATCATGCATGTTGAATCTGCCCAACACCTTCTGGATGTAACCTTCTTGAGATAGCTTCACAGTGCCAACTGTTCTATCTCTCACAATTCTCATCCCAAGAATTTGCTTAGCTGCTCCTAAGTCCTTCATAGCAAATTCCTTTGATAATTGTATTTTCAGATTATTAATCTCTGTCATACTTGATCCTGCTATAAGCATATCATCCACGTACAACAACAATATGATATAACAATTATCAAACTTCTTAAGATAACAACAATGGTCCATATTGCATCTAATGAAACCATTGTTACATATGAATCCATCAAACTTCTTGTACCATTGTCTGGGGGCTTGTTTCAGACCATACAAGCTTTTCTTGAGCTTGCACACAAGGTTTTCTTTGCTTGGGACTGAAAACCCTTCTGGTTGCAACATGTAGATGTCTTCCTCCAAATCACCATGGAGAAAAGCTGTCTTCACATCTAGTTGCTCTAAATGCAAGTTCTCAGCAGCAACAATGCTCAACACCAATCTAATGGTAGTTAGTTTTACAACTGGAGAAAAGATCTCAGTGTAGTCTATACCTTCCTTCTGCTGGAAGCCCTTCACTACTAACCTTGCTTTGTACCTCTTACTGCCATCAGGTTCATCTTTGACTCTGTAAACCCACTTGTTATGCAATGCCTTCTTGTTCTTAGGGAGTTTAGTTAGCTCCCAAGTCTGATTCTTTTGCAATGAGTTCATCTCATCTTCCATGGCTAACTCCCACTTAACAGAATCTGTAACCTGCATTGCTTCATCATAACACTCGGGTTCACCTTCGCCAGTCAACAGTAGGTAATGTAAAGATGGAGAATACCTTTGTGTAGGCCTAGGTATTCTTGCAGATCTTCTCAGTTGTACCGGTGTACAAGGTTGTGCTTCTATTTCAGATACATCCTGTATCTTATCATTCACATCATCTTGTGAAATTTCTTCTAGCTCAACCTGTCCACCATCCTCATCTTGTTTCCCTGCACTGTCAGATTCTACCACAGCCCTGTCTTTGTACACGACATTTTCATTGAATATAACATTTTGCCTTCTGAGAATTTTTCGATTTTCATCATCCCAAAATCGATATCCAAACTCATCAGAACCATATCCAATGAAAAAACACTTTATGGACTTAGCATCTAGCTTATCCCTTTCATTAGAATCTACATGCACATATGAAACACAACCAAAGACTCTCAAGTGTGAAAGATTTACCTCTTTCCCTGTCCAGGCCTCCTCTGGAATTTCACCATCCAAAGGGACAGATGGTCCTCGGTTTATCAAGTAAGCTGCTGTGTTAATTGCATCTGCCCAAAACATTTTAGGCAGTCCAGCATGTATCCTCATGCTTCTAGCCCGTTCATTCAAGGTTCTATTCATGCGCTCGGCAACTCCATTCTGCTGTGGTGTTCTTGGAACAGTTCTTTCCATCCTAATACCACTAGCTACGCAAAAGTCCTTGAATTCCTTGTTGTCATACTCTCCACCATTGTCTGATCTCAGACACTTCACCTTCAAGCCTGTCTCATTCTCTACAAGGGTCTTCCAATTTTTAAAAGTAACAAATACATCAGATTTCCTTTTCAAAAAATAAACCCATACCTTGCGAGTAGAGTCATCAATGAAAGTGACATAGTAGAGTGAGCCTCCAAGAGATGGTACTGGTGAAGGACCCCATACATCTGTATGTACAAGCTCTAGCTTCTGTGTCTTCAAAGTTCTTACAGTCTTTGAGAATGTAACCTTCTTTTGCTTCCCAAAAATACAGTCTTCACAAAGACCAACTTCCACAGATTTCAAGCCAGATAATTTCCCTTTTGACAGCAGTACCTTCATCCCTTTCTCACTCATGTGACCAAGCCTGCAGTGCCATATATTGGAGTCAACTCCTGAATTTGCCACTGCCACTATATCTTTGTTGTTGCTAGTCATGTAGAGAGTACCCATCTTGTTGCCTCGTGCTATAATCATAGCACCTTTGGTGATCTTCCAAGATCCACCCACAAAGGTTGTGACATAACCTTCATCATCAAGCTGTCCAACAGATATCAAGTTCCTCTTCAAGCCAGGTATATGCCTTACATTCTTTAACTTCCACAAAGTGCCATTTGTGGTCCTTACATTGACATCACCCTTCCCCACAATATCTAAAGGCTCATCATCAGCAAGATAAACCTTCCCAAAGTTTCCAGCAATATAATTTTGCATACTTTCTTTATGTGAGGTAGAGTGAAACGACGCACCTGAGTCAAGAATCCATGACTCTAAAGGAGTGTCAACACAAAGAACTAAAGCATCTTGAACTTGCTCTGCTGCAGCTGCATTGGCGGACTCTTCATTGTGATTTTTCTTCTTTTGAGCCTTGCAATCTTTCTTTAAGTGCCCCTTTTTACCACAATTCCAGCACCCATCACCACCAAACTTTGATTGACCTTTCTTCTTGGACCTAGATCTGCTCCTATTTTGACCCCGCTGTTTTGTTCTTCCCCTGCCCTCTGTATTCAATGCAGAACCTGAGATTTCACCTGATTCCCTTCTGCGAATATCTTCGCTAAGAATCAAGTCTCGAACTTCATTGAACTTCAATTTATTTGAACCAGAAGAACTACTTACAGCCGTCACAGTTGCACCCCAACTTTCAGGTAAGGAGGATAAAATAATCAAGGCCCTAACCTCATCATCAAAGTTTATTTCTACAGAACTCAACTGAGTTGTAATCACATTGAATTCATTGATGTGGTCTGTAATAGAAGCACCTTCGGCCATCTTCAGATTAAATAAACGACGCATCAAATATACCTTGTTTGAAGCTGAGGGCTTTTCATACATATTTGATAGCGCCTTCATCAACCCTGCCGTGGTCTTCTCGTTTACGATGTTGAAGGCGACGTTTCTGGCCAACGTCAAGCGAACAACTCCGAGTGCTTGTCTGTCTAGTAGATCCCAATCTTCCTTCTTCATCCCTTCCGGCATCGTTCCAAGAAGCGGCTCATGCAGCTTCTTCTGATACAGGTAGTCTTCGATTTGCATCTTCCAGAAACCGAAGTCCTTGCCATCGAACTTGTCGATCCTCACCTTTCCTTCATCTGCCGTCATTGCTCCCACTACTCCCTCGAACCAGAACAAGGCTCTGATACCAGTTGTTGGGGATAAAACACGATGAGGTAAATAACATCTCACCACCCCACCGGAGTACCCACTTCAGGAGAACAAACAGCAGAGGAGGAAGAAGAAGAGAAAACCAATCTCACAAGAACACACAAGGATTTTTACGTGGTTCGGAGGCAAGAAGCCTTCCTACGTCCACGGCCGCAGCAGTAATCCACTAGATAATCACAGACGCCTTGATTAGGTTTCAATACAAAGAGACAGCCCGCCCTTTTATACTAGGAGATTAGGGCGTCATTAGCCAGGGCATTAAGGACAATAATACCCCTAGTAAATGTAAACCCTCTTCCGAGATACATCAGACACGCATGCTCGCCTGTCCCCCCAGATGCTCTCCTGGGACCGAGCATGCCCTCCAGCGACTGCAGATGCTCCCCTGGCATCAGACCAGATCAATGCATTTATCAAGACTGCGTCGACGCAACACCAGACAAGGTCGACGCATCCAACCCGGACAGCAATGCTCCCCTGACGCCAGTGATGCTCACCAGAGGCCATAGATGCTCCCCTGATACTCCATATGCTCCCGTGCGAGAACGCACAATGACATGCTCTCTTGGCACAGTGGATGCTTCCCTGGAGCAGCGAATGCTCCCATGGAGATGCGATATACACGCCATGCTCCCCTGAGCTGAGGATGCTCCCCTGGAGATGGCATAAGCTCGCCATGTTTCCCTGATGCTGTGAATGCTCCCCTGGAGCAGTGGATGTGCTCCTGAGACAGAGTGTGATCCCGTGCAGATGCGCATGAGTTCTGACTCCACAGAGTTATCTTTTCCAGTGTGGTCTATTGTCAAAACAAGAAATCACTTTCTTCTGTACTGATGTTCGTGTGTTCATCAAGTAGACATGGATCGATTCTGTCCATTTTCCTGGGTCTAAAAACGTTTTTGGTTTTTATTACATAAATCAAACTGCATTGATTAAAATCAGAAAATTCTCAGTTGTGGTTATACAAATGAGGGTGCATCAAGATTATTTCCTCAAAAGTATGGATATGGAGAACAGTATTTACATGGTAGTGAAAGTAGCAAGTGCCATTCTGGGTTCTGCTACCATGTTGCAATATCATGTTCATCCAGGTTGACAAAGAGAGAACATAAAGAAGTATGGTATAATACGCTCGTGTGCAAGACATGTCAGTGATCACACACAGCTATGACATGGAAGATGCCAAGAGCTAGCAACCGGCAGGCAAGTTTGATCGTGACCTCCATGAGAGGTTGTTGAAGAGAAGCAGAAACGTTATTCCATAATCACTTCACTGGTAGGGCTGGAGGAGCAATCAAATCTTTTCTGTTATTGAGCCTGGCGGCATTCGTTCCCATTGTTGCAATGTAATGGCGAATGATGTAGAATGCCTTAATTGTTTGGGATGTGGAGTCCTGTCTACCTGGTGCAGTGTCTCGGGCCCGTGGGAGGCGGCCTTCACAATCCTTCTTCCCAAAGTTTAGGGTGCGTTTGGAACGGATGTTGGAGGACAGATTTTGGAGATTCTAATCATTCATTGAAATTTTCACTTTTTTATAGTCATTTTAAATGTTCCGGCATCTCCTCAGCTTTTATTTTATGTACTGTGCGGTGTTCAATTGTGTTTTATTTATTTTATACAAGTCACATGTGATTGGACTACATGGGCATGATGATGGTGTAGATAGACTAATGTGACCGTCGATGGATTTACGTGATGCATCAAACATGTTTCGTAAGGAGGGATATACTATCTTGGACTTGGAGTACGAAACAGATGTTAGCAATTTTGTACACCTGTTCAGAAGGAAATACACATGTTTGTAAAGGTATATATTAATGTTATCATAATTGAATCGGTGTGTGAACCGGTTAATGAGCTGGTTCAGTTCGAACCGGTTAGACTGTTTAATTGAACTGATTTAAATCGTGATGTCATCGTAATATTGATACATGGTCCGACTCGATTCTATAGTCCAAGATAATAAAAAATAAGATATAATAATTAAAATAAAATAACATACATGTATAATTATTAGTCATGAATCATGATTATTCTTCACAATTGACATATATACTCATTTAAAATTTAAAATTTTAAATATATCTAATATAAAACGATAAATAATAACAAATCAATAATAATAAGATAATTTTATTCACACATAACTATTATTTTGAATATAGGAATATTTTTATGTTTAATTTTTTTTATTTTAAAAGATGAATCGGGTCGGATCGATTCAGACCGGTTCACCGGTCGTATCGATTCAGACCGATTCACCGGTCGAAACTTAGTTTGTCCGATTTTTTAATATTAGATCAGACCGATCTTAATCGAACTGATTTCTAGACCGATTCACAGTTGGATCTATCCAACTGACCGATCCGATCCGATCCGTTTCTCGTAACACTGGTATATACCCTTCAAAGAAAGAAATGTTCCTTTCAAGTGGGCATATTTCGTTCCATAAGCGTACGTATTCTTAACACTTACGTCTCATTTTAAGTGTTCGTATTTCGTTCTTACGATAGTATATGACAGGTCTTCCTTTCGTGTAGCACGATTCAGATGGGTTGCTAGCGGTCTTGTTCGTCTATTCATTTGTCGTGTTATGCACATGTGTACTAGTTCCTCCACCGGTGCTACCAATAGTGCCAGATTACAAGTCAAAAACCCTTTGTTTAATTGTCCGGTCGACAATCGGACTTTACGGACATGTGATTTCATTTGGAATCCTATGTGACAAATTTTTTTTTTGCAAAAAACAACGTTTACTTGGTGTAGCTGCAGGTAAACTCGTGCAACAAATATTACTCAATTTGAAACGGCGATGCAGACTGTTTTATTTAGATTTATATGCGGATTAGATACACAGCGGATAGTGTGATATTCGAATTCTTATTCGATTAATAATTAAATTATCTGATTAATAATTAAATTATTCATCAAATATTTTATTCGAATAATTATCAGATAAATATGGATTCGAATTCGGTTCGAATTTTAAATGGATAATGGCTAGATCTACTTAGAGGTGACTCGTGCGAGCCGTGTGAGAGCATCGTATGTTATTTTTTAAAAAAAAAAGAGTGAAAATTATTTTTATTTTGAAAGATATTATCAAAAGATTAAATTTCATCCTAAAAAATAGGAGATAATTTACCAAACGAGTGTAAATGGATTTCTCATTTTTAAATTACATTTTGAGACAAAAAAGATAAAAAAGAGTAATTAAATAATATATTAAGATTTAAATTAATTATATATATAATAGGTATATTCTTAAATTTTTATCTAGGGTTTCATATTCGGTCGGATAATATCCAACATGGATATCTCAATATCTGAATTCGTATCCGATTAATAATCAGATATCCGATATTCGATTAAATTATTCGTCGAATATTTTATTCAGATAATTATCTGATTAAACAATTACGAATTCGAATTCGATTCGAATTTTAAACGGATAATTATTTGATCTAATTTTATATATAGTACCTCGTTAGAAGGTTGGTTGGAATTTGGCCCGTCCTTTTTTTATCTACCGAACAAATCTTCGTGCATGTGAATTATTTTCAGCTTGATGTGAAATTTTTTCTTCGAAAGATGCCCACCAATACCTACCTCTCGCATGGAGTTGGGGGATTAGTAAGCTGGGAGGTCAGCTAACCCCCGACGCAGGGGATCTATGCCGTCAGCAAACTGTCGTGGACGTCAGCTGGATTTGGTGTGTATCTTTGACACGGAGTCTTGGGGCCCACCGTATTACCGTCCTCAACTGTGCACGAGATCAGATGACGGTGGAGAGCGTGACGTTGATTTCCGTGTGCCTCGCGACAACACTCGCACCCTTTTATCGTCCAAGGGCCCATTTGGAACGGCTTTTCAACAATTTTAATCATTGATATTCTCGTCGAAATCTGTATTATTTTAAAATATTACAAATTGATCTCAGCTTCTGCACCGAAGAGATTTTAGGAGGAGAGAGACTCCACAGTTAATCGGGAGGTGAACGGGAGAATCCTTCAAATTCGTTCCGAGAGAGCTTCACGGACGGAGAGCGAGAATTTTAGAAGTTAAAAAGACGAATACAACCTTTACAAATGCACAAATTGTATCGACACGGTTTATTAGGGCTGTCAACAGGTTGAGTCGACTAGACACGTTCGCAGGGTTGGTCCGATTTTAGATTAGATCGTAAGATATTTTCTAGTCCTGGACTCTTAATCGAGCTTAAAAGTCTAACCCGATTAGATCCACAGGTGGGACTCGCACTTTGAGTTCGGCCGGCAGACTGACCTTATATGTTCTCTTTTTTTCCTCTCTTCAATTTTTAAAAATTATTTAATTAAAATCATATTATTTTATTTAATTAAAAATTTTAAAATTCTATTTTCACATAAATTATGTAATTAATATTAAAATTCTAATTAATTTAGTAAGATTATAAATTTTTATTCAAATTATCAGGCCGAATCAGGTCTTACTCAGACTTTACAATTTGTTAATAGTGTAAGGTCCGATCTGACCCGATCTAACATAGTTCGAACTCAGGTCAAGCTCAAATTTTAATATTGATAAATCGAGTCCGAGTTAAATTGACCTAAATTCTATTTTTTTTTTGTAACAACACACAGTCGATATTTCATTCATACTTAAAGATAGTCAGTATAAGGGAACAGAGTCATCGACCGGTACAAGAAAGCCATACTTGGCCCATGATGTGAACAGTGCAACGTACACATAAGACAGGAAAACAGATACTGTAGAGATCATTAAACTTCCACCGAGGGGGAGGGTTCCTGGATGCTCCGAGGATATGCCGGCCGCTGCTGAAGGGGACAGTTCCCATCTTCGAGAGACGCTTGGCTGTCGGACCGCACTTACAAATGGCGGTGAGAAGAGGACGCTCGGGAAGCAAGCATCCGAGTGGATGTAAGGGGGATACGCACAGAGACTCCGAGTTCCTTTGAGACTGGGTACTAAGACCCATACCTGCTTCACAGATGCCTGGCACAGTCTTCGGCTGGAGCCGGAGAAACCTCCCAATCGACGAAGTAGATCCAAACCGGGGATGGCGGAGAGGGGGGGGAGACGATCGGCTTTCAAAAAGGCAGGATGCAGGAAGGTTGGGGGGGAAGGGTGGCGAAGGAGGGTGTTGGACCGGAGGGGTTACGGAGAGCCCGGAGGGGGAGGGCGGTGGTCGAGAGAGATGGGGGGGAGAGGGGGGGGGACGCGGGAGCCGGGAGGGCAGGGGGAGGGTAGTTATTAGGCGGAGGAGGGGGGGAGGGGCGCCGGGGGAATGTGGAGGGGGTCACAAGCAGAGAAGGGAGGGGGGTGGAGGGGGAAGCAGGAGCAAGGGGGGGGGAGCCGGGATGGCGAGAGGGGGAGGGAGAAGGAGGGGGCAAAGGCGGGGGGTGAGAGGGGAACACACAGGGAAGCAGGAGAGGGGGGCGGAGAGGGAAGGGGGCGGTGGGGGGAAGGCAGCCGTGGCGAGGGGGGCGGGAGTAGAGCAGCGGAGGGGGGGAGAGGACGACGGGTGAGGAGGATGGGGGAAGGCTGCGGGGAGAGGGGAACGGCATGAGAGGGGGGGCGGGAGGGGTTTGCGAGGAGTGGGCAGCGGAGACGAGGGGGAGGGAGGGGATCGGAGACACGAAGGTACCGGACGAGTCGCCGGGGCGAACCGCCGGTGGAGAAGCCGCTGAAGAAAACCTTCGGCGATGGTAGCCACCGCCCGAGGGCGGTGAAAGTTCCGAGGGATAGGTGGGAGCTCCCACCTACCCTCGTGTTGACGAGGGCCCCCCGTGGGGGAGAAAGAGGGGTGGGGGGGAGTTCCCGGCGGGAGCTCCCCCCACCGGACGTTCCAGAGGAGAAGAACCCCGCGACCTCGGGAGAAGGGGGGCTCGGCGCGTAGCCCCTGTCGACCTCTCTGTGCAGTTGCGTTTGACCTAAATTCTATTGCTACCAATGATGCTAAAGGGTTGATCGGAGAATTTACGCATGGCACGGTCGACGATGACATTAGGAGAACTCTAAATGAGAGATGGGGCACGGTCGACGAAAGTGTTGGGACAAACTCACTGGGTCACGTTTTCAACTCGCCCAAATTATATTCTCGCATTTAAAAAATCCACATTTTGAAAAATCCCTGATACCATCTAAAAGTGTACGGTTTAGCGATATTTTTTTCAGAATCAGACCAAAGAAAAGTATTTACAAAATATAAAAACAAACAAGAAATGTATAATAATTTGGATGATGATTTGTGATATGTATCGTCAATAACTAATGCCGTATGCACTTTTTTTTTTATTAATCGAGCTCTCAGTTGGATTAGAAAGCACTGTTCTTTTACCACGTAGAAGAGCAGGGCCCGGCACCCGATTGGTCAACAGAGTAATATGTCGTACGGAAACCTTGTACACACCATGCCACACGTGATCGCACGTGGATCAGCCAACATGCATGAAAATGGTGGCATAGCGGCCATTAAGCGGGAAGGGGTCCAGCACCGTGGACATCTCTTGACCGTTGTCCTTCTCAGCGCAATCATCTGGGTCTTTAAGTAACCGTACAAGGCTGTATATACTACATAACATAAAACATGCCAATCCAATAACTGATGTGAGATCAGGTCGGGAGAGTCTTCGATCTTCAGGGGGCAGACTTCGGACTGGAGGATTCTTAGACACGGTTTCCTTGTTGACCGCCGTTAGAAGGCAGTCTTGGAAGGGACCGTGTTCTTATTTGAACGTGAGTTGTCGGTCGATCGCGATCTCAGAGTTTTCTGCAACAGATCGAGGCCATCTTGAATGGAGCTATGTTTGGCCGAGGGGCTTTGCGGCGACCGAGAGCGACGAACTGAGGCCTGTGGGAGCTACTAGGAGCTAGCAAGGAGGAGAAGACGGACTATAGGCTAGATATTTAGCTAATAGGATAATATACGGGGAAGAACGGTGGTGGTTTCAGGGAGGGGAGAGCTGCGGTGGTGGAGGTGGTGGGGTGGCTAGAGAAGGGAGGAGCTCGGTCGGGACTTCAGACATGTCTCCATCTCAAGGACGATGCAACTGGGCTTCTCTGCCCCGCATTTAAGGTAGAGAACGGCGATGGTGGTGGGATTTGAGGTTGAAAATGGAGGTGGTGAAGGCAGAGATGGACGGTGACGGTGGTTGGCGATGGAGGGGAAACATGGGCTTCGAATGGGACTTCTCATCCGTTCCCATCGCAAGGACGACGCAATCGTAGTTTCACGCTCCACCTCCATGCACGATCGAGCCTTCTCAGCTCGAGCTAGGGCTTCACACCCATTTTCCCAAAACTTGAAAGAACACACGTAGACATAGCCATGGTTGATTTGATTTTCTTCATTCATATTTTATAGATAGTTGAAGGGGAGGTACATATAAGGGGGTAGGGATGGTAAAACGACATAATACATTGAATATTATATGGAAAATAGCCCCACATTGAAGCCCTCGAAAGCCTAATCGTCGGAAGTTTGAAGGTTGCCCGTGAGAGTCTCTGCACTGAGATCGCGGTCTCCTCTGAGACCGCCTTCGTCAGATCGCGGTCCCAGAGGGGACCGCGTTCACCTTGTTGCTGGCTGCCGATGTCACTTGACGATCTCATCAAACCTCTCCGTTTGGAGGAGGTTCAACCTCGAACCTCGAGACCCCGATTTGATGGAACAAAACTGGTTCCGTGAGCTCTGATACTATTTTAATGTGAGACCAGGTCAAGGGAGTCTTCAATCTTCAGGCGGGAGCTCGGGGCAGACTTCGGACTGGAGGATTCTTGGACACGTTTTCTGGTTGACCGCCTTCAGAAGGCAGTCTTGATGGGGACATCATTTTGACTTGAACGTGGGTTGTCAGCCGACCACGATCTGAGAGTTTTCTGCAACAGGTCAAGGCTATCCCGAACGGAGCTCTGTTTGACCTAGGGGATTGGCGACGACCGAGGGTGACGAACTGAGGCATGTGGGGGCTACTAGGAGCTAGCAAGGGGGAAAAGACGGAATATAGGCTAGATATTTGGCTAATAGGGCCATATACGGGGAAGAACGGTGGTGGTTTCAGGGAGGGGAGAGCTACGGTGGTGGAGGTGGACGGAGGTGGTGGGGTGGCTAGAGGAGAAGGTAGGAGCTTGGTCGGGGCTTCACACCCGTCACCATGTCATGGACGATGCGACCGGGCTTCTCTGCTCCACCTCTAGGGTAGAGAACAGCGGTGGTGGTGGGATTTGAGGTTGAAAATGGAGGTGGTGACGGCGGAGATGGCCGATGATGGTGGTTGACGGTGGAGGGGAAACGGGGGCTTCGACTGGACTTCTCATCTATCCTCATCGTAGGGACGACGCAATCGTAGCTTCACGCTCCACCTCTATGGATGATCAAGCATTCTCAGCTCGAGCTAGGGCTTTACACCCATTTTTCAAAAACTTGGAAGAACACACGTGGACATAGTCATGGCTGATTTGATTTTATTCATTCATATTTCATTGATAGTTGAAGGGGGGGTACATATAGGGGGATAGAGAAGGTAAAACGACGTAACACATTGAATATTCTCTGTAAAATAGCCCCACGTTGAAGCCCTCGAAAGTCTAATCGTCGGAAGTTTGAAGGTCGCCCGTGAGAGGCTCTGCACTAAGATCGCGGTCTTCTCTGAGACCACCTTCGTCAGATCGCGGTCCTAGAGGGGACCGCATTCACCTTGTTGTTGGTTGTCGATGCCACATGACAATCCCATCAAAAACCCTCCATCTTTTCAGAGGAATTAATGTCCTCATAAATTGTAGGTCAGTCCCCTGATTCCTTCTCCCCATCTGGAGCCCCGCCACCTCCACCTATGGCCGGCCCATGATCCCTTCTTCTCTCGTTGATTCCGCCACCTCCCCCTCCTCCCTCCCACCAACCCCAAGACCGTCGCCAACGCTTCTCATGAGTCCTCCATAGGACTGTCACTGAGTCAGGGAGGATTCGAGGTTAGGTCGGTCCGATCGAGATCTGATTTATTAATATTAAAGTTCAAGTCCGGCTCGGGCTGTATCCAACAGTTTTACAAAAAATGTAAAATTCGCCTAAAGTATGCCCTAGTTTGAAAACTTAAATAAAATAAAAATAATTAAAAATTATATATTTATATATATATATATATATATGGGTTAGGTCAGGTCGACCGGCCCTGATCTAGGGTTGTCAATAAGCCGGGCCCGGGCCGAGCTTAGGTTGGCCCAGTCCGGGTCCCACTTATCAATATTAAAGTCCGAGCCCGACCCAGGCCCCAGTTATGTCGGGTCAGGCCAGGCTAGGCCTGACACAGTTAAAAAAATGTAAAGTCTGACTAAGACTCGGCCCAGTCCGACAGTTTAAATAAAAAATAAAAATAATTAAGTTAATATATTTAACAATATAAAATTTATAATCTGATTAAATTAATTAGAGTTTTGATATTAATTACATAATTTATGTGAAAAGAGAGTTTTAAATTTTCTAATTAAAAAAATAATGTAATTTTAACTAAGTAGTTTTTAAAATTTGAAGTCAGAACAAAAAAAAAGAACGAGCCCGACTGGCCCGTGGGCCGAACTCAAAGTCGGATCCCAGCCCGTGGACCTAGTTAGACCTGATTTTTAGACCCGACTAAAGGTTCACGGGCCGAAAAAAATCTTGCGACATGGCTGAAAATCGGGCAAGGCTCGCGGACCTATCAGGCCGGCCCGGTCCATTGATAGCCCTACCCTGATCCCTTATTCTCTTGTCCACCTCCCCCTGCATCCCCCCTCCAAAATACGTTGTCAATGGGTTAGGGTCCGTTCGAGTTTAGATTGGTCCGACCTAGATCTGACTTATCAATATTAAAATTCAAGTGTGGCTCGGGTTTTATCTGACACATTTATAAAAATATAAAACTCGACTAAACCCTGACTCAATTCAAAAAATTTAAATAAAAATAAAAAAATAATATATTTAATAATATAAACATCATAATCTCACTAAATTAATTAGTGTTTTTGATTTAATTATTTAATATATTTATAAATAAATATATTATTTTTAATTAAATAATATAATATAATTTTAATTAAATAATTTTTAAAATTTAAAATAAAAAAAGACTAAATCGGGCCAATCCGTAAGTATAACTTAAGGCCCGAATTTGACCCGTAAATATAATCGGGTCAGATTTTTAAGTCCGACTAAAATTCCACAAATCGAACAAAATATTATGACCCCTAAAATCAGACTAAACCCATTATCCTGTCAGATCGATCTAATTCATTGACAACTCTAATCCTCCGTCGAGACCCCCGCCTTCAATGTCGGGGAGATATAGCGGGTTAGGGAAGGTAATGTTTGATATTGTTCACATGTGATGAACAGCATAGGTCAATCAAATGAGATTGAGATTTTGAAAGGAAAAAAAAATTCCCTCTTTTGTCGGACCTGTACAGTTGTCGTGATTCTTACAAATCCCTCTTTTGTCGGACCTGTACAGTTGTCGTGATTCTTAAAAATCCCTCGTCCCCGACAGGATTTCCAAACGCAACCTCAGAGTACCGTCCGTTGGAACAAGGAATAATAGCTCTCTTGCGTTGTGCCATTGAATTCAGCAGAGTCTGCAAATCTCATTTGTATTTACATCAACCTGATCACAAACATATTCTAGCAATGTAGTTCTTTTGACGGGCAGTTATTGCAATCAAATAAAAAGATACTGTACGTTCTAGGATATTTATTTTGAGAGAGAAATGTTTGACTTAAAAAATCATTTATGTGTTCTTTTTGACTTTCAAGTGAAGCTCTAAACTGAAATGTTCCGAGGATACATGAGATTACGAGGGAATGATTACTTAGAATCGATGCCTAAAATTACTTGGATCTACTTCTACCCACAATTTTCTTTGATAGAGATAGAACCCAAGGTGGCTTTTGAGGGAATTTTTTTTTGCCAAGCATGTTGCATGCACCATGTTTTATATATAATGGAAGTGCAAGAAAAATATTTCATTGATGAGCTTAACCGTACTGACCATTTAAAAATTGTTGTTTGTGTGGAAGGGGTCTTTTCCCCGAGACCCAATAGTCCAACAAGTGTGACGCGGCCCAATAACGTACGTCGGGAGGACGACGTGGCCCCAACATTGCCCAGGGGCGGACCCTTGACTGGCCCACCTCCGTAACATGGACCTTGAACCCCAATCCCCATACCCATGCGTTGAGCTAGAAACCATGAAGAAGGCAGGAACATGATTATCTCGGATAGCAGGGGCCCGACTCGACCCCGACTTCAGGAGATCTGAAGCGATAGCTCGATTTCAGACGTCACTTGGAGGCCGAAAGCGCTAGCTCGATTCCAAGCTATCCCAGGAGGTCTAGAGCGTCGACTCAGTCTCAGGTCACTCCCGAAGACTTTGAGAGATAGCTCGGCCTCATCCTCAGGAGATCTGAAGCAGTAACTCAACTTCGGAAATCACCTAAAGGCCTGGAGCGCTAACTCGATCCTGAGACATCCCGAACATCACCTGAAGTCAGAAGATCGTCATGCCTTTCCGATGTCGCAAAGCTTGGTCCCTTTGAAGTCTGGTGACTAGGAGATCCCCGTCGATACAGAATCATCGCCTACCAGTATCTATATAAAGGAGGCCTCAACGGCCTCCCAAGATAAGGAGAAAAAACCCAACTAAAAGAAAAAAGAGGGCAAGGGTAATCCCAAAACTCAGCCCCCTCTCTCCCAGGGAAAAATCTGTCCCTATCCTAATGCCCCACTTCTCGGGTCACCATGAGAGTCTCCCCAAGGAGCGCCGCCACTCCAGCTTAGACCTCTTCTTCCCCCAACCTTCTCTCTCCCACCGCCCTAGCGAAGCCTAGGGCCCATTCTCTGTCGAGAACCCCCTCTTCCTTATTCATGGTGTCTCCTAATTTGAGTGTCAGAGTTTTCTCTCAGGGAGCACTCACCCCGATGAGAACTTCCGTTGCAGGACAAGAGTTCAACAAGGTTCTCTCAAGGCGTCCACGTCCCAAAAGCCCAGTGGAGAGAGTTCAACTAGAGTCTCTCACATCCTCCCTGTAAAGGGCTAGATGTGGGGACTTCTTTATTTCCAATGACAACAACGCTTCATCCACCAACGCTGAGCATGCCTGTGACCCACTCTCTCGGGAGCCATTCAGAGCGAGGTCTTCAGATCACTGTCATGGCCGACCACAACCACAAGGGGATTCACGAGTCCTCCTCCAGCTCTACGCCTCTGCACGCTCCCCTAATCTGGGGACCTCGCCTTTGCTCCGCGCCACTCCACGCCGGCCACTCCTCGTGACGTCGACGTCGTCAAAGACATCGGTCCTGTCGGCCCACGTTCCATAAGCTATTGGCCCCTTACCCAGAGGAAGGCACCGCCCCCGCCAGCTTGGGACATCCTTCTACCGTTCCCATCTCCGATGCTGACACCCTCGCTGGGATCCAAGATGATGGTGAACTGCCACTACCTCTTGCACACAGCCGCCCGCCTCGTGCATGATCAGCGTCCGGCACTCCAGTAGCATCCCGAAGGGTCACCCCTCTTTCCCTTAATTTCTCAGGCTTTGTACGTGAGCCTCTCCCCCTCCCCCCCCCCCCTTTCTCAGGTTCGGTAAGTGGAGACCGGACTGGTTACTTCTATATTTTTTTCTCCTCCTTTAGGATGAAAGGTAAAAAATCGTCCCTAACTATCTAACTTTGTCTCTCTGTCCCTTCCTCTGGCTAAGTGAATCCTCACCATTCACTGCGACAAAATCCATGGCCACCTAATAACTCATAAAGTTTACGCGTTCTACACCGCTACATTAAATTTTGATCCGGCCAAGTTTGTATTGATCTCGTCTTAAAAAGGTGCAAGATTAATAAATAAATACAAGCGATGAGATTAGCCAAACATGAAAAGCAGTCCATTTTCCCGTGTTGTTCAAGGGGGCAATGGGTACTGATGTTGATGTAGCCTTAAACCCGCAGGGACCATCGACGATGACATCCGTCTCTAGAGGGAAAAAAATGGTGCTTTTCATACCGTACATAGACATCCCTGGAGAGGGAAAGCAACGTCTCATTCAGGGTTCATGTTATTCCATGACGAGCAGAATGACTTCAGAAACGCAGGCAGCGGGAATTCCTTTGTACTTGTTTTTTTCCTACTTTGCAAGTTCTATTGGCTAATCATTTGGACGACCAGCCAAACTACAAACAACTGCCGCCGGGCATCTGTTTACAGCTGTTACCTGTTAATCAAGAACTGCGCGCGTTCAGAAGGAAGCCCGATGGCCCCCTCATCGCAACTGACGGTTCTAGTATGTTGAGAACAGAAGGCAAAGCTGTGGGATCCAGAGATGATCAACCTACCGATCGAATTGTTAATTCGAGGGAATCTTCTCGAGGATGATGCCAACCTTAGTTGCTAACGATCCCCACTTAATTCCTTGCTGGCTACCATATCAACGTAACAATTAAGAAGGGTTCCCGCGAATACTGATCCCCTGAAGAATCTCACATACGTGACAAAAGACCTTCAACCAGACCGAAGCTTATGAGAAAGACGGCAAAGTTATTGGAGGAGGAGGAGGAAGAGAGAGAGAGAGAGAATGATACATAACACCACGAGCACAGGTATCTTTACAGCTACGAAGATGGGCGGACGGCAAGAGATGGCGCAATCGTTTTCTTGTCCTTAGCACTGTGTAGACACAGTCCCCCAGTGTTCATTTGGTGACAGCCCAACCAAACGAAGAATTATATTATTCGTGTTGAAGCGCGCGGCCCCTATATACGCCGCTCTGATCATTTCATGCAATTCGTCCGCGCCCCCATCCGTGTCCATATGCGATGCTTAGCCATGTGCTCAGACGTATATATCAACTAGCCCACGCCAACACTGATACGACCCCTCGCCAACCCACCCTTTCTCCATCCACCCATCTCTCTCTCCCTCTCTGTATCTGTCTGTCTTTGTGTTTGTGTAACTATCCTTCTGTTATGTTCCTCTCTCACCCATCTCTTCTACCTCCCCACTAACATCCGTATGAGTAGAGAGAGGCAGCAATCCTCTGGTAGCGCAAGTAGCTTCTCGGTTCATGTGCTAGCTAGCTTGTTGGAGCGCCCGTGTATCGGCCTCAAGCCAGTTGCTTCCCATCGTCACATAGAGCAGTACGTGGCTGTTCCTGGTCATGGGGAACCACGCGTCGTGCGCGCCGTACATCGTCTCCGGCGGCGCCGGCGGGGCCGCCAAGGTGGTGCACGACGACGGCAGGGTGATGGCATACGCGAGGCCTGTCAGGGCGGCCGAGCTGATGGCGGAGAACCCCCGGCAGTTCGTGTGCGACGCCGGTGAGCTCAAGGTGGGCCACCGGGTGCCGGGGTTGGCCGCCGAGGCGGAGCTGGAGCGGCACCGGCTCTACTTCCTCCTGCCCATGGACATGCTCTACTCGGTGCTCACCGACGACGAGATGGCGGCGCTCTCGTGCAGGGCCGCCTCCGGCGCGGGCAAGCGCGGCATTGGGAGGATGTTACCCGTTCTTGGGGAGTTCTGCATGGTGCCGCCCTCCGAGATCCAGCAGCCGGCGGCGAGGGCGGAGGAGTGCATGGATGAGGCGGGGAGGCAGAGGTCGTGGAAGCCCGCGTTGGATACCATCTATGAGATGTGCCATTCATGATCTATGCATATATAGATCCCATATATGATATGAGGTAGATCTTGAAGAGATCATTTATATGTTGCCCCTTCGTGATCAATTCCCTTCTCTCTCCTCTTTTTTTTTTGTTCGTTGATCTCTTCTTTTTCTCGTTTTTTTGTAAATTAACTTGGAGATCTGAAATCTTCCATTAATGGCGAATTGTTATATTAATTTGCCATTTTTTTTGTAATGAAGTTTGTTGCTTGCATGGTGGGGATTAACGCTTCTTAATCAAAGATCTTATACTACATCTTCCACATGATTAAGGTGAACAGGCTAAACAAATTAACTAAGGCCGGGGTTGTTTAAGGCGAGGATCTAGAGGGATATGAGTTCGAGATTTGTGAATGAACTGGGCGTCGCTAGATTTGAATTGAACCGAAATCTTTCACACTTCGTGTAGATCTTACAAAAGAAGGAAAAAGGTGTTGTTCAAATCAAGTCCCGATGCTTTGTGTTTGTAAGCCCCCAGTTGGATAAATGGGCAAAGTCTCTCGAGAGAGCAGAGCGCAGCGCAGTGGTAGTACATGAACATGCCAGACATACACATCTCCCCGGAAGCTAGCGCGGTGGAAGGCACCGGTGGTGGGGAGCTGCTTGATGGCGACGACGTCGGAGTTGCAGTCAGATCAGTGGTTGGACTATGTAAATGTACCGTACAAATGATCGAAGCTCCCATCGTTGTTATTATTATTATTATTATATATGTACATATATATATATATATATATATTCAATGTCAAAGTCTCAAGTTAGGTCCGACATTAGGGAGAAGTTTTTCTTTCTACCACTGTAGCGTTTGGAACTAGTGTTGGTGAGATATTTTAAGGATTATAATCATTGAAATTCTTCACTCTCTTAAAAATACCTCCAAATATTTCAATGTCCCCATTAACTTTTAATTTATGCAGATTTCGAGATTTAAAAAGATATATAAAAAATGTGAGAGTTCAAAATCTCCAAAAAGATGTCTAAAGGTAACTTCCTCTCTCTCTAGAGATTTTAAAAAAATCGGTACGCTCACTATCCGCTCCAAATACAATCTAAGAAAGTGGCATATGGCGAGCCGGCCGCGCGCGTAGTACTGGTGAGTGGCTCACTAGGACCATTAACTCCAAGAGAGAAAAAGGCTCAAAGGTAGAAAAGAGGTCAGAGGGCCTTAGTGTTGGCCCTAGAATGGGGGGCTACATCCTCGGACGCAAAGGAAGAAGTTAATTGAAATGTAGTGTTTTAAAATCTAGATTTGATATGATGGGTGGACTCATGACTCGGTCTCAAAATTAAATTAACTCATTTTCTAGACGAGTAAACACTCAAAATCTGATAAACCCAATTAACTCGATGGATCTCACATAACCCACTCAACGTGATAAAACACACTTCACCCCCGGTCAAGTCAGATATAAATCTATTTCATATTTTCATTCTTTTTATCATTATTTTGCACTTTTATTTAGCATGCAATGCAAAGAAAATAGAAGATGACGACTCATCTTAAAAATTGTATTTCTTATGACTTTATCATTTAATGGTGCTTACACCATTTTTTTTTCATGCGCTGTGAAGAAGAAGAAAGTACAAGCTTCTAAATTATATCTTTCGATTAATATGATATAATGTCTTGTTTTCATGTCTCTAAGTTTGTTACTCAAAGTATATTAAAATCTTATAAATATATGATATTAATGTGAGTGATTTTAGACCCGACGGGTCAGAATTTAACTTGAATAATTACAATATTGACTCGTGACACGTTAACTTATCTGAATTAAAAAAAAGGTTAGGTTTTAAAATAATATGAAAATGTGAAGACTGAAGAGAAGGGGAGGAAAGCAGCCGCGCGCCGCCCCAGATTCGCCCGCCCAGCGGCCCAAATGCGTCTCGGGAGTCGGGCTACGACAGATCCGGCTTTGCTCTGTCAGGTTAAGAGGATCTGGACCAGCCCAAGTTGTCGGAAGTGGACCTCCACGTAGTCTGTTGGGCCCACCTGGATTCTGTTTAATTACAAAGGACAAACGTATGTATTGACTTACTAATAAATATCTCAAACTATGGGTTTGCAGCATCCGTTTGCTCTACACCCTCTCTGATCATTGGCCTTTCTAATAAGTTGGAAGTGACCGGAAAAAAAATAAAATAAAATAAGCCCTTGGACATGACCTGTACACGTCAATCTTAGATGGACTATTAATGGCAACACGGTTTGCAAACTTCCCGCGGCAAAGTATCATTCAAAGGACTACAAGGAGGATGTGTTGATCGGATGGTCCCATTCAAAAAGATGAAAGAGATAGAAAAGAAAAGAAAAGAAAAAAGAAAAGCCCCACCTACATGATGCCTGACTGTACAAGTGGAAGCTGACAATGTGATCAGGCCCAGTATTTGTGAAATCGAGATGGGACTGTCTGAATCATCCGTCCTGAACCGTCCTAATCATAGATCGAGACGATCGATCTATAAGATACAATCGGGACGCTCTATATATTTGATATTTTATTTTAAATATAAAATATTTTATAATTAAGTTGGGTTGAGTGCTTTTGTTGATTTGGCGGCGGTTCAAATTCGAAACACATTGGTTGCATGCATTTTTTTTCTTTTTTTTTTAGATTTTTAATCAAAAAACTTAAAAACCCAGTAAGATTCAATCTTGAGACATCTTGGACGAAACGCACAAATCACCTAACCAACTAAGTTAAGAGTTTTCTTGTATTATTTTACATATACTATATATATATAAAGGTTCTTTGCACCTTATGGTACGGAGCGGGATGGTACCGTATCGTACTGTCCCTACAGAAAATCGAGACGGCCGATACGACCTAACCGACAAACCTTGATCAGACCAACCATCGTTTCTATTTTAGTTCAGGTCTACTGCATCATGAATCCACGAGAATATATAGACTCTTCGTTAATATATTTTTTTTGACGACGAGGAATCAAACGAATCAGAAAATTTTGAGTCACACATTTTTGGAAGATTGAACATATGACCGGATAAAATTCTTCAAAGTGAGTCAAACATGAGACATATCTATTTTTTTCCTAAAAGAAAGTGGACTGGACGATCAATTTTATTTCATTTGCATATCTAGTTTGTGGAAATTTTCATCCTTCATTTCGGCTTTTCTTATGGGAAAATTAATTAGTCGGCTCCTCACAAGGTGTGGAAGTCACCCTATCTTTTTAGGCCGGCCCCCTCTTTGATAGAGGGATATCCCCTGTTTATCTCTGAAATAAGTCACATTTTATCTATTTTTTAGTTTGATAGGGTAATAAAATTAATTCGATTATAACGAGAGATAATCCTCATATATCTCGGTTAAATTATTCCAATAAAATTAGTGAAATAATTTATCCTCCCATTTAACCTGTTATCTATCAAAATAAACGAGATTAAATTCCCAGATAAATTAACTCACGAGTGATATATCTCTATTTATCTATCCATCTGTCAAAGTGACAGCGACGAGGTCGACTATAATGGCCGGCCCGTTCTTTCCAAAGGGCTTTTAACATCACTCCCCTGATAGCTGTTATAATCTTCCAAGTGAAAAGGACAGAGACCCATGATTAATTTTCCCTTTCTTATTACACCCCAAGTCTCAATCTCGCCCACACCTCTTGTTCCCTGATTTGTTTTATGGATCCAGTTCTTCGTGCCCTTGGTCGTACATTTCGTATTTGTGCGATTCGTTGCCATTAGCCATGAATCTGATTTTGATTGCCATCTCTCTTTCGCTTGGAATTTTACAGTCCAGTTAGTTTAAACACTCCGTTGGTCAAATCAGTTCAAATGGCCGATTGATATCTTGAACTCAGTGAAACCCGAATAGTGATTCTTCGATGGGAACTTGCTCATTAAAATGTTTCTAATAAAGAATTAGTCAAAAGAACTCAGGACGGTCGATAGAAAATTACTTCGATTCCTTAAAAAATGTCCTCAATCTGACTCTAAACTAAGTTGAAATGTTTGAGTCGATCACTCGATCGACCCTTTTTTTTAATCAAACCAATCTTATTTGGTCAACATTTTTTTGCATAAGATATGCTCTCTTGAGTAATGCTCTGTGCACGTAATCCTGTGCATAAAGTCACGTCATAATGTAACATGTATTCTTGTTGGTCCCCTAAAAAATGAGAAGATCCTTTCTGCGTAGAAAATTATGTCTCCGTAAGACCGTTACGACACATTTTTTTGCATATTAAAGATTGAATTCGCTCGACGAAAAAATGCATTACTATGTAAATGTACTGTACAGATGATCGAAGCTCCCGTCATTATTATTATTATATATATATATATATATATATATATATATTCAGTGTCAAGTCTCATGTTAAGTCCGACATTAGAGAGAACTTTTTGTTTCTAGCACCATAGCATTTGGAACTAGTGTTGGAGACCGATTTTAAGGATTATAATCATTGGAATCTTTGTCCTCTTAAAAATATTTTCAAATGTTTCAATGTCTCATCAACTTTTAGTCTATACGAATTACAAAATTTAAAGCGATATAAAAAAGGTGGAGTTCAAAATCTCTCAAAAGATGTCTAAAGGTAACTTCCTCTCTCTCTCTCTAGAGATTTTAAAAAAATCTCTACACTCACTATCTGTTCCAAATGCAGCCTAATAAAGTAATGGTGAGTCTTTTAATTGGTAGTAGGATGGCTCACTAGGACCATTAACTCCAAGAGAGAGAAAGACTCAAAGGTAGCAGAGAGGTCATAGGGCCTTAGTGTTGGCTCTAGAAGAGAAGCGGAAAGGGGGTTACGTCCTCGGCCGCTAAGGATGAAATTAATTGAAATGTAGTGTTTTAAAATTTAGATTTGATTGGATTGATAGATTCATGACTCGATCTCAAAATTAGATTGATTCATTATTTAGACGAGTAAACACTCAAACTCTGACAAACCCAGTTAACTCGACGAGTCTCACATAATCCACTCAACGTGATAAAACACACTGTCACCCTCGGTCAGGTCAGATATAAACCTATTTCGTATTTTTCATTCTTTCAATCGTGTCATGTTACACTTTTATTTAGCATGCAATGCAAAGAAAATAGGAGGTGAGGGATCATCTTGGAAAATTTATTTCTCGTGACTTTATCATTTAATGGTGCTTACACCATTTTTTTCAAGCACCGTAACGAAGTAGAAAGTAGAAAGGAAAATCAAAAAGAATTCAAGCTTCTAAATTATATCTTTCATTTAATATGTTATAATATCTTTTTTCATGTTTCTAAGTTTGCTACTCAAAGTATATTGAAATTTTATAAATATATGATATTAATGTAATTAATTTTAAATCTAATGAGTCATAATTTAATTTAAATAATTAAAATATTGACTCGCGACACCCTAACTTATACGAGTTAAGAGGCAGGTTAGATTTTTAAATAGAGATTTTTACATATATATCTTTGTAAATATATCTTTCATCGGAACATATTATCATGAATATCCTCGAAATATGGATAATATCATGATTATGTCCTCGTCGTAACTCACGTGTGTTTAATCCGAGTTAAGTGTGAGTTAAAGAGTAAGATTTTTGTATATATATCTCTGTAAATTTTAATTTTGTCAAATATATCTTAGATCTAACGATCGTGGATGATATATTTCACGGAATATTTTTCTCCGTCAACGTCAACGACAGTAAATTAAAAAGATATAATTGTAATATTTCTGTTTAAATGAAATATATTCATAATAATATTCAGATGATGGGTATATTCGATGAAATCAAATTTCGTGGGGATATGCATGTGAAAATCCCTTTAAAATATTACGGAAATGTGTATAGAGCGGGAGGAAGCCAGCCGCGCGCGACCCAAGTTCCCCCGCCCAGCAGCCCAAACGCGTCTCGGGAGTCGGGCCACGACAAGTTCGCCTTTGCTTTGTCAGGTTAAGAGGATCTGGACGAGCCCAAGTTGTCGAAAGTGAACCTCCACGTACGCTGTTGGGCCCACCTGGATTTTGTTTAATTACAAAAGGACGATCGTGTGTATTGACTTACTAATATGTATCTCAAACCATGGGTTTGCAGCATCCATTTGCTCTACACCCTCTCTGATCATTGGCCTTTCTAATGAGTTGGAAGTGACCGGAAAAAATTAAAAAAAAATTCAAGCCCTATGCCTTTGGACATGACCTGTACACGTCGATCTTAGATGGACTATTAATGGCGACACGGTTTGCAAACTTCCTGCGGCGAAGTATCTATCATTCAAAGGGTTACAAGGAGGACGTGTCGATCGGATGGTCTCCTTCGGAAAGATGAAAGAGATGGAAAAGGAAAAGAAAAGCCCCCACCTACATGCATGATGCCTGGCTGTACAAGTGGAAGCTAGCTATATGTGATCAGACCAACCCTCGTTTCTATTTTATTTCATGTCTGATGCATCATGAATCCATAAGAATATATAGACTCTTGGTCGGCATGTTTTTTTTTATGACGAGGAACACAACGAATCAGAAAATTTTGAGTCACACATTCGAACATGGGACATATCTATTTTTTTCCTTAAAAGAAAGTGGATTGGACGATCAATTTTATTTCATTTGCATATCTAGTTAGTGGAAATTTTCATCCTTCATTTCGGATTTTCATATGGGAAAATTAATTAGTCAGCTCCTCACAAGGGGTGGAAGCCACCCTACCTTTTTAGCCACTTAGCCCCTCTTTGATAGATGGATATCCCATGTTTATCTTTGGGATAAGTCACATTTTATCTATTTTTTAATTTGTTAGGATAATAAAGTTAATATGATTAATGTCAAAGGAAATAGGACTAAGTGGAGAGACAAATTAATTCAGAAAGGATAACCCTCAATTTGTATATCCCTCTATCAAAGAGGGGCTTAATGTGCCTGTAATGTTTTGCTTGACTTATTCAAAGTCACTCCTTAGATTACTTTCACAGACGTGAAGGAGGAGGAGGACGTTAAATATCATAGATCGTTTACCTACATGGCGCTATAACATTTAAGTATTGTGTAGGCGTCTTACCGTGTATTTTGTATTTTAGTGCAGTCAACAAATCAAAAGTGTTCCATGTGGACTGCGTAATAAAAAGAATACAAATAAATTATCTTTATTTAATGGAAGTAGACGAAGTATTGTCTACCCATTTGTCTGACTATATATCTTGACCACTTTTTTATTAGACAAATTATCGGCTATCCCTGTATTTGTCATTATTCACTTAGACGATGTTTTATCCATGACTTCGTCTACTCTTACTCCTCTTAAACGAAGTTATGTCTATCGCAATACTTCATCATATTCCTTTTAGGTGGAATGTTGTCTAATTCATCATCTATCGTGTCTTCAATTTATACGATGTATCATCTAAAACTGATCTTTTTTCTTTTTTCTTTTAGACAAAGTATCATCTAACTCATCATCTATCGTGAGTTAGATGGAGCACCTTCAAGTAGACGATATATCATTTATCTCTTGTTTTGTCATTTTCTTGTTAGACAGAGCATTGTCTATTCATTCTGATTTAGATGATGTATCATTTAAACGTTGAGTTTTTGTATTTTTCTTGTTAGACGGAACATCGTCTATCCATTCTGGTTTGGGAGATTTATCGTCTAATCATTCATTTTTTGTCATTTTCTTATTTAAATGGAACATCGCCTATTCATGTTGGCTTAGATGATGTATCATTTAGCGTTTAGCTTTTGTCTATTTCCTATTTAGATAGTGTAGATATAAAAAATCAACACCCAAAATGAATCAATATAGTGATGAAAATCATATGGATAAAAGGGATGTGCATAATCACAAACAATGAAAATATGATAATAAAAGATAAGGAAATAAGATCCGTGATCGCTACCGAGAGGTAATAACGTGCAAAATA
Organism: Amorphophallus konjac; assembly: GCA_022559845.1. Taxonomy (NCBI): domain Eukaryota; kingdom Viridiplantae; phylum Streptophyta; class Magnoliopsida; order Alismatales; family Araceae; genus Amorphophallus; species Amorphophallus konjac. Next base: position 13,159,544 of record CM040122.1, on the reverse strand, counting down.
ATATGAAAGATTGAAGGAGCATACTACTTACCTCAGAAAAAGGGAACAGGTCGAAGAATAGGGCCTGAGTAGAACGCGGTCACTGCTTTGGACGTGTTCTCAAGAATGCGGTTACTATGGAGGCTGCGTTCAACAAACGGTGAGAGATATCGTGGATTCTTTCCTTCCTTGCTCCAAGGCTGGCCAAGGAGCAAGGCCCTCGTGTAGTCTTCTGTCTAAGCCTGCAAAATACATAATCAAACAAGAGAAAAACCCATTAAGCTTCGATTAAATATAGTATCTATCTCCTATTAGGCATGAACATGAAAATTGGGGGAGGATTACCTGAGGAGTTGGGCTTTTAAACCCCTTTGGAGGGGAAAAATTAGGTTTGGAGTGTGTGTGTGATCGATAAGTAAAAGGATACGATTTTGAAAGTTATGTGTGATGATATGCTATGATTTGTAAGAAATAAGGGAGAAGAACAATGGAAAATGATGAAGAACAATAATGAGAAGAGAAAAGAGAAAGAAGCCATAAGCTACCCCCTAGATGGAGGAAGGATGAAGCAGAAAATTTTTAAGGCAGCATGGCTTTGTCCCTTTCTCGTAATTGTATCCCCTTGAGTACTGGGTTGTGGGGTTTAATTTATAAAGAAGAGGAACCCAGAAACCCTAGTTCATAGTGGAGAGAAAATCGAAGATTTGGGTGCTGTAATTGAAGTAATCCTAGCGAAAATTGAGATAGGAAGGATCCTAGAAATATTAGGAACCTTCTTGGATTGAATTACGCGCTAGAAACCTTCCTAGATTGGACACTAGGAGGATTAAAATCAGAAACAATGGCGTTCGATCGGAACTGAGTTTTCTTATATGAACACAGTCCCCACAGTGACCGTGATCATAAGAACGCACCCACGTGATACGCCGCATTCAAGGTGGACCAGTCAAACAACAAAATTTTGAATTTTAATGAACGTGGTCTGGGTCCGAACTGCGATCTAATGAACGCGGGCACATCCCAGACCGCGTTCAAGCCAAGTTGACCAGAATGTTGGTTTGACCTCTAGGGCATGGAAATGAACTTTAAGGACTTGAAATGAGTTGAAAGGGCTCACAATGGGCCAGAAAATCAATCAATCATTAACTAATTAGGGGATTAGCAAGGAGAATAAGAAAGTAGCTCAACTCATACGCCGAAAATGGGTGTCTACAGATGGAATATCATCTATCTATTTTGACTTAGACGATGCATTGTCTATCATTATGATTTTATCTTTTTCTAGTTAGACGGAACATCGTCTATCCATCTTGATTTAGATGATGTATTGTCTATCATTTATCTTTTATCTTTTATCTTGTTAGACAGAACATTATCTATCCATCCTGATCTTAGACAATGTATCGTCTATCGTTCCATCTAACTATAGTCCTTTAGATGAAGTTTTCGTCTAACGCAACTCTACCCATTTAGACGATGTATCGCCTATCCTTATATTTTTATTTTTTTTTCCAATTAGATGATGTATCGTCTAACTCGTCTTGAGTTAGACGACGTATCATCTATCTACTTTTCACATCGTCTATCAAGTCTAAATTAGATGTTGGATTGTCTAGTCTAAATTAGATGTTGAATTATCTAATCATTTGTCCATCTAGACTTAGATGATGAATCGCATATCTAAGGACTTTTAGACGATTGGATCATCTATGCTTTTGTCTATCCTTAGACCTTAGACGATGGATTATCTAATGTTTTCATCTATCTTTGGGATTTAGATGATGGCTCGTCTAATTCAATTTCTTGTCGTTTTGCTCACTAGATGGTAAATCATCTAGGTTACGTTCGATTAGACGATATATTGTCTAATCATGTTTCTTTTGTTTACTTAGGTGATATTATTTCTGATTTATCCATGTTTATGGAGACGTAAATTTTGATTAAACCTATAATCTTGATATAAATAATTATTTATTTTATTATAATATAAAATAATTATTTATTTTATTATAATATAAAATAATAAATTTATGAAAAGGTATTTTTCTAACATATGTGGCACCCACTTCCCTGGATCCTATATCTGGGTCCAAGAATGGCCACCTTATTATATTTTATATGTTATGAGTTTGAAAGATCCACGGGGACTCAAGGCCAAACCATTATACAGATCTGAAAACAGACGTATATACCGTTCCACAAAATCCAAAATTTACATCACATCATCATAATACATTCATTATTATATTTCTCTATGATCATATATCAGTTACATCTCAGACACTGAGACTTCAAAATATTACATCACAAAAAGAAAACTAAATCTTAAAATGCTAAGCTCCACCCGCTTCCAAAATTGCTTCTAAAATCTCTTTCTCACCGACTGGACCCTTTCTAGATATAAGCCATCCTACTGGTCTCTTGAAAATGGTTAAAGAGCGGACATGAGTCCTAAGACTCAGTAGGCATCCAAATCAATGACATGCACAACACACATGCTAGGCTATAAGATTTTTTCAGGAAATAATACTAACAATAACCATTTCTAATTTAAGACATGTTTCCACATAATCCAAACACATAATATAATTCAAAGGGAACATAAGCGATTGAACTATATAACATTTTCACAAGGACACGTTCTTATTCTTCATCATTTCAATGGATCATCACGCGTCATAGATTTACAAAATAACTTGCATGGCGCATTACATTCTAGGTGGTTGTATGCTCTAGGCGGTTGCACACTTTGGGCGACTGCACTCCGGAGGACCTGATCTAGATACCATTTTCACTGGATAGCCCTTTTCACTGGGTAGCTCTTTCCATTATGTAGCCCTCACCCTCCTGGGCTGCTACATACTCTAGACAGCTGCACACTCTCTGGGTAGCCGTTCCCCCTTTGATAGCCCTTTTTCTTTCACCTAATCCAGACGGCTCCACACTGTGGGCAGTTGCACACTCTCTCGATAGCCCTTTTCCTTTTCTCGTACTTTTATATGGGGTTGATAATCTTTCCATACATAGCCAACATTCTCAAGTATCGAAGTGAAATGAAGGTAACAGAAGTAGCAGAAGAAATAGACAACATGTTTACAAGTAATCGAAGTAGTAGAAGTAACAGACAACATGTTTGCAGGTTATCATATGCCTACCTATTTTGTTGAGTTCGTAATAACTTGTTGAACCTCCTCTTAAGTCTCTCTGGTCCATCAACATTCTTCCTAGCAGTCTCCCCAATGCCGAAAATAATCCACTTGATGTCTTTATCCTCCACCTTCTCGATCCCTCTGCTGCTCCCGTAGTTCCTTCCTCTGACTCCTACATTGGGTTCTTTCGTCGACGAAAGGGTTACAGGAGAGATAAAGTGGATTTAAATAAGCTGTCCGCAAGACTAGTTAGTGGAGAGTTATTTAATTTAAAATCTCTTTCATTATCATATCTTCCCATTAATCTCTCAAAAGCCATCCACTTGTCGTGGCTGACCTTCCACCTGCTACAACATCTCAATTTGCTACTAATACCTAGTATATACACATGTCTTACATCGCTAACCCCTGTCACTCATTTATGATTCTTGTCAAATAACTCTGACCCCTATCGTAGCTTCCCCATACCCTTTGTCCTATTGGAAAACGCGTCGAACACCTACACACTCATGGTACATCTTTCTTTAATATTGACAAGTCACCTATGCCCTGGCGCCCACCTAACGCTTAGTCAAATCACCTAAATCTCCCAGGGATCCTGCTCGATCAAATTCCTACATTATTTAATTCCATCACTCAAAATCTTAAAACCTTAAGTCCATTATTTAATCCTCTATCGTCTGAGTCCATCGTCTAATTCTACAAGACCAAAGTCTATTGTCCATTTCTACATCATCTACGTTTATCGCATATTGTTCATCGTCTATATCTTTTCACTTAGATGTTGCATCATCCAAGTTCTTCCGTCTAAGTCTATCATCTACCTTTTTGTCCATCATCCAATTTTATCGTCTAACTTCATCGTCCACATCGTTTCGCCTAACTTTCTTTCTTCCATCTAAGTCTAAAGTCTAATTTCACAACTTAGACAACCATTCTTCTAACATTTCAAACTAAGGCGATTCTTTGTCGAGCTTGCTTCGTTCAACCTATATCGTTTATCTTCCAATTTTGGACACTCATCGTCAAACCTTTATCATCTATTCTTTCATTCCATTATAACTTATTCTGTCTAACTTAAATCACCTAATCCTTCCATCTATCTTTCTTCCTCTATCCATCTCTTTCTTATTATTCAAGTCTTCTGAGTTTCAATTATATTTGCAGACCATAATTTAATTTCTCAATACAACTAAAAAATCAATTTATTGGCCCTTCTAAAGGAAGCCTAATATTTTCACACTCAGATTGTTATCACAGATATTCCAAATATACTTAAAATTCTGGGGTGTTACAAAAGTACACCAAAATTAGTGTTATTTACTCAATTGGATTTATATTACTAATGGAGTCCAGTTAACTGTTAGCATGCTGTGTCCTGAAAACGAAATCTAATATGATCCGAATTCTTGGAATCGAGGTGTTGTAGCTAAGCATAGAAATGTAGTTCGTAGCTAAATTTTGTTAGATTCATGTAAATCTTTCGTAACGTCTGAAATCGAATTAAACCGAATAAATCGAACTTATTATTTATATATTTTTATTCATATTAAATAGTATAAATATATGAAAAAAAATAAAAATTTAATTGTATACATATAAAAGCATACAAAATATAATTATTTTTATTTTTACTTTATATACATATAAGTCACTAAATTTATATATATTATAATAAAATATGAAAATTCGGTTTGAAACTGAATCAAATCGAATTTTTTCAGTTTGATTCGATTTGATTTGGTGAGTAAATTCGATTTGATTCGATTTGAAAAAAAAATAATCTCAAATCGAATCAAACCGGACCATGTTCAACCCTATCTACTAACTTCCACTTTAGATTTTGCCCATTAGCTATCAACCAGTAATTTTGCCTAAAATTATCAAATGCTAACTCAAACTGTTGCTATTGCCCAACGGTTTCCAACTGCTAAGCCATCAACCGCTAACTCCGCCCAACGACTATCAACTGCTAGCACTACCTAACGATTGGTTTAGCGGGCAAAAGGGCTATCGACTAACTCTGTTAGTAGAAAGGACTATCAACTAGCAACTAGTTTTGGATGGCATCTACCGAATGGCACTCAAGGACTGGTGCTATCAACTTACAAACAGTGATTGACATCCTTCGATTGATCGATTGAACACATCGATTGATACTTACTAACGCTCATCAACTACTGGTTATTGGCTGCCTCCCATCAATTGCCACTAAGCTAAATATGCCAGATAATCTTAAGCAACATAAAAGCCCTTTATTTGTATTGGATTTATATAATTAAGTATATTAATATTTGGTGGGGACACGGCCACTCAGTCCCTTTGGTTGGGAGAGTGTCCCGCCCCATAACCATTTGGATCAGTCCGGCAATGGCCCGAGCATTTTTGTTTTAGGGATTTTTACATATATACTCTCGCAAAGTTTGATTTGTCAAATATACCTCTCATCTGAGCATATTGTCATAAATATTTTTCATTTTGATAGAAATGTTACGATTATACTCCTTTAATTTACTGCAGTCGACAGAAGAGAATATTCCGTGAAATATGTCATCTACGGTCATTAGATTCAGAGTATATTTGACAAAATTAAATTTTACAAGGATATATATACGAAAATCTTACTCTTTAACTCACACTTAACTCAGGTTAAACACACGGGAGTTATGACGATGGTATAATCGTGACATTATCCATATTTCGATGATATTCATGATAATATGCTCCGATGAAAGATATATTTGACAAAATCAAATTTTACAAGGATATATATGTTAAAATCTATTTATTTTATTATGATGTACTTTTCTTTTATTTCTGTAGTTCTTCTTTGGGTCAGTTCTTCCGACCCAAAAGGTCAAATTAGTTTGTGGGTCATATTTTGGTCATAGATTGCTTAATGTCACTCTCAGGACACGGGGGTCTTTGCCTCTATTGTCAAGGGCATGAGTGGTCATTTGCAACCTCTGATCAGCACCACGACCCGCCTCTCTCACTGTTTCACCACCGCGCCCGACACACCCTCCTCCTCTCCTGCTACCCTCCACGCCCTCCGTCTCCCAACCCTCCCTCTCTCTGGCCCTCCATCTTCCTCTGCCCACCAACGCAGCAACTCGCCCCCCCTCCATCCGTACGTGACTGCCCAGGAGGAGAGCCGGCCGGCCTGCACTCTACATCTCTGCGTGACCCCAGCTCGAATCCGCCCCGCCCTCTGGTGTGCAGGCTGCCCCAGCTCCGCCCCAGTGAACCCGGGTGGCTCGGGTGCCTGGAGGGCCTTGCCTCTGTTGGCAGCAGTCGCCCTCGACCTCATAGACGCACTGCCTGCCTGCTGCCCTGTTTGCCTGCGAATAGAACAGGTCTCCACGACCTCGGCCACCGGCCCCATGCTACTCTACACCGTCGAGCCTCCAGCCTCCACTCCCGTGCTGCAAAGGGCCTCCTGCAGGTCTGTACATCGGGCGACCTCGCCAACGAGACCCGTTGTGGAGATCACGCTCCAGCCATTCGCTCGAGCACTAACCGGTCCCTCGCGCCCTGCACCTACACCACGACCCACTTTGCAGTGATCGTGGAACCAGACATGTCCACAGATCGCCTGAGGCTTGGGGAATGCTCCACGGACCATCCTCGCGTGCTGGTCTGTTCGTGACAGCCCTCGGCAACGCCTCGGCGTCGTCGTCCTGCAGTTGTCCCTGATCGCACTGCTCCCAGATCTGCATGCTGCGACCCTTGGGTCCTTTCCCCACCCCGAGCTCACCCCTCCTACGTGAGGGACGTGTTGTACTTCCCGCCTCTTGCTCACCCTCCCTGTGTGGAGGTTTTACCAGTGGTTGTACACACAGGTTCGCCAGGAAGCGACATCGGCGTATCGTGCTAGTCGGGTGGGCATGCTCCCCAGCTCGCCCTCGTCTCCGACCAGCGCCGATCTTGCAAACCCGGCTGGGTATGTGATTCGATCCCGTTCTCCTCTTGTGGCTTGCTTAACTCGTATCCGATCTGGTCACACGTCGGAGGTGAGAGAGATCCCGCCCCCACTTCCCACTTCGTGAGTGCCATTGTTGTCGAGAGAGTGAGCGAAACCGAACTAAACCCTCGGGCTTGAGATCTTCCTCGACTGAGCCCGAGTGCCCTCCACCACCCTCCGGACGGCCTTCCACGACTGTGTCGGGCTGCCTGCGGGACCAAGCTCGCCCCTCCATCACCAGTGAAACTATACATTCATCACACAAAAGAGAGTCCTTCCTACCATGCTTGCAATTGCAGCGGCTTCTAAAAGCTCCCGAGATCACTCTCTGACTAAATCTCTGTCAGAACCAAACTTCTTCACTTAATAATTTTATGAAGATAATTGAACAACAAGCGTGAGTCCCGAGACCCAGTAGACATCGAACCAATAACATGTGTACTGTACAACAGCTCTCGCAAATCACGTAACAATTCTAAACTAATCGTAACTTCATTGAGTTCTAAGCATATAGCTTAAATACAATGAAAAAATGAGATATCAAGCATAGGTATAGATTTATTGCTTATTCCAATTACTGTAAGATATTTCAGACACACAGATGACTTGCAGAACCTATCAGAACATATTCATACCCATCTTAACGGATCAAATCACGTAAGTAAGCCTTTCAGAACATATTATATTTTCATCTATCAAATCAGAGAATCTTACTCACTTGATAGAATTTTCTAGAATCGTATGACATGTAAATGTTTTACCTTTTATATATATCAAACATGTGTCCAGACCACAAGGAGTCACAAACACATATCGAGGCATCCAAATATAGACATATAGACAAATAGTTCAGACGTTGGGGCTCACCATCATTAATCTCTAAAGTGATCTGGAGTTTCTTACTCCACCATCCACTAGATCAATTTTTAGGTGTGACTCTGAATTTTAACAGAATAGAAATATGTTTATCTTTAGAAATAAGCCTAATCCTGTAACGGATGCTAGAAACGATTTATTGACCTGTGCCTCCTTACGATGGCAATGTCCATGTGTTTAATGCATCATAATTTTTTTTGCCAATTCATACTCACATAGCTAGAATCTATCTAAATGGATTTATATATGTTGCATCAGCTAGGTTGATGGCTAGTCATAAGTATAATCAGATCATACAGATAATAGTACAGAACTCATGTTCTAATCATGCATGTATAAGGTTTTGTTTCTAAATATCAAAATAGATTCAAAACCGTATAAGTAACAAATAACATGTCATCGGATTATCATGTGTCTACCTTTGAAAATTCCCTTGTTCACTTATAGACGTATCGCGTATAACGGAATTATCCTCCTAAATCTTGCATACAAATGAATAACCCTTTTGTCTAAGCAATAATCTTCTAATTCTTCATATACTCTGATAAAAACATCCTTACATTCTTCGTTCTTCTCCCTTCTTATTCTCTTTCCTACACAAGCCTATATTCTGCAAACACCTTAAAATGATAAGTATAGGCTTTACTTGTATAACCCTGGCCTGAATTGCTATGGCTACGTGTCCTGATTACTGACAAAATTTGCTATAGGAATGTCATGTATGTATATTATCTCCCTCTTAATTGACATGTCTACACACTACTCTCCCACTTAGTCACCACGTGTTAGAGAAAAATAGAGATTAATATCTTTGTATGTATACTCATTCTATTAAAGGTAGTTTTGTAATTCTATACATATCCTTGACCTTATTCTATCAGTCAAATTGATGTTAATTTATCCATTTTCATAATGAATCTTTGCCAAATGTCACCTAAGTTTCGTCTAAGAACTTACATCAACTAAATTTTAGCGTCCAAATCTCTTGTTATACTATTAAAATCATTGTCTATGTTATATAGTCTAAATTTTCCGTCTACATTTGTATCATCTAATTTCATATGACCTTAGCCTTACCCAAATTCACACTTATATCATATAAATTCATAATTGGAACTATTCATCGTCCAACCTTCCTTTCGCCCAAGCCACTACCTAACTTCATTCTTACTGTCTAACTCTTCTATCTAGCTTAGATGATCTATCGTATTCTATCTTCGTTTAGACGTTACACCGTCTATCTTCTTTTCTTAGGTGTTACATCGTCTCTCTCTTTTGTCTAACTCCAACGATCGCCTAACTCACATCGTCTAACTTGCCCTTCTATCGTCTACTTTCCTCACTTGGATGAAATATCATTTAAATTCTTTCAATTTAGACGATACTTCGCCTATCTTCCACTTAGACGATCCAATACCCATCTTCTTTCGCCTATCATTCATTTCAACTTAGACGACTTATCGTCTATCCTTCTTAGGTAATCCATCGCCTATCCCATACCGTCTAAGGTTTCGTATAATCCCTCCGTCTATCATCCTACGTACTTCACTAACTTAGATGTTATATAGTCTCTCTCTTTCAATTTAGATGAACCATCATCTATTCCTCCATCTAAAATTCCTTCTTCCGTCTAAGTTTATCATCTAATTCTTCCTTCTATGTTCTCAATTTGAACTAAAAATTTAATATCATTATATACTCTGGCATTTCGCGTGAAAATGCCAAATAAAATACTAAATACACAAAATAAAGTTATGGGGTGTTACACATACGAATTTTAAGTTGTCTAATGAGAAACTACTCCAAAAATCTATAAATAGAAGACTCTCTCATAGAGGAGCAACCAATGAAACCAGAGTGAACAAGAGCAATCAATCTAAGTGTTGTGAGTATCCCAAACATCCCCCCTACCATTACAACCTTGTATGGCCCCCCTCTCTCCTCCTTCCTGCAAAGCCGACGTCCCCACCCCTTAGCAACCTCCCTCCTCCTTCATGGGAAGTCAACATTATCCTCTCTCTCCCCCCCCCCTCACGCATATTTCAAAATCACATGGTTCAATTTAAAATTTTCAATTCACACGGTTAAATCTTTTCCAATATCATAAATTTAATTACATATGAAAAATCATTCAAATCTGATATCAAAAACTTATGTATTATATGATACCAAAAAGTATACTATCTAAGTCATTTATTTGATGTTAATCTAATGTATAAGCAATAAATATTTGAACTATGTGACTTTTAATCCTCGAGTAGTTTAGTAATAGTAGGGAAAATTTAATAGTATGGATTAAAAATTTAAGATTGAATCATGTAATTTTAAAACCAATGTTATATATTACCCACCCTACACTCGAAACTCGCCCATTAGTGTAAGGCCCTCATCGAGAAGTTTCGTCACAACTCTCTCTCTCTCTCTCTCTCTCTCTCTCTCTCTCTCTCTCTCTCTCTCTCTCTCTCTCTCTCTCTCTCTCTCTCTATATATATATATATATATATATATATATATATATATATCCTCCTCTAAGCCCCTCCCCCTCCTCTCTCTCTCTCTCTCTCTAGCTCTGTCCCCAAGAAGGGGAGATTCCATTCCTAACTCCTCTCTGTTACTCAAGAGGATTGAACACTTGTATATATATATATAAGGGAGATCCCCCTCTAAGCCCCTCCCCCTCCTCTCTCTGTCTCTCTAACTCTGTCCCCAAGAAGGGGAGATTCCGTTCCTAACTCCTCTCTGCTACTCAAGAGGATTGAACACTTGGGCGCAAGAGGAGAAGACCCCTCCACCACCATCCTCTCTCTCTCTCTCTCTCTCTCTTTGATGAGTTGAAGAAATTGAGTATGCTGCCATTGTCGATCACAGGGGGCAATGTGGGTGCCGATGGGGGTCTCTTCGAGAAGGGCCCTACAAGTTGTGGGTGTAAGGATCTGGACGGGACTAGATAATAATGAGTGATCAGAAAACGCAGCGGAATTTAAAAATTTTCTCCTCTCAGATCCCCGTGACCCTTGATCCGTTTCTACAAACCTAAACGATAGAAGATCAGATCTTCACCTTGCGCGGAGTCAGATCCGCGACCGAGGGTTGATTCCTTCCGAGCGACGCCGCTAGCCGCGCAGGTGCCCGGCCTCCATCGGTATCCACGCGGTTCTCAGGTTGAGGGATCGTCCTCGTCTCATCTCTCACCGGCTGATCTCTAGCTCGACTCCTCGTCAAGGGCACTCGGGGAGGCATGCGACCTTGTGCTCCTGTAGGAGAGAGAAAGGGAGACCAGAGAGAAGAGATGGAGGAGGGGCGGCTGCCACAACATGGGAATACCCTAGAGCTTGGCTAGGGTTTCTCTTTGGCACATATATATATATATATATATATATATATATATATATATATATATATATATATATATCAATCCATTCCACTTTTCATAAAAGTCCCTGGATTAATATGAACACCCACTTAATATCCCCTAACTAAAGAACCTCTATGCGTGTGACCCTCTAGGCCCAAGTGCCAGTCTAATTTTCAGCCCAATAGCCCAATAACCCCTTTATTGGTAAAATGAGTCTATTTAATATCTCATATTAAATAAACACTTCATCTAATTATCATCTCATGATAATTGATTGGGCTTCTGATCATGTCGGGTGCCAAGCAACACCGCATGACCCTAGAAGGCAATGGGGTTCAGCAACCCACTCAAGGAACCCTTCCGTCAACAGTTACCACGTGACTATAGTCCTTCACTCATACAATGCTCTCGAGTATGCTTGTGGGTATGGTTAACTGTCAAACCCAAGAACACATACTCACTTGGATTAGATGCCATAAAAGCATTACCACAAAACTCCTTTTCTGATATGTTGTCTTGCCCTGGCCAGGGACTCCTAGGCATCACTCCCTAGAGCATTCTCTCTCAATTACCGAGAGCGAATGATCCCGTATTGATCATACAATCACCTTCGAAGGTATTCCACTGGATCCGATCACATAACTGATTGAGACCTCATGTGCAGAGATCTATAAGCTAAGGTCAAAACCCAGAAGTCTACCGACAAGATGTCCTTGGTGTCTCAGGTCAAAGAACCAATCACGCCACTGTGACAATGAATCTAACTGGTTGACAGTCAGGTAATATTACCATCCAGTGATTCATGTCGGATCAATTCAGAGAACTCATTCATCAATGAGCACCTACAGGTTCACCTTAGTGTCTCCACACAAGTGTCTATGAGACCATCCACCCTCATCATATGAGCAGGTGCAACCTGTACTAGTTTCACTGGATATCTGATGTCCTTCTCAGATATCCCCAACTAGGAACAATTAAGAATATGCGTTTAAAGGATACTAATCTCATTGTTATGATCTCATCATAATTAATATCCATTGCGCATATTCATGGACTTCATTATGAAACGATAAATGAATCATACATAATGAATGTTAAAAGCCTTTATCATTATTAATGAACAAGATTGTATATGTTATGATTGGCTTGAGGACATACATAACCAACAGTGCTCCCGCCACCATCCTCCTCCTCGTCTTCTGCTCCATCTTCACTGGCAATGTCACCCTCGGGTGGTTCACCACATACCTTGATGGTCTCGTCGACGACCTCGACATCTTGATTTGGCTCTATCCTATCCCCTCCTCCAAAGTCCAAACCCCCGGTGTCTATCAAACAGCTCTACATAAATTTTAAAAATTATGTCATTTTTATCAAATTGATAATCACTTATTTTATCAATTTCAAAAAGTTAAGATTGAGATAATATATATTTTTACATAGAACTGACTTTTAAAAAAAACCACTCCCAGACACATATCAAATATAAAAAAGGAGTTTTGTCACACTTACTATCTTTTTGTCTTTGTCAATGTACGTTTTAGATCTCATAGTTTTTTTCTTGATAAAAAAAAGGATCCCATAGTTTTTCATCGGACATGTACCGGACACGTCCAGATCCATACGGATCTGGTAAGTTCCGAACACTAAACCCACCAACCGGCTACCGTTATGCCGTGGCCTGGCAACCCGAATTACACGGACGGCTGCTTCTCTTTACAGATTGAGATCTAGCCGTCCCTTTTGCCGAACGGAAGGATGGCTTGCAGTTGGAGTGTCATTTTGTTATCAGGACATGCGAAGTTGTGGAGAGTTCTGTTTCCGCCAACGACCACCCAAAGGCTTCCCTTTCTAAAAAATAATACATATATGTTTTATATTAAAATTATTATTAAATAAAAATATGTAAAAAATTATTATTGTAAATATATTAACATATGTTTCACTTGTAAATTTGAATTATCTAAAAATATTATATTTATTTATAAATATATTGTTTTATTAAAAAAATATTAAAAACGCATTTGAATAATATTTATACACTATTTAAATTAACCGTGTATGTTAATATATTTTTAATTTTTATAAATTAGCCTCTAATAAATATTTTATGTAAAAACCCCTATATATATTATATTCTCTGTCTCTCTCTATCCTTCTGCGTTCCATCTCCCTTCTTCCTCCGCGCCGTCTGGCTGAAGAGGTACGGATATTTACACTCTTCTCTGCTCAATCTCCTCCATATCCAAGCGTTTTTTTCCCCCAAATTCTTGTTGCCCTCTCTCTGATCTAGGGTTTCCGGAATTTTCCCTTGTTTGTTTTTTTTTTTCGATAGACACCTTAATCTAGGGTTTCGACGGCGTACCTCCACCGTTGTCCGCCCGGATCTCGAGGGGTCCGGTATCTGTTCCTGGGGAATTTTGGTCCCCCGTTTTTAGGGTTTTGAAGGGGACCGATGTCTTCTGCGTCCTCGGGGTTTTCCTTCTTTTATTTTTGGTCGGTGGTATTTTGTTCCTGTCAGGGTCTTTGATTCGCCGCCTTCTGCGTTCATGGTTGTTTGGTTCTGTTATCTTCTTTTCATCCGCGCCAAATTGTTGGTTTTCGTCGTCGATCCCACTGCCTCCGGTATTCGTTTTTATTTCTCCCACCCTATTTTCCTGAAGGTCTCTGAGTAGTTTATTTCGTCGTTACTTTTTGTGTTTTTCTAGTCCTTTTTCTTAGAACTTCCTTGTATAATTACCGGAGAGTTCTTTCGTCAAGTTGTGTCCTACTTGTTCGACCTCGAGCTGTGATCCAAATTGCTTCTTTGGGTGTAGGTTCTCGTTCCACTGGTGGAGGGAGAAGGGAGAAATAGGCACCCTTTTTTAATCGCAAAGCAGAACTGCCATCCCTGCATAAGGTGTGGATTGTTGGATGTGCTTTCCTATTAGGCATTTCACACGCAAACAAAAATCCATCTTTTTAACCAATCAGAACTTTTAGTGGTTATGGTAGTAGGTTGTTGATGTTGCTGCTGTTATGTAAATGCTATGCTTTGGTATTTGATGTTTTCTATTATTTATTTCAAGGGTTTTTGTCTGCCAAGAAAATTGCAAATGATTTTATGTATTTCGGGGGAGGGGGACTGTTTGTAGAACAATGTGAATGAAAATGCAACAGTTAGTAAGGCAATAATTGTCTCTTGTTTCATGCTTCCATCATGCTGTTGTCAGTTGTCATTGTCACGGAAGACCTTGTTGTTGAAGGGAAACCATTTGAGATGAGTCAACTCTTTCTTCTCCTGCTAGATTGTGATATAGTATAGCTTTTTTTGAAGGTGTCACAGGTGACAGATGTTAATACCTGGCATAGTTGTTAAGGCTCATAGGTGCCGCCTAGGCGACCAAGCATTGTGACAGGCCCAAGGTGGTCTGGCGCCTTTTCTGAAGCCCAAAAAGCACCCAAGGCACCTGCTTAGGCAGCCTAAGTGGCCTGAAGTGCCCGCCTAAGCGCTCGGGTCCGCCTGGCCTGACCCATTAACAGGATCCAATCTATTTAATTTAAATATCCACTCGACTCCAGCCCCTGGTTGAAACCTCCAAGGACCATGGCAATTGGCAACAAGGGGTTATACAATGCCCTATCTCAGCCACCTTCCTGGCCTCCTCTCTCTTCCACCCTTACCCTTTCTCTGACATCTATACATGCAACTGTGGTTGGAGCCTGGGGACGATGCCACTTGGCTAACCCCCCCCCTCTCTCTAGTCTAGTGACCTAAACCCCAAAAAATGTTTTTTTCATTTATTGCTATCGTTTTGCTTATTTGTTTGTAACTTGCAATAACAAAACTTCATTTTTTTGTTGTCTGTCATCGTTATTGAAATATGTAATTTCTGCTATACTTTGTTCTTAATGTGTGTATTAGAGACATGTATATTCTTTATGTTTAAAGAGGGCCAAGGTGCCGCGTAGGCACCGCCTAAGTGCTTAGACTCCTCAAGAACACCTTGGGTTGCTTTGTTACCTTGACAACCATGATACCTGGAGATAGAGGTCATAATCAAGTCAATGTCCTTGAGATAGGTGTTGAGCCTATTATTTTTTTTGAGTCAATGAAGATAAATAAAAATTGAATCAGTTCGGTGATAGTCGGTAAATAGCGTAAAACTAACACCGTCGCTGCGGCAAACCGTTTACGAACTCCGGGAGCCTCGTCGGATGTCTCGCCATTTTCTCAAATTAATCGAGATATTTGGAATCAATTCAGTCCCATACTTGTCAAGATGGGTGCCTAGGCATCTCCTAGGCGACAAGGCATTCTCCAGATTGCTAGGCATCAGACCTCTTTGTTCCAGGCAAAAAAAGCAACCAAGGCGGGTGCCGAGGTGGCCCAAGCGCTTAGGTGTCTGCTTAGTTGCATTGGCCCACTATCGGCACATGTTCGGCCGATCCAATTTTCACCCGTTTGCTCCCATTTGCACCGGCTTTCCCCCAAATCGGCCTATCGGTTCTCGAGAACCGCTATGAGACCCGCTACTTCATCCGAACGAACCGGATCTGGTATTTAAAGGCCTCTGAACCCGTTCGATGCCCATTCCCTTCTCCCTCTCCCCTGTTCCATCCCCCTCTAGGGTTTCCTATTTTCGCGCCATCCCCTCCACCGCGCGATCGTCCCCCGCCAGGGCAGCCGTTGTCCATTGTTGGAGCCATTGTCCTCTGCCGTTGGACATGACATCGTCCGTCACGGTATGCCTCTCTCCCTCTCTCTCACCACACTCACGCTCTTCTCTTCACCACCACCCCCATCTCACTCTTTCTTTGTCTGAGCCTCTTCGGCGCTCCGCCACCTCTCTTTCTTTCCCCCGCCTCGTGTCTCTGTCCCCCCTCTATTGACTGCCTCTCTCTCTCTGAGGCTGTGAGCTAGAGGCCCCAACGCTCCGCCACTCCTCTCTCTCTCTCTCTCTCCTCCCTCTGTCCACCATCACCCCCATCTCTCACTCTCTGTCTGAGGCTGTGGGCCAAAGGCTCCGTCTCTCTCTCTCCCTTCGTGTCTCTGTCCACCGCCACCCCCTCTCTCTCTCTCTCTGTCCAAGGCTGTGAGCCAAAGGCTCCGGCGCTCCACCACCCACCTCTCTCTTTCTCTCTCTCTCTCTCTCTCCGTGTCTCTATCTAAGACTCTGAACCCCTTTGTGCTCCGCCACCCCCTCTCTTTCTCTCTCTCCCCCCTGTCCCTTTCTCAGCCATAGAGGCTCTGCCACCCAGCCTACCCCCCTCTGTCCACCTCTCTCTCTCTCTCTCTCTCTCTCTCTCTCTCTCTCTCTCTCTCTCTCTCTCACACAAGCATAATCAATATCATCCAGAGTGAGCAATTCAACATTAGAGACTTGCTGGGGGGAAAAGAAAGGGTGATAAGAATGGTATATCTTGTCTGATAAGAATGATATATCTTGTCTTTTCGGGACTTGGATTTGATCCGTTCTTCTGGTACTTCAGCTTTGCGCCGTCTTCTTAGTTTTCGGGGGATCAATTTTTTTTTTATCTCGATTAATTCGAGAAAAATAACGGGTTCAACACCCAGGACAGCAGCTTCTTGGTAAAAAAGGAATTAGCTTTTTTGAGAGTCTTGATAAAATTGACTTAAATTGCATAATTGACAGAGATCGTTAGAAATGCATAAATAAGTGAGAATTGGGAACTGACGGATAACAACTGATACTTAGGGGAACATCTACCGATGGGATCATCGCAACTAAAGTTGTTATCATGTCATTTTAGTCCCCAAAAATAAATTCAAGTTGTAATGTTAAAACCAATATTGGTAAGCTAGTGACAAGTCCTTCTATTCCAATTTTCTATTTCTTACTACTATTAAGTTGTTTGAAGTCAAAGAACACAGGCCCCCCTCCCCCAACCTAACAAAAGGACCAGACAGATTAGGTGGAAAATTGAGTAGTTTGCAGTTTTTATTTTTTTTGTTTTTTCAAGTCTACCATTCTCAGATTGGCTTTTTAAAACATAGCTTGAACATTGGCCCAACACTATTACCTATGGCAGATACATACTATAACTTTCCCATAATCAAATGAACAAAGATCTGCTATTCATTCAGTGTCAAAATTATCCCTCATCTTGGGTTAGTATCTAGACATGTTTTATCAAGAGGCAATTTTCCCATTGAATCAAAAGGAGTCCTTCCTATATTAAGTCATTTCAGGGTTGTTGAATTATTGTCCCCATGATATCCAATGAACAAAGAAGTCAGCAGTACAATGAAATAATTTCACCTGAACTCACTAAACAAACCCAATGATGCTTTGGTGACTCTACAACTTCAGGAGAAATGTTGTCCCACCACAGCTGGCAAAAACTTGCAACTTCAGGACGATATTTCGTCCGAATGGGAGTGATAAACGATAGAGTTAGACGATATTATGTTTGAGTGAGAGCGATAGACGATGCGTTGGAAGTAGATGGAAGGATTGGACGGAGAATAGTAAGTGATTGGATGATAGACTTAAACGGAAGGTTTGTCCAATATGAAAATTTGGACTATAGAAAGTAGACAATAGAAAATGCAATGAGTTTGAGGCCTTGCTAGATGTGGACGATGATTTTGATGATGTTTAGTTCTCAGCCGATGGACGCTATATAGGAATGGACGATCGATTAGACGATGGGCTAGACGATGAGGGATTTAACACTAAGACTTAGATTTTAAACGATTCACACAGTTGACAGTACAAGATCCTTCGGAGATCTGGGGTATGGAGCCGAATCTCTGAAGATGTGATAGAACGTAGAGGACTAGTCGGGAGGCTTTTGTTAGAAATAAATAGAATATCTATTGTTGTAGTGTCCTTTAGACAAAAGGGAAGGCTAGTGGTATGAAAGGCGCATGGTACCACATTAAAGGTGGAAGAAGGTGGGTGATAAATGTATGGCATGCAGGACAAAGTTGTAGCAGATGACAATCTTAGTTCCATACCCTACTAGGCACGGCATTGGCCTTGGAGTGAGGACTCTATTTAGACCCCTCTTTCCCCACCATTCTCACCTCTCGAAATCTTAACTCCTCCGATCCCTTAGAGCTGTTTTATATCTAGTAAATCTCTTGGTGATCTTTAAACGATCTTTTTAACCACCTACTTCAAACTTCTTCATTATTTGAGATCGAATTTATATTCACTATTTCTTTCATTTCTAGGGATACTATTTGGACGGGTAGGACTAGAGGTCGGGAGTGAAAGGACTGTAGCCAGTGACTGCGAGATTCTCTCTAAGGTATGATTTTTAAGGACAAGCTATGCATGAAATCTTAAGCCTAGATTTACTTGATTTATGTTCTATGTTACTTAACAGAGCACTCATCTTATGCAAGAGGTCATTATTGAGACAACGACCATGTTCGGGTATTTTTGTGTCTTTCTGTGCGTTTTATAATGATTCTCTGTGCAATGTGAAATATGTGAGAGCTTGAACAAGTTAAGAATGTATACTGTAGAGGCCTAAGAAGGGGGTTCAGAAGATCTCATGTTGGAAACTAAAAGATGGGCATGTGCTTATAAGCAAGATCCAAGTCTTCTCCTTTGAGGGTTTTTTTACCAGCAAAAAAGGACAAAACCCTAGCCGCCCTTCGACGTGGCGGAGACAATACCTCAAAGGAGATGCCCCAAATTTGTAAGTTTTCATATACGATTAAGCCGATCCATGCGCAAATGAAATGATGCAAACTCAATACATGAGTCTGCGTGTAAAGCCTCTTTGAGGAATAATGAACTATGCACGTAGGGTTTGACTCTACTATGCATTATGTTTCTCCCCGATTTCAGAAACTAAATCTGTCTGGATAGAAGGTCCATCCCCCTGTCGTGATTAAATTAAGAATCTGAACTTTTAACAATCAGTTTGGGCCATGTTCTTTGCTTGGAAATTCGACCTGAATGTGCCAACGGAAAGGGCTACCCAAAAGAAAGGGCTATTTGGATTAGGTGTTTTGGAGTGGAGATCCGAGGTGGAGTTGCCCGAAAGGTGAAGCCGCCATTGTACGTTCTACTGCACTTTTTTAAGTCTCGATATGTTATGTTACATGTTCTGATTACTCTGATTAATATGGTGAGAATGTGGGTACGAGCTCCATGTCATGTATATGCTATGAAAGAATGCCAGTTATATGTATGTGCATGCAAACATGCTGACCCACTAAAGTCACGCGTTGACCATCCCATTAAGAGAATATGTCAAATGTAAACTTTCAATCCATGCTTATGTAATGTGAAGATTTCTCCTGTTGTTGTTAAGTTTTTTCACGTGCGAGTCCATGCTTACGTTCGCAAGATCATGTTGTAAGTTTAAGTTTCTGGTATGATATTTTTAGTTGTTGTCTAGATTACATGTTTCCATCCTTGACCTGAACAGCTTTGGTTGGTGGTATGGGACGCCCCCATTATTGTTCCATCTATGTCTACTCGATTAATCATCTTTGAGATCTTTCCGGTTATGGTTTTTGAATCACGTAGTTGTGCTTAATTATATTTATACCACTTGATATGTAAAGTTAGTTTTCATAAGCAGGCTGCTACATGTTTTAAAGTACGAATGTATAAGCACATTTTTGGCGGGTGAATGCGGTGGAGGTGTTAGGACTTAGGAGTTTTGATGAGTCGTCGTACTCTGCTGGTTCTTTGATATGTTTTTAAGTGCTGGTCCGACCGAGGAGTAGGTGATCAGGGAAGCGCAGCTAGAAGTGTGATCATTGCAAGTGTGCAGCCAGATTTAGTGGAATGCTGTGCTATGAGCAATGATATTTGAGGATGTCTTGAGTTGTAATTAATTTTGGTAGTCCGTGTGGGCTCTTGTACTATGACCCTGATGTATTAATTATGGATTATGGATGAGAAACAATTCTTGTTTATTTCTCTTCATAATGTGTAGTTAAGTATGTATGGTTTTATGTCGTGAATTGTTTATGGTCCTGTTATGCAGGTGTTAATCCTGTCGGCTATTTCTATGCATGTGCCGCACTCTGTGTTTCTGCTTTAGTGGGGTGTGACATAACAAGTGTCAATTATGTAAAATTCATTCATGAAGATGAGGAAATGGAAATGTTGGAAACAAGATTTCCTGTGGTTGAACAAAGGGATTAACATTTTGTGCATATGAAAGTCAAATCAGTATTCCAAATGGTGCACCCAGGTGAAACATTTGGATTAAGAAATGACCAAATTCCATGTTGAGTTTTTGGAACTTGAATTGCATTTATATTGCTGATGCCTAGAATTTCCCAAGGAGAACAATGACATGCAGTTGTTCATTTAGGTTAAGGAAAGAACGCCCTTTGCATCTTGTAAGTAGATGCAAGCTATCCATTCTTAAGTAGTCCATGCGAACCACTTTCAGAAAAAAGTAGTCCATGCTAACAAGGTGCACTGCATTGACTTGTAGACTGGCTTGCCCTTAAAGGCATCGGAATTTCCATGGACAATTGGATCAAGACATGTGAAACGCTCATTTGATGCATGCTACTGGTGCCATTGGGTACAAGCAGTTGCATTGGAAATGTTCTTAGTGTCAGTGGACCTTCTTTGATGGAATCTTCAATGTATTCTTATGAAGCAATGGGTTTTTACAATTTTTTGTTTTCGTAAATGATTGTTTTAAATTTCTTTATGTAATAGACCATGCTATGCACTTCAATAAAATCATTTTTTTATAGACCCATGTTTTGGACTTAAAATAAAATCATCTATTTTTAGACCTATGCTATGAACTTCAATAAAATCATTTTTTTACATATCCATGTTATGAGCTTCAATGATTTTTTTTCTACAAACATGTTATGAATCACTTCCCAAAGAAAGATAGACATGAAATGAATGGAAGCTACCGTAAGTTTTTTCATGCTAACTATATTGGAAGTTTAAGCCTATTTGGTAGGAACAAGGTTGGCTGGCTTGTTGGACCAGATTGACTTGGCCTGAGGTGGTCTGACTCGGGCCAACTCAAAGCCAACTTGAGCCGATTCAGCCATTTTGGTCCGGCCCAGATATGGTACACGCTACACGAGTTGTCCCGTGTCTGACCCAGTCGGCAAACCTTGTGTAGGAAGAGCTGAGCATTTTTTAAAGAATCGATTGTTATTTTAAATGCATAGGTTTGAATTACTAATTTGCTATTGAGGTATATTGTCAATTCTCACCGTTCGTCCCTGGATATTTTCCATTTTATGCTTCATTTATCGAAGTAAATTATTTTCTTTGGTGTTTGTGCATGTACCTGAGCACAAGTGTATCTCCTACCTTTTGTTGACATTGCAATATATTCTTTGGTTCTGTATAACTGTATTGGCATCTTATGAGTATGTTAATTTGGTGTTCTCTTGTTTGGTTGTAGCTTGTTCTACACGTAGATTGGTTTTCTTCTTCTGGTTGTAAGCCAAGACTGCAGTGCGTAGACAAGGTAAGAAATTTGATTTGCAGTTTCTTCTATCATTTGTTCGTCGATGATCTTCTTTCTTGTGGTTTGTATTTTGTATTTCCATGTTTTTGTATGTTATATGTTCTACAATGGCCTACGAGGTGGCTGCATAAGCCTATCCTTGACTGTTTGATAACATATGTTTCTTAAGATAAAATGCACTCGTGTGGTTGATTTTGGTTTCCATGAAAACCTGTTGAAAAGCCAAATTTCCTTTGCTTCAATCAAAATAATCATTTTGATGCTATCAGAGATCTTAATGTAGAGTCTCTCTTACTAGATGTTGCTCCATCTTTATGGAGAATTATTTCAATGCCGTTGACCCCCGCCAAAGAAATAGGAGGTCCCAGGTTCGATTCACCCCGGGGGGCTTTTACCTGGTCACATGCTCAATCCTCAAGGGGTGCATGACTCGTATCATTTTGTCTAACACAAATTGCCAGTATGCCTGTTGTGAATGTATCATAAAACAATATCTAACTTGACATGCTTTAAACATCTTAAAAAGAGGGCATACTCAACAAGGAAATATAGCTATCATCAGCATTTCAGAAGAACTAACAGTGTTCATTCTCTTTTGTGAGATGCACTTCCTTGCATCATTTTGCCAAAATGCAGCTATCCAGTCGGTTTTTATAGCCCACGAATGGACAGCAAGAAGTTCATGCAATTGGTTGAAGAGAAGAGGAAGAGATTCCTGGAGAAGAAGGAAGCCCCGTTGAAATGGGAACAAAAGCTCGAAGCTGCAGCGAAGGCCAAAGCAGATGCAGAGGCCAAGGAAAGAAGGCTGAAAAAGCCTGAACGCAAGAGGAAATCTGCATCAGTATCTGATGAAGAGAGTGACAGTGAGAGCAGTGATAGTGGTAGGAAATCCAAACACTCTCTCAAGAAACACAGAAAGCACAGCCACTCCGACTCCTCAGGGGACAATAGGAAGAAAAATAGTAAGAAGTCCAAGCACAGATCAAGGAAATATAGTTCTAGCTCCAGCGAAGAGAGCAGCAGTGATGAATATGGCAGTGGATCGGAGGCAGAACGATGGAGGAAAAGGCGTGCCCACAAGAGAAAGTCACACCACCGTTCTTCAAGGGCAGATTCTAGTGGATCAGACTCCTCTAGCGATGAAGATGATGAGGGTGCTAGGAAGAAGCATTCCAGGCATAACAAGCATCGCCGTCATGCAAGCAGCAGTGACTCGATGCCAGATTCTGGCAGTCAACGGAGCGGTGAATCCTCACCATCAGATTCCGATGATCACAAGCGTAAACGACGAAGCCATTCCCTTGGGAAGCCATCAGACGACAACCGAGAGGAATCCAAGAGACCTAGGGGTCATGACAAGAACCACCACCACCATCATCATAGCCAGCACCACCATCACCAGCACCACCACCATCCGAGCAATCGGCGAAGCCATGACCGTCAGCACTCAGCAGAACCAAATGGAAGGGCACACTGAGCATGCAGGCAAGGGCATGAGAGATACTAAAGAGACCTAAGAAGCGACGACTGTTTCTGAATTCTGTCATTGAAAAATGCTTTGTTAGTCATCTTCCTTGGTTATCTGGGAATCGACACTAATTATTTGGATATGTTCTTGACTGATTGGATTGATCCTGCTAATTGGTGAACTCGGTTCTGATTGATACCGCGTTTTTTTTTTGTTCGAATACCTTCACCTCCAGGCCGGCTTTTCGACTAGTAAGGCCTGAACCTCCGGTAGATCTTTTGCTTCTATTTTTTTTTTTCAAGTCTGAACTCTGTTTAGGTGTCTGAAACAGAGAAGTGAAACCAGACAAAAATCACCCCAGTTTACTTACAGCAGTGTCCCTCCCTCATTTGCGCATCCCCCCCCCCTTTCCTCTTTCCTTCCAATGGCTCCTCTGAAGTCTCTCCACAACTTCCCAACTCGCGGCGACACTCCCGTTAGCGTCCTTTTCGATGGGAACCGAACCGAGGCATCCCCTGCTGAACATGCCCGTGCATGGAAAGACCCCTTTCATGCTAAAGAGTTCCATTTGCTGCATGGCGTCCGGTGTTGCCGTCTGCTCTTTTGATTGGACCGTTGAAACAAAAGAGATTAGATATTCTATTTTTTGTCGAAGATCATGAGTTGACTTTTGCGGAACTGTGTAGGGTGTTTGATTTTCCTTTTTGTTAGATTTTCATAGTTACAAAAAAGTCCTCGTGATTTATCTATTTTGTGAGAAGCCCCCACAATTTAAAATACACGAAAACATCTTTATAGTTAATCGCCATCTAAAAAAAGGAATATTATGAAGAACAATCTTTTTCCCAAAACTTTTTCTTCTCCGTCCCCCAAAATACTCTCACCGGCAGGAGGCAATTGGTGGTTCCCTCCAAAACCTATGCAGGTCCTCTCAAAATAAACAAAGGGCGGTAGCACCTCTCTGGCCCAAAAAATAAATAAATAAATAAAACCGTCCAAATCATTGACTTGGTACAGAATACAAAATTTTGGTCAGGCTGCAGATTCCTGATTAGCAATCTTGTCAGCCTTGGCGATGACTTCGTCAATTCCCCCAACCATGTAATTAGAATGATTGCTCCGGTAGATCATCGTACCTGTTGCCATCCAAAACACCCTGAAAGAAAGCAACAGATTGCGGCCATCAGTTTCCGTGACACCATTTGCAGATTAAACATAACAACATAATTGCATAAAAAATGCCCACGAAAGAACTGGGAAAGGAAAATCTTTCAAAAATCTGGGATAAAAAAAAAGGACTGATTGTTCTCTGGATATATACATCGGTTATCAACGATTACTATTAAACTGGACACTGGTCTTTGGACGTCATTGACTGCTTATGCCAGTTTTGTGGATGTCAAAATTAGCCAACCTTGATAAAGTTCCCATAATTAACATAAAATCAAAAAAAATAGCCACGAAGAAACAATTCAAATAAGTTAAACTTGTCACCGCATGGCTATTCAGTGTGATTGCCA
The DNA here is from genome assembly GCA_022559845.1 of Amorphophallus konjac. Taxonomy (NCBI): domain Eukaryota; kingdom Viridiplantae; phylum Streptophyta; class Magnoliopsida; order Alismatales; family Araceae; genus Amorphophallus; species Amorphophallus konjac. The sequence goes on along the minus strand of CM040122.1, from coordinate 13,134,799 downwards.
GTGTTTAACTATTCAGCTATAGACTAGTAGTAGATGAAAGAACAAATAAAATGGAGCCTCCATCGGTTGCACCACTTGCTGGCAACTTGCTAAGAGAACCAAAGATCTCTAGCTCGCCCATTGGGGCAGTGGAATAGTTACCCATCTACAAAAAGAGGCAAAGCAAAGGTTCTCTTGCGTGTCCATAAAGGCAGAAGAAGGTTTACACATTTACATATGGACACAAAGCAAGAGATTTATAAAACCCTAGACGATTGAAAGCCCATCTTTTTGTCTCCATCATCAGTAGCACAGCATTTAGTTCCCTCTTGGCCACCTACAGCATAGTTGGCCTTAGTCTCTATCTTCTCCCTCTGGGCATGGAATTGAACCGTGGAAGACTGCATGGTTGATGGGGGATCCCCCTCCTTTTCCTTAATTTGTCCTTTTAATCAGTTGGTTAAAAAAAAGCATGATACTACCTAAGCATAAGGGCAACAGAAAGCAGCAGACAGTAAAGCACCCCAAATATCTTAATGTTCCAAGGTGACAACTAATATCAGAAAGTCCATGAGCAAAGGGTGCTTTTTGGTATGATGAGTGGCAGTGGGTAGTAGTGGCCAAATAGACTGCTACCAAAGGCAGCACAAGGTGTCCTGTGCCTTTCAGAGTTGAGAAACGTTGGACTATGGTAGATGGACTGTATCAGCTCATCAAGCAACGGTAGGAAGAGAAAATAGTTGAAGGGAATGTCATGCAGTGACTACATTAATAGAATGGCCTAATACCAACCAGGCTTACATTGAAGAAAGCATACTGTGGGAGATAGATGGCATAATCAGAGCTGAGCAAGATCACCAACTGCCATTAGAATTGAGGGTTAGAAGATGCTAGTACAAGAAGATTGAACGAGTTTCCAGGGAGAAAAGGGGTGAGATGGAAGCAAAGTTAGCGGCTGCAAGATGATCTGAACACTAAATTCTTTCATCCTGTGGCAAATGGAAAATGCGACAATGCCAATCTAGAAATTTGTTGGAAGTGAGAAAGTTCCATTTTTATGTACTGGACAGGGGGTGGAGATATAAACCTGAATACTCTATTGGAGGAGCATTCTGTCCTATGGAAGAAGATTAAAAAGAAAAAGAAAATTGGTTGCCCCATTCACAGAAGACAAAGTCAGGGACACCTTGATGGAGATGGAAGGAGCCGAGGCACCAGGACCCAATGACTTCACATTTTGCATTAGTATTCGGAAGTATAAGAAAATACCTTATGGAAACCCAAGGTTTGCCGACCCGGTCTCGGCGCCGGACGGGTCGGGTCGGCCGGGTCGCACAGCGACCCGGTCCGTCCTCTCGGGTTCTCGGCGCGTGCTTTTTTAATTTTTTTAAAAAAATTTAATAAAATTTTATTTAAAGATTAAATGTTATATATATTTAAAAATATTAGAATATAGAGTTTTTTTATGATAATAGATCCATACTAAATTACATATAATTAATTATATAAAAATAACATATTACACCGCTTAATTAAACATCCTATTATATAGAATACATAAAAAAATTATTTAAATTACTTAATATGTTAAAGTAAACAGTGACATAATAATGACATTCATTCATGAAGTATAAATACAAAAACTCACTCATCCTCCTCATCTGTGAAGCCCGAATCTCAAAACTCACTCATCCTCCTCATCTGTGAAGCTCGAATCCCAAAACTCACTAATCTTCGTCATCAGTGAAGCCCGAATCCCAAAACTTACTAATCCTCGTCATCAGTGAAACCTGAATCCCAAAACTCATCGTCAGATACATGAGACTGATCACCCGTATAATCTAACTCTATCCTAGTGGGTGGAGGTACATATGGGTGGGACTGAAAATATGTAACCATCTGCACAAATGATGGGTCGTGTGCTGCGGTGGAGAGTACATGAAAATCTGTAAAAAAAGTCATCACTACATCTATAGCTTCAATTCTATCATGTGCGACTGGTGCTGGTGCTGGTGCTGCTCGAACTCTGGACGTGGAGGAAGATCCTGCTCCGCCCTGTGCTCGTGGTGGGGGTACCCGGGACGTAGAAGAAGATGCCATGGGTGTGCTACGAGAACCGTATCTATCCTGTAACTGTGTCCGAAAGGAATGTCGGACATCTCTCAGAACTCGGTCGCATGCATGAACATCGCGTCCCACTCCCGCAAGGTGCTCCGCAAACCTGTGTATGCCGGTGACGCGATGTTCGCAGTATCTACAGTGCACATGTCCATCACCCTCAACAGAGTATCCATGCTCCCACGCAGGGTGACGCCGTCCGTCCATGATGATCTGCAAATGATGTAAAAGTTTACATTAGTAATTTATAAGTACAAAACTCAAGATACGAAGAAATTTATAATTAATTATTAGTTAGTTATAAGTATAACCAAATGATACATACTCATTAAGAGTATGGACCCAAATTGGGCCAGTTCCCATCTCCAAACAATCTGACATTAAAAATGTTCCGCAGATAGGACAGATAGTCTTCATAGCGCATTGAACCTGAATAGTTCTCCCAGTACATACGTACGTAGTATTCATACTGCTGCGAACCTTGTGCGTACACGACCTCTACTGGCGCAGCTGCGGCATAAGGATATGGATACGATGGGAAAAATGAACTACTGCTATCTGAGACGCCATGATACATCGGCTGTTGCGGCCATGATCGTCCATACGAGCTTCCAGATCCCTGGGAGTCATGTGTGCTCATCCTCTCAAAATCAGACAACATGCCTTGATAGCTGGTACTGTCTGTAATCGAACTTCCATAGTAGGGATCCCAATGATCAGCTACCCGTCTCGTCCCTGCCGGTGGAGCACCGTGGTCCTCATCTTGCGTGGCATGTGTGAAGTGCTGCTTCTCTGTCCATGCGGCATGTTGACGGCCCCCACGACCTCTACTATGACCACTGCTGTACTCTCTGCCACCAGCACTAGTATCCTCACGACGACTCCGTTGACCACCTTGAGAACCGCCACCTCCATGGGATGAAGACCCTGTCAGTGTACTATCATCATCGGAGTCATGACTCCCACTGATGCGGGGCTCAACAGAGAGCTCGGGAGTGTCGTCATCGGCATTGGGATCTAATGTCTCCATGTCTGCAATATCTATCGGATTTAATGGTGGTCTCTTGTCCTTCTTGCTGCTGAATAATGTGGTGCATGATGATTTTTTCTTATGTGGAGCAGGGGGTGACTTACCTATTGCATGTTGTGTCCCTCTATATGCCTGAGAAGCAGAAGCCTGGTTAGATAATTTTTCAATTTACTTTCTACTGTGTAAGTCTGTACGTATACCTGAGACGACTGACTAGGTGCCTTAGACGTTGAGTGTCGTGGCGCAGCAGACTGAGATGGTTGTTTCGATGCTACCGAAGACTACACAATTGAAAGAATAATATATTCAATACCAATGAAATACAACATATAAATGTAGAAATGACAATATAATTTCACCTCTCTAAATGAGGAACTCCCCCTAGCCTCTCTTGAAGTGGATAACATTCTGGGTTCCGCATATATTGAATGCCGCGGTGCAGCAACCCGGGACCACTGTTCTCCCGCAATATTATCATTTGTCGGACCGACCTGCAATATATTTCTTACATCATCATACATCAATATATGACTATGCTATCTAATGAAATATGCTATTTGATTTTCATATATTAATTCACCTGAGCTGACACTTGACGCTCAATTGTTGGAGGTTGCATCAATCGCTCCCATGCTGTATCATCGTACGCATACGATGTGTCTCCACCCCCAATGACGAGGTCTTCATCCAAATTAACTCCATCATCACGTCCCATTGCTGACTCGTCACCACCCAACTGCACATGGATGTCATGTCCCTCCCCCACTACCTCTTGTACAGCTGATGCGAGAAAAGTATTAGGCCGTGGTGTCTCGCCTGATTCTTCAGCCTCCTCGTCCAATTCTGTCTCACCACGCTCGGTTGTGGCTCTTGGAACCCATGCTACCATAGGGTCATCATCGTCTCGCAAGTACACAGCATCCGTTAGGTCGTAATCTCCCTCTCCTCTCCTTGTATCCATTTGTACATGTCGGACCTTTAGCCTCATATTGTAATGAACATACACCATTTTGTCTAGCCTGCGGTGTGTCAGCCTATTCCTCAGCTTAATATGCAAGAAGGAGAACGTCGACCAATTCCGCTCACACCCACTCGACGAGGATGTTTGCGATAGAACTCTCATTGCGATCTTCCTTAATACGGGTGCACTTGTGCCGTAATTTAGCCACCACTCAGCTGTGTTTAAGACAGATCACGTACAATATAATAATTAGATGTAAAAATTACTTCTCGAGATATAAAAGGTACATTGTGAAGACACATTACCTGGGTCGAATCTGTCACGACTGGCCACGGTATTAGGTGTCGCAAATGAACCAATTGTCTCTCTAAATGTTTTCATCTGCATTATCGAAAAATATTATGTGTATATTTCATTTCATATTCTCAGTGGTAAAATATCCAAGTATACCTCATTCAAGGCATCAGCAGCATCTGTTGGGCTGAAAGGCAATCGGTCTACCACAATGTTGACCGATTCTATCAAAGTATCGTCATAAGCAAGGCCCTGAGTATATTGGAAGGCCGGATGTAGATAGTACGCTGCAATCGCAAGACAATGAATTACATATTAGTATCAACTTAAGATCACAGCTCATTTATTGGACGAGAATGTAAGTGTTTACCTGCCATGTGAAGATCGAGGCTCATTTGTCTGTCCCATCTGTCCTCCACAATCTCTAGGATGGTGGATCCATATTTTTTGGACGTTGTAAGGATCTTCTGCTTGGCAGCTTCTATTTTGTTGTACACCAACCCCATGGTTGGTACTCTATCCCCATCCACACATCGCAGTACCTCATACAGTAGCTCTATCAATGACACTAATACCTTCACTCTATCCCAAAAATTCGAGGTGTTGACAATCCCCTCGACCTCCGCCCCTTCACGTGAAGCAGCAAAAGAGGAACTCAGCCAGACCTCACCTCTAAACATTTGCTTCAACCCATCCTTGTACTTCAGTAGGCTCTGCAATGCGATGTAGTTGGTGACAAATCGTGTGATGTCAGGCCTCAACAGTTCGCCGCCACAATGCTCCCTCATCCATGCCAATACAAGTGTGTGGTTGTAGATATATTTCGTGATTTTTTGTGTCACCTCGACCACAGATTTAACCATACGAAGCTGCCCAATATCCTTCAGCATCAGATCTACACAATGTGATGCACAGGGGGTCCAGAAAATGTGCCATATGTTCTTCATTAGCTCCTCCAGCCTTCTTATAGTTCGACCCATTGTCAGTCACCACTTGCACAATGTACTCCTCCCCAATCTCAGTCACCACTTGCTCCATCAATGATAAAATATATTGGTGACTGTGAATTTGACCAGACGCATCCACTGATTTGTGAAAGAAAACATGTATGTCACAATAAACAAGGAAGTTGATCAGGCTAGATTTTGTGGTACCTGACCATCCATCACACATTAGTGTGACTCTGTACTTTTCCCATTTCTGTTTGAATGAGTCAATGTAACTCTTGATCTCAGCAACTTGTTCATCAAGATATACGCTGGCCAATTCTCTCGCTGTAGGTGGCTGCACGTGTAGCCCAAGGACCTGAGCTTCCTGAAACATTGGCTTGTAGTAAGGGCTATTGGCTGCATTGAAAGGTACACCCGCGTGGTGCCACCATTTTGCAACGGCCTGACCAGGTTTTCATTTAGGCCCCTTCTAGCCATATGCATCGTCCATCCTCGTTTGCTTGCCATGCTCTCGGGATAGTGCACCGGGCTCCACATCTTCAATGTTGATCGATTGTGTCCTTTTTCTTTGTGTCCCCGAGTCACCAGTCAAGAAACTCCGTATGCCCTGTGGTTGTCGAGTCGTAGATGAACCATCACTCCCTGATGCTCCGGTCCTCGTCGCCTCGCGACTTCGGAGTCTCGTCTCCTCGGGATGTCTTGACTCTTCCCTGCTCTGACGTAATGCCTCACGGAACTCAGCTTCGTATGGATCATTCACCGTGACATACACATTAGCCTGCTCAGTACGTGCTTGTTGGTCTTCGTCACTGGGTGTCCATGCACATTCCTCCTCGTCGCTGCCGCTTGCTCTTCCGCTCACTGCCGCTTGATCTCTTTTTTTCTTTTTTTCCTTTTCTTGCGTCTCAGCTCTCTTCTCCCGCAGGTGCCTGGCCATTGTAAGTTTCACATCTCGAGGCACGTGGGTACACCCAGCAACCTCAGAGTATCCTGCACCGGCTCCTCCTGCCAAATGCTTCTTCAACCGAGACACCCCTCCTCCCCGGTGTTCTAATTTACAATAGTTGTAACGCCAACACCGTCGGTTGCCATCCAACATAACTCCGTGTGACCATCCAATATCATTTGGTCGTTCCCTAGGAGCCATAGAGTGCTTAACTGTATCTCCTAAATTTAAGAAATATAAATTATAAAAAATACATTATTTTAAGTCTACAACTAACAATGAAAATAATATCATTATTTCTACAACATGCAAGACTAAATTCAATATTTAATACATCTCAATATAATTTAGTTCAAAATAATATCATTATTTCTAAAACATGCATATAATGCTAATTTTTTATTTAATACATCTGCATTTACTTTAAAATTATTTGTAAAATATTTATCACTAATTATATATTTAAATTATAAACATCTCTGATTAAATTACATTATACATTTAAATTAACTTTAAAATTATTTGTAAAATATTTATCATTAATTATATATTTAAAGTATAAACATCTCGAATTAAATTATATTATACAAATTAAATTAACTTTAAAATTATTTATAAAATATTCAACACTAAATTTATATTTACATTAAAAACATCTCTACGTAAATTACATTATACATTTAAATTAACTTTAAAATTATGTGTAAAATATTTATCAATAAACTTATATTTAAATTCAAAACATCTCTACTTAATTTAAATTATAAATATTAACTTTAATTTTTTATAAAATATTTATCACTACAGATATATTTAAATGAAAAACATCTTTAATTTTTTAAAAATAAAATATTATATTATTTTACGTCTACAACTAATAATGAAAATAATATCATTAATTCTACAACATGCAAGACTAAAATTTAAATTTAATACATCTCAATTAAATTTAATATTTAAACATGAATTAAATAATACATCAAAAATAAATTTATTTCTACAACATGAATTAAATAATATTTATATTATTTCTACAACATGAATTAAACAATACATCAAAAAAAGTTATTTCTACAACATGAATTAAATAAAAATTATATTATTTCTACAACATGAATTAAATAATACATCAAAAATAATATTAAACAATCTAACAAATTCTATTCTTACATTTTTTAAACTAAGAAAAAATATATAAATATATAAATTAAATTATTTTTTATTCTCTTCTCTTCCCCCCCTCCGCCACCCCCCCCCCACCAAGCCCTGGCCGCCCCTGCCCCACCCCCATCGTCCCCCTCCCCCACCACCGCCCAGAACCCCCCTCCCACCTCCGGCGGCCACCACCGCCCCCCCCCCCACCACCTCTCCCACCTTCGGCGGCCCCCACCGCCCAGATCGCCCCCCGCCTCCGGCCACCACCGCCCCCCCTCCCTCCGGCGGCCCCCACCGCCCAGATCCCCCCCCCCGCCACCACCGCCCACCCCTCCCTCTCCCACCTTCTACGGCCCCCAACCGCCCAGAACGCCCCCCTCCCACCACCCCCACCCCGACCACCGCCCAGTTCGCGCCCCCCCCCCGGCCACCACCGCACCCCCACCACCTCTCCCACCTCCGACGGCCTCCACCGCCTAGATCGGCCCCCATCGACGTTGATCGCCCCCCCACCCCTCCCTCCCCCACCTCCGGCGGCCTCCACCGCCTAGATCGGCCCCCACCGACGTTGATCGCCCCCCCACCCCTCCCTCCCCCACCTCCGGCGCCCCCCCACAGGCACAGACCATTTTTAAAAAATAAATTTTCACCTACCTCCGATCGCCGCCCTGAGCTGCCCAAAGTCGCCGTCCGCCGCTCTGACCGCCGTCCAACGCCGCTGCACCGCCGCTCGCCGGTGGGAGGGATGGAGGAAGAGCCTCCCCTTCGGCTCGTTAAATGGGCGAACCGCCCCGACCCGCTCGTACCGAGCCGGGTCCCGCCTCGCACCGGAGCGGTACGTGGTGGGATGCACGGGACCATGCGGTCCAGTGCGTCCCGTCCACGACCCCCAGCCCGTGCGACCCGGTGCTCGCCTAGGTCGGGTCGGGTCGTGCAGGTCGGGGCGGGACGGCAAACTATGTGGAAACCTCAATTATTTTCACAAGAAGAGAAGTGGATGTGAAAGAGGGCATTACATTTTCTTGGCTCCCACCCAAACTAAGGGGATTGAACAGTTAGAAACTTCAAACTTGAGAATATAGTCTCACTAGACTGCATACAAGAAGACACGATTATTACGTTCTCTTTATTTGTTTAATCTGCACCAATTTTTATTTCAAATTAGATAGGAGTTAACAACAACGTGCTCTACCATTGAGCTGAGACAGTTTTTTTAGATAAAAATACTTTCTAATTTTTAATTCTTATTTTTATATTATTTTCCATATTTATGGAAGAGTCTTTGATAAAGCACTTCATGATCACCTCAAGTCTTTACAAGCCTTAGTTACCCACCACTTTGCTGAGGGTCGATGCTCAGTAGACATCCAGTAAAACTTTTCCAAGAGCTTGGAACCTTCATTAGATCTAGACAGCACAAATTATAACTCATTCTGATGCCTACACCAATCACAGCAGTGCCTAGCATACTAATACTCGAGACTTAAGCTTTCCTCAAGTTATAGATTTCATTGTACTTGTAATAAAGTCTATATATACTTGAACTAGCATGCTACCATTGGTACTAGTTATTGCATGTCACTTTCTAAGCCAAGTTTCTCTCACAAGCTGCTAAGCTTATCTGCATAATTTCTAAAAATTTTGAAGGGGAATGCGGAGAATCATAGCACCAACATGGATCATCAGTAAATTACAATGAATAGCTACCTGTGTAACACCCCACCATGTCTGAAACTGAAAGATAGTTAAATATCTTATAGTTAGTCCATATAAATTTTATGTTACTTTAATTAAAGTCTAATACCTTGAACGGTATTGTTTAACGAACCTTATTAAGAAAATTAAATAGCTATCACACTTTAATAATGTATAACATTTTATAGGAATGTCAGAATAGGATCAATATTAGGTCCGTTGGATAGAGAATTCAAAGATCTACAAGTTTCATGTTGAACACTTTTTCAAATTTTGACGTTTGGAAGGCCAAAAATAAGATGGAGTGAATCAATTCTTAAGAATCATGTTATTGTTAATTTCTTTAGGGGTTTTCATATAAAATTACAAAACAAAACAAAAAAAAACCTAAAATATCTATCCATGTTCTTCTCCCCACCCCCTCCTCTCCAACCTTATCCCCCCTCCTCCTTATCCTCTTCCTCTCATCCCCTCCCCTCATCCTTATCCCCTCCTCCTCTTCTTATCTTCACCTCCCCTCCCCCTATATATACCCCCCCTCTCCCCCTCTTTCCCTTCCACTCCATCCACCCCCCTCTCCCCCTCCAACTCTTTCTCTCTCTCTCTCATCCCTCTTTCTCTCTTTCTATTTTTATTTTCTTACTCTCTATTATCTCTCTACTACCTCTAATCTCTCTCCACTTTGTCTCTCTACTCTTTTTTTACTTTCTAAATTCTCTCTCTAAATTCTCTCTCTACTTTCTCTCTCTACTTTCTCTCTTTAAATATCTCTCTCTACTTCTCTCTGCTCCCTCTTTACTTTCTCTCTCTATTTTCTCTCTCTACTTTCTCTCTCTAAATTCTCTCTCTACTTTCTCTCTCTACCTTTTCTCTTTACTTCCCACTCTCATTCTCTTATTAATAAACGGAGAATAGAAGATAATATAGCATCAGAATAATATAAATAATTAATAAACACTTGGACGGAGGATTTGAAACTTATTTGGACAAGTTTGCCCTTCTTTACGTATCTGGAACAGGAAAATTATCTTTTCCTACGCAAGGACTTTCACTACAAGAAAAATCGCGGATAGCGACCGACCTAGCGGTCGCTATTCAGTCGTAGATCGGTCGCAAATCTTCATTGCGACCGAACAGAGACTATCTAGCGACCGAACATGTCGGTCGCTATATACTAGTCGCTATATAGCGACCGACATAATTCGGTCGCAGTATCAGTCGTTACCAGAGACCGATTATAATCGGTCGCCTGATCGGTCGCTAATTAAGTCGGTCTCAATTCGGTCGCTATTCGGTCTCTAATTATGTTGTATTTTTAAAAATAAAATTAACCTATTGGATTTATTCGGTCTCAATTCGGTCGCTAGTCGGTCGCCAAGTATAATTATTTAATAAAAGAAATATAACGTATAGTCGCTATTCGGTCGCAATTCAGTCTCCATGCGGTCGCTAATTTCGCATTATTTTTTTTTTAAAAATTTATTTAAACTGATAAATAAATTACCTGATAAATAACAAATTCATAACATAAATATAAAATCAACTACACAGACAACAATATCGACAAATCTCAAATTCATCACATACAAGCACCTGATAAATAACAATTTCATAAAACAATAATAAATCAACTACACGGATCACAATCTCCACGAACCTCAAATTACACACAATTAAAATAAAATCACAAATTAATCATACATCCATAATAATAAAATGACAACATACACAACTAAAATAAAATCACAAATCCTCCACATATGTCTCATCCTGGTCGTCGTCTCGTCCAACATCATCCTGGTCGTCGTCTCGTCCAACATCTCGCGACGGATGATCCTGTATATCATTTAAAAAAATTATAATCAAATCCTTAATAAAGAAATCAAGCATTAACAAGACTTAATAAAGAAATCAAGCATTAACAAGAGTATGCCAATAGTTTAAGCCAGCTCATTTTCATATATATAAATACACACACACAATATAAGTTCAAATTTCATCTTGTATTTTAAAAATGAAGTTTGAGCGCCGAGCTCAAACCGGGCATCCGATTTGGATTCCGTCAGTTCTGACAAGTCACTTTCATCTCCCCGGTCGTATTGGAATGATCGGCACGGCCATCCGACCGGTATTTCGAATTTTAGACCCCCGGACCCGTCCTAACAGTTCATTTGAACTAAGTGTATTTTAAAAATGAAGTTTGAGCGCCGAGCTCAAACCGGGCATCCGATTTGGATTCCGTCAGTTCTGACAAGTCACTTTCATCTCCCCGGTCGTATTGGAATGATCGGCACGGCCATCCGACCGGTATTTCAGATTTTAGAACCAAATGCCCCGTCCTAACAGTTCATTTGAACTAAGTGTATTTTAAAAATGAAGTTTGAGCGCCGAGCTCAAACCGGGCATCCGATTTGGATTCCGTCAGTTCTGACAAGTCACTTTCATCTCCCCGGTCGTATTGGAATGATCGGCACGGCCATCCGACCGGTATTTCGAATTTTAGACCCCCGGACCCGTCCTAACAGTTCATTTGAACTAAGTGTATTTTAAAAATGAAGTTTGAGCGCCGAGCTCAAACCGGGCATCCGATTTGGATTCCGTCAGTTCTGACAAGTCACTTTCATCTCCCCGGTCGTATTGGAATGATCGGCACGGCCATCCGACCGGTATTTCAGATTTTAGAACCAAATGCCCCGTCCTAACAGTTCATTTGAACTAAGTGTATTTTAAAAATGAAGTTTGAGCGCCGAGCTCAAACCGGGCATCCGATTTGGATTCCGTCAGTTCTGACAAGTCACTTTCATCTCCCCGGTCGTATTGGAATGATCGGCACGGCCATCCGACCGGTATTTCGAATTTTAGACCCCCGGACCCGTCCTAACAGTTCATTTGAACTAAGTGTATTTTAAAAATGAAGTTTGAGCGCCGAGCTCAAACCGGGCATCCGATTTGGATTCCGTCAGTTCTGACAAGTCACTTTCATCTCCCCGGTCGTATTGGAATGATCGGCACGGCCATCCGACCGGTATTTCAGATTTTAGAACCAAATGCCCCGTCCTAACAGTTCATTTGAACTAAGTGTATTTTAAAAATGAAGTTTGAGCGCCGAGCTCAAACCGGGCATCCGATTTGGATTCCGTCAGTTCTGACAAGTCACTTTCATCTCCCCGGTCGTATTGGAATGATCGGCACGGCCATCCGACCGGTATTTCGAATTTTAGACCCCCGGACCCGTCCTAACAGTTCATTTGAACTAAGTGTATTTTAAAAATGAAGTTTGAGCGCCGAGCTCAAACCGGGCATCCGATTTGGATTCCGTCAGTTCTGACAAGTCACTTTCATCTCCCCGGTCGTATTGGAATGATCGGCACGGCCATCCGACCGGTATTTCAGATTTTAGAACCAAATGCCCCGTCCTAACAGTTCATTTGAACTAAGTGTATTTTAAAAATGAAGTTTGAGCGCCGAGCTCAAACCGGGCATCCGATTTGGATTCCGTCAGTTCTGACAAGTCACTTTCATCTCCCCGGTCGTATTGGAATGACCGGCACGGCCATCCGACCGGTATTTCGAATTTTAGACCCCCGGACCCGTCCTAACAGTTCATTTGAACTAAGTGTATTTTAAAAATGAAGTTTGAGCGCCGAGCTCAAACCGGGCATCCGATTTGGATTCCGTCAGTTCTGACAAGTCACTTTCATCTCCCCGGTCGTATTGGAATGATCGGCACGGCCATCCGACCGGTATTTCAGATTTTAGAACCAAATGCCCCGTCCTAACAGTTCATTTGAACTAAGTGTATTTTAAAAATGAAGTTTGAGCGCCGAGCTCAAACCGGGCATCCGATTTGGATTCCGTCAGTTCTGACAAGTCACTTTCATCTCCCCGGTCGTATTGGAATGATCGGCACGGCCATCCGACCGGTATTTCGAATTTTAGACCCCCGGACCCGTCCTAACAGTTCATTTGAACTAAGTGTATTTTAAAAATGAAGTTTGAGCGCCGAGCTCAAACCGGGCATCCGATTTGGATTCCGTCAGTTCTGACAAGTCACTTTCATCTCCCCGGTCGTATTGGAATGATCGGCACGGCCATCCGACCGGTATTTCAGATTTTAGAACCAAATGCCCCGTCCTAACAGTTCATTTGAACTAAGTGTATTTTAAAAATGAAGTTTGAGCGCCGAGCTCAAACCGGGCATCCGATTTGGATTCCGTCAGTTCTGACAAGTCACTTTCATCTCCCCGGTCGTATTGGAATGATCGGCACGGCCATCCGACCGGTATTTCGAATTTTAGACCCCCGGACCCGTCCTAACAGTTCATTTGAACTAAGTGTATTTTAAAAATGAAGTTTGAGCGCCGAGCTCAAACCGGGCATCCGATTTGGATTCCGTCAGTTCTGACAAGTCACTTTCATCTCCCCGGTCGTATTGGAATGATCGGCACGGCCATCCGACCGGTATTTCAGATTTTAGAACCAAATGCCCCGTCCTAACAGTTCATTTGAACTAAGTGTATTTTAAAAATGAAGTTTGAGCGCCGAGCTCAAACCGGGCATCCGATTTGGATTCCGTCAGTTCTGACAAGTCACTTTCATCTCCCCGGTCGTATTGGAATGACCGGCACGGCCATCCGACCGGTATTTCAGATTTTAGACCCCCGGACCCGTCCTAACAGTTCATTTGAAATAAGTGTATTTTAAAAATGAAGTTTGAGCGCCGAGCTCAAACCGGGCATCCGATTTGGATTCCGTCAGTTCTGACAAGTCACTTTCATCTCCCCGGTCGTATTGGAATGACCGGCACGGCCATCCGACCGGTAACTTATGACCTATGCTCCTTTGTATGAACTGCCCTTCCTTTGCTTAGAGGTGCTGTTCCTGGCTTCCTGCCATGACAGTTACCAGACTTTGGGGAGATCTTTTCACCTAAATTGGCATATTTTATTCATGTCTACATGTTACTTTCCTTATATTATTCTAGCTTTATGAATATTTATAGATCTGTATCCTCCCCCACTCAAGTGAATAGAATTTATACATATCTTTTCACTTTCAGTTCTAACCAAAATCTCTATACACCTATGGAAAATCCTGCAGAACAGTCTGCCTGTTGATTCTAATATCCAGAGGATAGGTGTAAGATGATATTTAGAGTTAAGAAAATGATATTTTCCCCTCCTCAATCTAAATTCTTATATTTTGTAAGATGATATTTAGAGTTAACAAATAGAAAATCAATCAAATAAAATACTTACCGGAGGCTGCTGTGCAGGAGGTGCAGGAGGTGCTCTACTACTATCAATTCCCAAGGATGTGAGCATCTGGGAGACGGTCTGAGCGACGATGGTTGAGATATTCTGAGAGATATTCTGAGAGACGGTCTCGTTGACGATCTGCCTAAACATATCTGGAGTCATGGTCGGGGCGGCACTGGAAGAACCATCTGGGGCTGCTGGTGTGGTAAATGGAGAGGTCGCATGTGAGACCGAACTCGAGCATGATGATAACACCCTAGTCGTGCCCAAGCTATGTCCAAAACCATAAACATGTCCAAACCCAAGGAAATAGATCATGGAGCATGAAAATAGGGTGAAAAATGAACCTGCACACAAAATCATGGTGTTGATTGTGTAAAGTACAATTATCATGCATAAATGAGAAAGGATACCCAAGTAAGGTAAGATCATCCTACTTGAAAAAAGGCTTATAAAATCATTCTGCACAAAAAATCATGTCTTGCCAGATTTAACCAACACAATCATAAATAAATTTGAAGGCATACAGTCCCCTGCAAATGCATCATCCAGCACAAAATGAACGGTGGAAAATGAATCGCCACCTAATTAAATATATTCATTGTCTTACGTAAACAACACTTACGAGAAATAAATGACAAAGAAAACTCAGGCAAATAGATCAACCGGTATGAAATATAGAGTGAGAAAACAATCTCCACGCATCCGGTCATTGGCTGCCTGATGTAAATAATGGGTTCCCAAATAAATGTGAAAGAAAAACCAACAACATAGAACATGCACCAAGATAAAGGGTGAAAAATCAAATTGCACACACTAGCCGATGGACTAAGTAATTAGGCGGTGTGCTAATTTTTTGAACTGGACCAAGAAAAATAAAATAGTCCCAAATAATTTTCTAATTCGATGAAAAATGAAACCCGCCCCCAAGTGAGAGCCCGAGTGAGCTTCTTAGAGAGAAGATCTAAAAGAGGTCTTGGGGGGATAGCTTGAGAGAGTTTCTTGTGAGAGGATTTGTTCCTCCAAGTTGGGGTGCTGACTTCTTTGTATATTTCTCCACATCTAGTGAAGTTCCACTGTCGCCGTCGCCCGTGGACGTAGGGGGTAACCTCCGAACCACGTAAATATGTGTTCCTATCTTGTGTGATTGTTCCTTCTTCTTCCTCCCTTCTTGTTGTGCGGATCGAGATCTTGAGAGGTCACTCTGTCCGTCGGAGTGGTCGTGTCATAACAAGGATCACTTCCTCAAATTTAATGGGATTGTGGATCAAATAAGTGGAAAGGTAAATGACTGTTGGATTATGAGAGACTTGGAAAGGTTAAACACTCCCGACTTCAAGACTACGGTCGATGTAATGATCATACTTCATCCAAAAGCAATTCCCACCTCAGGTTAATGAGCTCATGATCTCCTTCCCCATTTACAAAGCTTGCATGAAACAGTGGAGAGAAATAATTCATGCGCCCGGGATCAAATACATATTCACAGGTAAATGGTGGAATAATCATAATGTACTGCCAGAAACACTTGAAGTGGGCTGTACTCTGCTAGTTTACTTATATGGACATTGATCACAATGCATGATGGGTACACACCATGACACCATAGCACTATCATCATCATCCAGTCTTACGCCCAAGATTGAAATAAAAGCTATGTCAAATATAAACAGCAGAATGAGTATATTGATATTCACATGTATAATGGACAATATGGAAGAAGAAAACACCATGAGAGTACCTTCATTGGTCATAGAACCCATCACGTACATGTATCGCTTGATCTTTGCCTGGCTTTCCTGTTCACGACCTTTCGGCATCAACTCCGAGCTAAAACCAGGAATCATGGAAAATACCTGAAAGCAATAAAATTCATTCAGTTGGAGACGGCAACATGAGAAGTTATCCAAAGGGGATAATGTGGCCACAAGACATAGAATGCAATTCCATCTCCACTAAGAGCAGCCAAAGTTTCACAAGTGGAACCCTCAAGATGCAGTAAAATACACCCCAGTCGTTTCCAACACCTGTCATAAATAATACATTTGGTTAGTACCAAGCAAATTAATGAACATAGAAAAATGTGAAAGCAATCAGCTTATCTCCCGTGATTCCTGAAGTATCACTTAGGTGTGTTAGTCTCAGGTGAACCTTACCTTATGATTGAGTCTCTCATCATAAAAATGAAAATTCACAGAAGGCCCATGAAGTGAAAATTTAAAAAATGGAATAGAGAAGTCTGCAAAAGAGCTTAACCTGCCCCATAAGTCCAGTTTCCATAATTAGAACATGGATCGTAGTCCAAAAGACATTTCTCAAACCATTCAGCTCCCATTCGCCAATCAATCCCCATATCTCGGACAAGAAATGAGCAAACAATCTGCAATAAACAAAGACTCAAATGAATATGAAGTCTGACACTTGCAGTTCATGCAAGCTAGTAACTGTGTGAGGAAAATTTTCCTCGCTAATGTAGTATCCTTGATTAAAGACTAACACAGAAGAAGTAATCTAGAAGAAGAGAACAAACAATCTGCAGCATAGAAAAGCTATAGAAAGACTTCATCAAGCGTATATAGTATAGGCACTTGTGGGCCTGTATACAAGTTAATATTTTCAGCGGTCGCTATTCGGTCTCCATGCGGTCGCTAATTAAATTTTTTTTTTCAAAAATTAATATAAAGCTACTATAAATCACCTGATAAATAACAATTTAATAAAATAAATAACCTGTTACATAACAATTTCATAAAAACATATAAATCAACTACACAACTCATAATCTCCACAAATTTCAAATTCATCACATACAAACACACAAATTAATCATACATCCATAATAAAATGGCAACATACAAATAACTAAAATGAAATCACA
This sequence comes from Amorphophallus konjac, assembly GCA_022559845.1. Taxonomy (NCBI): domain Eukaryota; kingdom Viridiplantae; phylum Streptophyta; class Magnoliopsida; order Alismatales; family Araceae; genus Amorphophallus; species Amorphophallus konjac. Next base: position 13,117,535 of record CM040122.1, on the reverse strand, counting down.
AATCCTCCGCATATGTGTCATCCTGGTCGTCGTCTCGTCCAACATCTCGCGACGGATGATCCTGTATATCATTTAAAAAAATTAAAATCAATTCTTTAATAAAGAAATCAATTATTCTTGAAAATTAAAAGCAAGATGTTTTTCATTGAAGTGAAATTGACGAATGATAATTTTAAACGTTTTGCTCAAATCGGTAGTCCGATTTAGAATCCGTCAGCTCTGACAAGTCACGTCTACCTCCCAGGTCGTGTTGGAATGATCGGAATGCCGATCGGATCAGTATTTCACATTCTGGACCCCCGGACCCCGACGGCTTTGATTATAAACCAAGTGCATTTGCAAATTGCACTTTTGAGCGTCGGGCTCAAACCGGATGTCCGATTTAGAATCCGTCAGCTCTGACAAGTCACGTCTACCTCCCAGGTTGTGTTGGAATGATCGGAATGCCGATCGGATCAGTATTTCACATTCTGGACCCCCGGACCCCGACGGCTTTGATTATAAACCAAGTGCATTTGCAAATTGCACTTTTGAGCGATTTGCTCAAACCGGTAGTCCGATTTAGAATCCGTCAGCTCTGACAAGTCACGTCTACCTCCCAGGTCGTGTTGGAATGATCGGAATGCCGATCGGATCAGTATTTCACATTCTGGACCCCCGGACCCCGACGGCTTTGATTATAAACCAAGTGCATTTGCAAATTGCACTTTTGAGCGTCGGGCTCAAACCGGATGTCCGATTTAGAATCCGTCAGCTCTGACAAGTCACGTCTACCTCCCAGGTCGTGTTGGAATGATCGGAATGCCGATCGGATCAGTATTTCACATTCTCGACCCCCGGACCCCGACGGCTTTGATTATAAACCAAGTGCATTTGCAAATTGCACTTTTGAGCGTCGGGCTCAAACCGGTAGTCCGATTTAGAATCCGTCAGCTCTGACAAGTCACGTCTACCTCCCAGGTTGTGTTGGAATGATCGGAATGCCGATCGGATCAGTATTTCACATTCTGGACCCCCGGACCCCGACGGCTTTGATTATAAACCAAGTGCATTTGCAAATTGCACTTTTGAGCGATTTGCTCAAACCTAAATCTAAAATCCTAAAACCTAAACCTATTCCCAAATCCCTAAACCTTAAACCCTAAACCCGTAAAAATTGTAAACCCTATAGAAAAAAAAACGTAAGCCCTAAAACCCCTAAAAACACTAAACTGCAGACCCCGAACCCCCTAAATCATAAAACCATAAAACCCTTAAAAATTATAAATCTTAAACCCTCCCCTAACCCCTAACCCCACTACGATCCCTTAAACTCCTAAACTGCTAAACCACCGATTGCTAAACCCCAAACCCTCAAACTAAAAATCCCAAACCCTAAACCTTAAAACCCTAAATCTTGAGTTACCCCTAAAACTAGAAACTCTAAAATCCTTAAAAACCACAAACATAAAAGACTAAATCTGAAAAACCCTAAATCCTAAACCTTAAACCCTAAAACTCCTAAACCTAAAAATCAAAAATCTTAATACTATAAACTCTAAACCATAAACCATAAATTTAAAATCATAAACCCTAAAATCACTAATAACATCAAACCCTAAATAAAAGAAACCCAAAAATGTAAACCTATATGTAAAACCCTAAAAGCCCCAAGAACCTTAAACCTTAAAAACATTAAACCCTAAACTCAAAACATTAAACCATAAATCTTGAAAACCTTAAACCCTAAACCCTAAACCTTAAAAATATGAAACCATAATATCTATAAACCATAAAAACTCGAAAAACCCTAAACCCTAAAAATCCTAAATTGTAATAACTATAAACCCTAAAAACATGAAAAACCCTAAACCCTAAAACCTAAAATCCTTAGAAACTAGACCCACTAAACCAAAAACCCCTAAAGCCTAAACTCTCAAAACCGTAATCCACCCCCCTAACCGCTAAACCAAAAACCCCAAATGCTAAATCCAAAACCCTAAACTCATATGCCAAATATAAAATGCAAACAAACCTAAACACCAAACAACTAACCCTAAACCCAAAAACCTAAACCCTAAATAACCCTAAACCTTAAACCCTAACCCTATATGTTAAACCCTAAACATAAAAAAATAAACTCATAACCCCCTAAACTGTAAAACCCTAAAATAATTAAAAACCATAAAATTTAAAACACTAAAATCCTAAACCCACATTGAACCCCTTACCCCACCCCTAATACATAAACTACTAAACCTCAAAACTGTCAAACCTTAAACTTTAAATCTTAAAACCGTAAGCCCTTAAACCTTAAACACTAAACAGCCCCTCAACCCTAAGCCTAGCAACCGTAAACCGAAAAACCCACACTTAAAATCGAAGTCCAAAAACCTGTAGCCCTGAAACCCTTCCTAAACCCTAACACCTAACCCTTAAATCCTAACCCTAAAGCCCCAAACCCTAAACCATAAAGCTTAAAATCCTAAACCCTAAACCCTAAAAGCCCTAAACACCTTAAACCCTAAAAATCCTAAACCTTAAAAGAGTAAAACCTAAATCTAGTACCTAAAACCTAAATCTAAAACCCTAAACCTTAAACACTAAACACTAAACCCTTAAAAACCTTACACTAATCATTAGGAAAGGAGAGGTGAGGCCAATCCAAATACAACACATGTTTGTGAATATATTATCATGCTAACACACAAAAATGACTATTTACATGCACTGGTATTTTACTACAAAAAATGGAAGGTCCATATGACTGTTAATAAAGGCAATATAAAGCACCCAAACACCTGAAAAGTGCACAAAATAATATTCTATCATATTAACAATAACATGGACTATGAAATGCCCTAAACAAAAAATTAGCATGGCCTAAACAAAATTTTCACATTAAATTCCCTGCAGGGGGTTGGGGTGGGGGGGCCGCGGCGGGTTGGAGAGAGAGAGAGAGAGAGAGAGAGAGAGAGAGAGAGAGAGGGGTACCTGTGGGGGGGCGGGTTGGAGAGAGAGAGAGAGAGAGAGAGAGAGAGAGAGGTACCTGTGGGGGGGGGGGCCGCGGCGGGTTGGAGAGAGAGAGAGAGAGAGAGAGAGAGAGAGAGGGGTACCTGTGGGGGGGCGGGTTGGAGAGAGAGAGAGAGAGAGAGAGAGATACCTGTGGGGGGGGGGGGCCGCGGCGGGTTGGAGAGAGAGAGAGAGAGAGAGAGAGAGAGAGAGAGAGGTACCTTGGGGGGGGCAGCGGCGGGTTGGAGAGAGAGAGAGAGAGAGAGAGAGAGAGAGAGGGCAGCGGCGGGTTGGAGAGAGAGAGAGAGAGAGAGAGAGAGAGAGAGAGAGAGGGGTACCTGTGGGGGGGCCGCGGCGGGTTGGAGAGAGAGAGAGAGAGAGAGAGAGAGAGAGAGAGAGAGGTACCTGTGTGTGAGAGAGAGGAAGCCGGCGACGACGGCGACGGCGAGCGGCGACGGCGAGGCGAGCGGCGCGGCGACGACGGCGAGGCGAGCGGCGCGGAGGGGGGCTCCGGCGGAGGGGGCCTCGGGCGGGAGGCCGCACGGGGAGGGGGGCTCGGGCGGAGGAGGGGGGCTCGGGCGGGAGGCCGCAGGGGGAGGGGGGGCTCCGGCGGAGGGGGGCTCGGGCGGGAGGCCGCAGGGGAAGGGGGGACTCCGGCGGAGGAGGGGGGCTAGGGCGGAGAGGGGGCCGCAGGGGGAGGGGGCCGCAGGGGAAGGGGGCTCGGGCGGGGGCTCGGGCGGGAGGGTGGAGGGGGGGCTAGGGCGGAGAGGGGGCCGCAGGGGGAGGGGGCCGCAGGGGAAGGGGGCTCGGGCGGGAGGGTGGAGGGCGGGAGGGAGGGCTCGGGCGGGGAGGGGCTCGGGCGGGCGGGGGTCGCAGGGGGGAGTATAACGGGATCAGCGACCGATTGGCGACCGAATTTATTTCGGTCGCCAATAGGTCTCAGATGTGCGACCGATTATTTCGGTCGCCGAATTGGTCTCTATTTGGGACCGACTAGCGACCGATTAAAGCGGTCGCTAATGCGGTCGCTATAGCCACTTTTTCTTGTAGTGTTTTACGGGAGCTCGGGTACAATACTAAAGTCAATTCGGAAGTCCATTCTAAAGGTAGGCATGATAAACCGAGTACATGTTATTTGTTATTTACATTTCTTTGATTTGATTTTGTTTGAAATGTAATTTAAGTCATTGATTTATTTAACCCAATGATTTATGTTTAGAATCAGTTATTTATTTAGTTACCATTCTGTACAAATATTATTTCCTCTCTAATCTCTCTCTAATTTCTCTCTAATCTCTTTCTACTTTCTCCCTCTATTTTCTCTCTCTACTTTCTCTCTCTATTCTCTCTCTACTCTAATCTCTTCGAATACTATATATATTTAGTTAATAATATTAAAATACGATCTAGTTATTTTGTAAAGTTCAATGACAAGTTTTAAGTATTGAGACGATTATGCAATAAGCATCATAATAAGAATAAAAATTTGATTAATCATATGGACTGTGTCACTTTAAGGAGGTGTGGGGCGACAAACCGTAGTTAACTTTCGCTACGGGATTAGGCCCATTTCCGAGGACAAACGGACTTCTGAAAAATCCGGAATCCAGAATAAGAAAATTATCTGGGGAATGGTGGAGTATTAACTCCCGATCCTGCGTGGTTGATCAAGGCCGACAGGCTCCAGCGTTTAGACCTTTTATCTTTATGTCGACGTATGGATGCCTAGGTATGTGTTTGCTACTGCTTTTAGTGACGGGATGTCTGTCTAATATATGCTGCCAAATAATATGAAGCTCAGATTTGATATATGACTCTGATATGATCTGAAAATAAGTTCATCTATATAAGCTCTGATTTAGCTAAGATATGTATTGTGCCATTTATATATATAAGTCAGATAAGATTTGTTATACGTATTTGTTTATAAATATGAAAATTACTTTGCTCTATTATATTTCCTCCGCATTCATAGTATATGTACAATCTACTGAAATTGTGATTAGCTTTATATATATATATATCATGGATTTGCACGGTTTAATATATGATAAGCATGTGATTGGTTTTAATGCCTACTGAGTCTTTGGACTCACTTTCGTTGCCTAACCATTTCAGGAAATTAACGAGTGTACACTTTTACTCTGATGGGTAATAGGTCGGAGGGTGATCCCAAACGTAGTTTGGATTCCGCTGCGTAGAATAAATAGATTTAGTTTTCTTTTGAATAATGAATGTAAATATGACTTTTAGATAGAGATATGTAGTACTCTGTATACGATGTAAATTATGAGTGTTTTATCTTATGGAAATGGTATGGTTATGTTTCTTTTGGAATATGTGATGGTTTGGTCTTTAGCGCCTTACAAATATTCGGCCCACAACACCTCCGTCTATATGCTGTGACGTCCCCGGACACGATACAGGATCGCGGGAAGGGGGCGCCACAGAGGGTGGTATCAGAGCAAGTTATGAGGCTTGAAACTATTTGCAACCATCTGAATTTATATACCATACCATAAGATCGTAGGAATTTATTTTAGAATTTGATGTCAAACCTAAAATCATATTAATTCAGATTAGTTCACCCTCGCAGGAGATGGCAGAGAGTGATAGGGTTGAGGTTAATACTTCTCCTGAGGAGTCTGCGCCCTCAAATGGGACATCACGATGAGTTGTCGGGGAAACAATACATGGCGAGCTTGCTTCCGGTGGGCAGGGTGTGTTGTCTACTCAGGGTGTGTCAGAGTTAGGAGGGTTCACACAAGCTTTTCAAGGGTTAGTACAAACTATGCAGTTACAAGCCCAAAGTCATACGATGATGCAAACCCAATTACAAACCCGTATGCAAGAACAACCGAATAGGGCAGCATGTGCTAATTTGATAGAGAAATTCAAAAAATGAGTCCTCCTTCTTTTATGGGGGAGAGTCAACCGGAGATTGTGAAAAATTGGGTGAGAGAAATTGAAAAGATTTTCACAGCCATTAGATGTGAAGAGCAGGATAAAGTGATATTAGCTACATTTATGCTGAAGGACCGTGCAGACGAGTGGTGGAGGTCTGCACTTAGGACCACTTTCAGATATAGAGAGATTGAGATTGGCTGGAATGAATTTCTTGATGTCTTCCATGCAAAATTTCTCCCTCAGCATGTGAAGGACAAGAAAGAAGTAGAAATCTTAAATTTGACTCAAGGAGGTATGTCAGTTGCCGATTATGAAGTAAAATTTACTGAATTAGAAAAGTATGCCCCTCATATTTGTTCTGATGAGCTTAGAAGGGTGAAGAAATTTGTTAGAGATTTGAGAAGCAACATTAGAAGTAGAGTTACAATCCTTGAGCTTCAGACTATGGTAGCAGCTTTGAGGACTGCTTTTATTGCAGAAACTGAATATGAGGAATTCTTAGCAGAAAGACAAAGGGATATTACAAAAAGGGGTAATCTTGGTTCAATTGTGAGGAAAGATAAGAAGTCAAAAATGACTTTTTCAGAGAGAGTTCAACCAGTTAGGAGAGATAATATGCCAGCTTGTCAACAGTGCGGGATGCAGCATAGAGGTAATGAATGTTGGCGGGTTACAGGTAAATATTTTTCATGTGGTCAGACAGGGCATATGATAAGGGATTGTCCCACAAGGCCAAGACAAGATCAGCAACCACAACAGCAGCGGAGAGTTCAAGCCAGAGTTTATGCATTAACAATGAAGATACCCAGGATGTCAATGCAGTAGCTAAAGGTATTATTCTTATCGATGATATGCATGCTAGAGTTTTATTTGATCCGGGTGCTACATATTCCTTTATTTCTTTGTGATTTGTTGAATTGTTGAAAGATAAACAACTTGTGAACACTGATGAGATGTCCATTAATACACCAACTGGGAGATAGCTAGAACGACTTCTGTTATTCATAGCATTGATGTGGTAATTCAGGGGAGGATTATGCCAGCATGTGTGTATCTGCTAGAAATGACTGATTTTGATGTCATCTTGGGAATGATTGGTTAGATAGAAATTTTACCCTTCTAGATTGTCATGGAAAGAAAGTGATTTTCCAGAAACCTGGGGAGCGGATATTTCACTATCAATGTCTAAGACACTGTTCTAGTAAAACACTAGTTTCAGCTCTTAAGCTTTGAAATGGCTCAGAAGTGGCTGTCAATGTTATATGGCTAGTGTAGTGACTATTCCTTCTAATGAAAATAAGAAAACCACCTCAGATATTGATATTGTCAGAGAATTTTTAGATGTATTCCTGATGAACTTTCGGGTTTGTCACCACACCGAGAGGTGGAGTTCACTATTGAACTCTCACCGGGTACTTTATCCATTTCCATCCCTCCCTACAGAATGACACCAGTTGAATTGGCAGAATTGAAGAAACAATTACAAGAACTGTTAGATAAGGGATTTATTTGACCAAGTGTATCCCCTTGGGGTGCACATGTTCTGTTTGTTAGAAAGAAAGATAGGTCGCTTTGATTATGTATTGACTATAGAAAGTTGAATCAAGTGACCATTAAGAACAAGTACCCTCTGCCCAGAATTGATGATTTATTTGATCAGCTACGAGTTGCTACAGTGTTTTCAAAGATTGATCTGGATACCACCAATTAAATATAAGAGAACAAGATATCTCAAAAACTGCTTTCAGAACACGATATGGGCATTATGAATTTTTGGTTATGCCATTTGGGTTAACTAATGCACCAGCAGCATTTATGGATTTGATGAATAGAGTTTTCCAACCATATCTGGATACATTTGTAGTGGTGTTTATTGATGATGTGTTGATCTACTCTCCCACTGTTGAAACTCATCAAGAACATTTGAGAATTATGTTGGAAACTTTAAGGAAACATCAACTCTATACGAAATTCAGTAAATGTGAATTCTGGTTGGATAAGGTCCAATTCTTAGGGCATATCATTTCTGGTGATGGAGTGTCTGTTGATCCAACTAAGGTTGAGGCAGTTTTACATTGGGAAAGGCCGAAGAATGTCAGTGAGATTAGGAGCTTTTTGGGTCTTGCGGGTTACTATCGCAGGTTTATTGAAGGATTTTCTTCTATTGCAGCTCCTATGACCAAATTGACTAGTAAATGAGTTCCTTTTGAATGGTCAGATAAATGTGAATTGAGCTTTCAAGAATTAAAAATAAGGTTAACTACAGCCCCAGTGCTTACTTTACCTTGTGGGTCATGAGGATTTGTGATATATACAGATGCCTCTAGAAAAGAATTAGGATGTGTCCTAATGCAGAATAGCAAAGTAGTAGCTTATGCATCTAGACAACTAAAGAATCATGAGGTGAATTATCCAACACATGATTTGGAGTTAGCAGCGGTGGTACATGCTCTAAAAATTTGACGACATTATTTGTATGGTGAGCAGTTTGAAGTATTTACAGACCATCAGAGTTTAAGATATATTTTCTCACAGAAAGAATTAAATTTAAGGCAAAGATAGTGGATTGAATTTTTGAAGGATTATGATTTCACCTTGAATTACCACCCAGGAAAAGTAAATGTGATATCAGATGCACTCGGTAGGAAGAGGCTAATGGCAATCCAGTTGCGTCAAACTTGGAGAATGACATCTGATGTAGTGGAATATTCTCCGATATGCAAAGGGAGAAACTCATTTCTGGCCCAACTAACTATTCAGTCTACAATGGTTGAGCGAATTGTGCAAGCACAACCGAACGATCAGCAATTACAAAAATTGATTGGCACACCGAGATTTACTCAAAGTGCAGACGGGGCAATCAGATTTCAGGGAAGATTATGTGTACCTCGGAATGAAGAAATAAAGAAAGATCTATTGACCGAGGCACATAAATCATAATATTCTATTCACCCAGGCAGTACAAAAATGTATAAAAATATGAAAAGACAGTTTTGGTGGATGGGTATGAAGAAAGATATAGCAGACTTTGTCAGCAAGTGTCTCACTTGTCAACAAGTAAAGGCGGAGCATCAAAGGCCAGCGGGACCATTACAATTGATGGAAATTCCACAGTGGAAATGAGAGCATATCACTATGGATTTTGTGATGTGATTACCAATGATTAGGAGAAAACATGATTCCATTTGGGTAATTGTTGACAGGCTTACTAAGTCAGCCCATTTTCTGACAATTACAAAAACACAATCATTAAAGAATTTAGCACATTTATATATCAGAGAGATTGTGAGACTTCGTGGTATACCTGTGTCTATTATTTCAGATCGGGATGCAAGATTTACAGTAAAATTTTGAAGGTGTTTACAACAAGCGCTTGGTACACAGTTGAAATTTAGCTCAGCTTTTCACCCTCAAACAGATGGACAATCAGAAAGAACCATTCAAACATTAGAAGACATGTTGAGGGCGTGCAGTTTAGATTGAAAAGGCAGTTGGGATGAACATTTGGCCTTAATTGAATTTGCATATAACAACAGCCATCATGCAAGCATAGGAATGTCACCATATGAAGCGTTATATGGTAGACCGTGTAGGTCACCTATTTGTTGGGATGAGGTTGGTGAGCGGAGATTGATTGGGCCACAGATTGTACAGGATTGTGTAGAAAATGTTGAGTTGATTAGAAAAAGATTACTTACAGCTCAGAGTAGGCAGAAAAGCTATGCTGATCAAAGAAGGAGCGATCTACAATTTGCTGTCGGGGATCACGTATTTCTGAAAGTTTCGCCTACTAGGGGAGTAATGAGATTTGGCAAGAAAGGTAAACTCAGTCCAATGTATGTTGGACCATTTGAAATCTTAAGAAACATTGGTGAGGTGGCATATCAACTGGCTTTACCACCATCATTGTCAGGAGTTCATGATGTATTCCATGTGTCCATGTTAAGAAAATACATGCCAGACTCATCGCACATTATAGAGCATGATCAGTTAGAAATTCAGCCAGATCTTACATATGAGGAGAAGCCAGTTCGCATTCTCGATCGAAAAGAACAAGTGCTGCGAACAAAGATAATTCCTTTGGTGAAGATATTGTGGAAAAGCATCCTAACAGAAGAAGCTACTTGGGAGATGGAAGATGATATGAGGAACAAATATCCGCAGCTATTCGGTACGTATTGAGTATATTTTTAAATTTCGAGGACGAAATTTATTTAAGGGGGAGAGATTTGTAACACCCCACCATGTCTGAAACTGAAAGATAGTTAAATATCTTATAGTTAGTCCATATAAATTTTATGTTACTTTAATTAAAGTCTAATACCTTGAACGGTATTGTTTAACGAACCTTATTAAGAAAATTAAATAGCTATCACACTTTAATAATGTATAACTTCTTATAGGAATGTCAGAATATGATCAATATTAGGTCCGTTGGATAGAGAATTCAAAGATCTACAAGTTTCATGTTGAACACTTTTTCAAATTTTGACGTTTGGAAGGCCAAAAATAAGATAGAGTGAATCAATTCTTAAGAATCATGTTATTGTTAATTTCTTATATAAAATTACAAAACAAACAAAAAAAAAACCTAAAATATCTATCCACGTTCTTCTCCCCACCCCCTACTCTCCAACCTTATCCCCCCTCCTTCTTATCATCTTCCTCTCATCCCCTCCCCTCATCCTTATCCCCTCCTCCTCTTCTTATCTTTTCCTCCCCTCCCCCTATATATACCCCCCCTCTCCCCCTCTTTCCCTTCCACTCCATCCACCCCCCTCTCCCCCTCCAACTCTCTCTCTCTCTCTCATCCCTCTTTCTCTCTTTCTATTTTTATTTTCTTACTCTCTATTATCTCTCTACTCCCTCTAATCTCTCTCCACTTTGTCTCTATACTCTTTTTTTACTTTCTACTTTCTCTCTAAATTCTCTCTCTACTGTCTCTCTCTAAATTCTCTCTTTAAATATCTCTCTCTACTTCTTTCTCTACTCTCTCTTTACTTCTCTCTCTAACTTTTTCTCTCTACTTTCTCTCTTTAAATATCTCTCTCTACTTCTCTCTGCTCCCTCTTTACTTTCTCTCTCTATTTTCTCTCTCTACTTTCTCTCTCTATTTTCTCTCTCTAAATTCTCTCTCTACCTTTTCTCTTTACTTCCCACTCTCATTCTCTTATTAATAAACGGAGAATAGAAGATAATATAGCATCATAATAATATAAATAATTAATAAACACTTGGACGGAGGATTTAAAACTTATTTGGACAAGTTTGCCCTTCTTTACGTATCTGGAACGGGAAAATTATCTTTTCCTACGCAATGACTTTTACGGGAGCTCGGGTACGATACTAAAGTCAATTCGGAAGTCCATTCTAAAGGTAGGCATGATAAATCGAGTACATGTTATTTGTTATTTACATTTCTTTGATTTGATTTTGTTTGAAATGTAATTTAAGTCATTGATTTATTTAACCCAATGATTTATGTTTAGAATCAGTTATTTATTTAGTTACCATTCTGTACAAATATTATTTTCTCTCTAATCTCTCTCTAATTTCTCTCTAATCTCTTTCTACTTTCTCCCTCTATTTTCTCTCTCTACTTTCTCTCTCTACTCTCTCTCTACTCTAATCTCTTCGAATGCTATATATATTTAGTTAATAATATTAAAATACGAGCTAGTTATTTTGTAAAATTCAATGACAAGTTTTAAGTATTGAGACGATTATGTAATAAGCATCATAATAAGAATAAAAATTTGATTAAGCATATGGACTGTGTCACTTTAAGGAGGTGTGGGGCGACAAACCGTAGTTAACTTCCGCTACGGGATTAGGCCTATTTCCGAGGACAAACGGACTTCTGAAAAATTTGGAACCCAGAATAAGAAAATTATCTGGGTAATAGTGGAGTATTAACTCCCGATCCTGCGTGGTTGATCAAGGCCGACAGGCTCCAGCGTTTAGACCTTTTGTCTTTATGTCGACGTATGGATGCCTAGGTATGTGTTTGCTACTACTTTTAGTGACGAGATGTCTGTCCAATATATGCTGCCAAATAATATGAAGCTCAGATTTGATATATGACTCTGATATGATCTGAAAATAAGTTCATCTGTATAAGCTCTGATTTAGCTAAGATATGTATTATGCCATTTATATATATAAGTCAGATAAGATTTGTTATACGTATTTGCTTATAAATATGAAAATTACTTTGCTCTATTATATTTCCTTCGCATTCATAGTATATGTACAATCTACTGAAATTGTGATTAACTTTATATATATATATATATATATATATATATATATATATCATGGATTTGCACAGTTTAGTATATGATAAGTATGTGATTGGTTTTAATGCCTACTGAGTCTTTGGACTCACTTTCGTTGCCTAACCATTTCAGGAAATTGACGAGTGTACACTTTTACTCTGACGGACAATAGGTCGGAGGGTGATCCCGGACGTAGTTTGGATTCCGCTGCGTAGAATAAATAGATTTAGTTTTCTTTTGAATAATGAATGTAAATATGACTTTTGGATAGAGATATGTAGTACTCTGTATACGATGTAAATTATGAGTGTTTTATCTTATGGAAATGGTATGGTTATGTTTCTTTTAGAATATGTGATGGTTTGGCCTTTAGCGCCTTACAAATATTCGGCCCACAACACCTCCGTCTATATGCTGTGACGTCCCCGGACACGATACGGGATCGCGGGAAGGAGGCGCCACAACCTGCATCTCTGTTAAGGTTTGGAAATTATAATTTCTCTCATGTTTTATTGGCATATTATTAAATTAGGTGATACAAAAATAAATATTTTTCCTTTTTTTTCGTTGGGGGGGGAGAGAGAGAGAGAGGGAATATTCTAAAGCACTAAGAATGCAACTTTGAAAACTTCAACTAAGTTAAAAGGAATTTTAAAGGGGACAAGATAAAGTAAGTTACTAACTTTTTTTTTTGGAAGCAAGGATATATCGTTTCATTTCATACTAAAGACAAGATACAAGACCTTAAAGGAAGATAACACAGTCGACAGAGCGACATACATTAAGAAGTAGAAAACCCAAACCGAACATAAAGGTCCAAACATAACCCATGTTGTCATCAGAGCGACGAACAAGCTTGGATAAAGCCACGGCAGCCACCATCGGAGAGAACTCCAGGGGATCGGAAGACGAGCCAACCGGTGCTGCAGGAGATATAGATCTTCCTCGGGGCTTCCATGGCAGCCGAACCGCTCTAGCATCGAGCGGTGAGAATAGAATGCTCGGGAGGCCGATATCCGGTAGGATACAGGGAGAATGCGCAGTTTCTCCGAGCTTCTACGAAATCGAGGGAAGAGATCCGAAACCTGCGACACCAAGCTGAACCCAAACTCCGACGATGCCCGAGAGGAAACCCAAACCGGCGGGGGGGAAGACGGGGCAAAGGCTTCAAAAAAGGTTTGGGGGGGAGCAAGGAGACGAGGGTGGGAGAGGGGCTACGGGGAGGGGGGCAGAGATCGGGGAGGAAGGGGAGGAAGAGAGGAGGTGAGGGGGCGGGGAGGTGGAGGAAAGGGGGTGGAGGGCGGAGGTAGGCTCGGAGGGAGCTGGCCGATGGCGAGCTCGGGGTGCGGGGAGAAAGGTGAGAGGCGGAAGACCGGCGGCAGAAGGGGAGGGAAATGGGGGCCGGCGACGGAAGGGGAGGGAAATGGGGAGCGGCGATATCGAAGGGGACTGGGGGGAGGAGGGGAGGGCGGGGGATCGGCGGCTAGAAAGGGGACGGGAGGGGGGGTGAAGGGCCGCAGGGGGGGGAAGATGGAAAGAGAGGGAGGGGGGCGGGAGGGCGAAGGGCGGCGGGGAGGGGGGGGAGGGGGGGGACCGAGGAAGGATGGGGAAGGGGCTGGGGGTGGCGACAGGAGATGGGAACGGGGGGAGGGCTGGGGACTGCAGGGAAAAAGGAGGGGAGGGGAGGGAGGGGGAGAAGGCCAGAAGGGGGGGGAGGTCGGGGAATAGGCGGGGAGGGCGGAAGGACAGCGGAGGGAGGGGGGGAAGGTTTGGGAGGTCGGGGCCGGCGGAGAGAGAAGAGCTGGGGGGAAGGAGCCGGGGAAGGAGGAGAGGGCGGAACGGGGGGGGTCGCAGAGAGAAAAAGGGGGGAGGGGGAAACGGGGGAGAGGAAGGCAGAGAGGGGAGGGGAGGGCCGGAGGAAGACGGGAGTCGGCGGAGGGGGGGGGGACATGAAACGTACCAGTGGAGGGAGGGATCCCTACGGGAGCTCCCCCACCCGACAAAGCCACCGCGGTCGGGGCCGACGATGAAGGTTCCGCTGGACGGACCAGCGTGCAGGGCCACCACCGGTGGGTGGTGAAGGAGAGGGGGGGGGGAGTTCCCGGCGGGAGCTCCCCCTCACCAACAGTTCCGCGGGGTTCCCGCGACCGGAGGGGGCAGAGCTCGGCGCGCAGCAAGCCTGATGTCAACAAAGGATGCATACTAACTGCATCATCAAAATGTAAGGTTGTATATGTATATATGTAAGGGGACAATGCAAGATGGGGGGTCCATGGGTCCACAGTGGCTGCATGCTGAGGTTGGTAGCAGGGAGGATATATAGATATCCATCAATACACACACAGGGAGAGTGGACTGTGGAGGGGCAGATTAGGGGCAGTTCACATAAATCTCCAACCATGAAAGAGATATAATGGCAAAGGTGATCATGGTTGGAAAAGGTGAGAATCCATACCTGGAAACTGTTGACACTCTCAATTCCACACACTTTCCAGGAGCACCGGTAAACACTTCAGCCACATGGAAACGCTGGCTAAGGAACCGTTGAATCTTTCGAGCACGAGCAACAGTCAGCTTGTCATCTTCACTGAGTTCATCCATACCCAGAATTGCAATAATATCTTGAAGATTTTTATAGTTTTGGATAACCTTCTGAACACCACGAGCAGTCTCTCTCTCTCTCTCTCTCTCTCTCCATCTCTCTATTTAAGGTCGTGTGCATCATAAGCTAGTGCTCTGGTTATTATTTTTGACGTAATAAGTTTTTCTCTATTCCCAATTTTATGACGCGCCAGTCTCTCGTCGTCTCATTGTTGTTAGTGTTCTATTATTACTTTTGTTTTATCTTCAACAACAATGACATACAAGGTAGTAGTGTTACACCGAGAACAACACTAGATGTAACATCTCTAGCTAGCGTTATATTATTATTGCAACAGTGTTAATTAATTTGTTGGATGACCAAGTTTAATTAGTAAATCATAGTATTTGAATTCTCAACATATATCAACTTGCTCTTAACAAGATTGTTGACTTTGTTTGTGGTACTGTTTTGTGCATTTCAACAAGTTACATATTCTTGGCTATATATATATATACACACACACACATATATCACACTTCGGAGTCTTTTTTAGGTGATGCATCTCTGGTTGTTTCTTCCATATTAACCATTGAATATATATAATTAGCCTACAGTGTTTACTGTTGCAAGTGCTTTGATATTATATATATATATATATATATATATATATATATATGTGTGTGTGTATATGTGTGTGTATATATATATATATATATATATAAATATATACATTGATCTTCCTGCTATTTCATGTCGTCTTTCATTTGTACCACACTTGGGAGAGTCTTTCTTAGCTGATACATCTTTGTAAACCTTGTTGTTTATTCCAAATTTGACCATTGAAATTTATAGATATATAATTATGCATACCAGATTCTTTTGATCCGCATGTGGTCTCTCCTATATATATATATACATATATACCCTTGAATTTTAAATCATGGTTAATTTTTGCTCGTCAACAATTAAGTATTTTGCTATTAATGTTCACATTTATCACAGACTATCAAGTGATTTGCGTTCAATAAAATTTATTTTGGTCTTACCTAAGTGGTGCTCTCTTGGATGCAGATGAAATCTCAAAATCCACTGGGCGACACGCCAAAAAATATTACTAAAAATTTCTTTTCCACGTCAATCTCAACGAATCTCACAAATATTCATCCCACTTATTCACGTGGGGATGTAAACGAAATAGTAAGTTCCGACCCTTTTAATTACCTAATGAAATGAATAACGGTGGATGTTATTAGCTAGTACGTTGTATATGCATTTTAATTAATTAGCTGTGGTTCGACCATGAAAGTTTTTGTTACACTTTTGTCTTAATAATTTCTGTAAAAAAAATATGTTATTTAGCATGTTGCCTTGAGTATTTTATGACTAATGTTTAATAAAAGTAATGTTATCAGAATTGAATCGGTGTCTGAATCGGTCAATGAGTTGGTTAGGTTTGAACCGATTAGACCATTCAATCGAACCGGTTTGAACCGTGACATCATCGTCATAATATTGATACATCTTTCGACCCGATTTTATAACCCAAGACAATAAGAAATATGGTATAATGATCAAAATAAAAAAACATACATCTATCATTATTAGTCATGATTATATAACTATACAAGTAAAAAATAATAACAACATGGTTAAATAAATTGATCTTAAAATTTTGTAATATTTCATTGATCTTCACTCTTCACAGTTGACATCTATGTTCTTATAAATTTTTAAACTTCAAATATATTTAAAATAAAATGATAAATAATAACAAGATAATTTTGTTCACATATAAATATCATTTTAAATATATAAATATTTTATGTTTATTTATTTTTTTATTTTAAAGGGTGAATCTGATCGGATCGATTCGGACTGGTTCACCGGTCGAACCGCAGTTCGTCCGATTCTTTAACATTAGACTGTATCGACCTTAATCGAACCGATTTTTGAACCGATTCACGGTGGCACCCGTTAGATCGGCTAATTTGATCATGTTCTGATAACATTAAATAAAAGTAATTAACCGATTACCTGGCTGGCAGACGCACCCGACCAGGGCGTCCTGGGGCCGAGGAATGGCGACCTCGCCATTCTCGGGGAGCGGCGGGCGGTCCTGATGAGGGAGGAGAGGACCCTGCGGGAAGCCATGGCCCCTGGATCTGCTGGTGGACCGGTGGTGGTGGCGCCTGTGTAAATCCTTTTTATGGTTTTGCTCCCATGCGGAGCGACGACCTCGGCGGGTGTCTGGTTTTGGGGGGGACGGGGGGTGTGAGTTACTAGAGTGTGCAGGCTGAGGCTCTGCAAGCTGGCTGATCAAATGTTTATTAGTCCTTTCTTTCTGTCTTTTCAATAAACACTGGTTACATTACAAAGACTTATGTGTGGAAGAGTTGGATAAATATTTTGTAGATAACGAAGGCGTTTGGTTTGTCTGCAGCTCCAATTACCGGTGCCCGAGTGAATTTACTCTTGGTATTTAGGGAGAAAAAAAGGACCCCCGTATTAAGGTGTGATCTAGAAAAGGGTTTCTAGAAACAAGATCTCTACAAATTTTTAGTGAACTACAGGAAACCCCCCAATTCCACTATTTATTAAAAAAAACTCTTATAATGGTGACCTTGGGGATGGGGACGTCGCGGCCACAGTCCGAGATGGAGACGGCACATAGGGTGTCCTTGTCAACGAGGACAGTGAAGCCCTCAATGGGACGCATGAAGAAGTTTGCGGCGTCCTCGGCGGAGTATCACTGCACCTTGAGGGGGAGACTCTGCTTCTTGGCAACGCCGAGCCAGTCACTTAGGCCCCCTTTGCTAACTGAGCACGGTTAGCGGAGGCTATGTGAGGGGGGAGGCGGGGCCCACCGGGAGCTTCTCTCTCCCCGGTTGCGCTATCCGCCCGACCAACCCGATGTCAAAGTCGCCCTTAAGGTGGGGGGAGGTATGCGATGTCGGAGAGTTGGACACCGCGAGTGAGGATGGTCATGTCGAATGCCTGGTCGGAGAGGGGTGCCCATGTCGGTGGAGTTCATGTCCTCAATTGCCATTGTGGGGTACTCATACGAGGTGTCAGGTTCGAGCTCGGCGTAGGAGGTTGTAGGATTAAGTAAAAACTCGAGTTGTTAGCGAAGGTGGACTGTATTTTCTTATGACATTGTAAAATCCAACATCTATATGTGTTGTGGGCGGGTCTAAAGGGCTTCGCACATGGACCCCATAATCCATGCAGCGGGTTGACCTGTCAAGCACCGATGCCTCACATGGACCCCATAATCCAGGTGGGACAGCGAATCGCTAAGGAAGACGTTAGACCCCATAATCTAACAAGCTCCCCCTAGCAACACCCAGGAGATTCGAACCCGCAACCTCGTTCTGATACTAGATTGTAGGATCAAGCCCCAACCGTTGTGCTAAAAGTTCAAGCTGGTAGCGAAGACGAATTGTATTTCCTTATGGCGTTCCAGAACCTCACATCTATAAGTGCTGTGGGCGGGCCTGAGGGACTTCGCACATGGACCCCATAATCCATGCGGCGGGCTGGACTGTCAAGCACCGATGCCCTCCTGTGGATCCCATAATCCACGTGGGACATCGAATCCCTAAGGGAGACGTTGGACCCCATAATCCAACAGAGGTGACCCTTGCCAATGCTACCTTGATAGTGAGGAGGTGGGTGCAACCACAAAACGAGGCGATCACGGCGATGACTCGTGGGGAAGAGGGTCTTCAGGGCACCATGCGAGGACGAGGCCCTTCTTGGGCTCCTCAAGCACGAGGGAGTGAATGGTGGCAAAGTTACAGGAGAAGGAGAAGGGCAGGTGGGCGAGGAGCACTGCACAAATGATGTTAATCTTCTCAATGGTAAGGGGGTCAAGCGTATGGTGCGAGGTTTGGCAGAGATGGTCGGGCTTGGTGGGAAAAGGTTCTCGATGGAGGAGGCGGCAGTGTCGAGAGGTTGGGGCATGGGCTGGGCGATCTCCGACGAGGAGTGTTGAATGCAAGTCTTGGAGGAGGTGCACCAAGGGGAGAAGATGGACTAGTTGATGAGATCAGAGGAGGAGCTACTAGTTGGGGGGGGAGGTGGAGCCAATCAGCCAAGAGTGGGCTAGGGAGAGCATGAGGAGGACCTCGCATGGGAAGGAAGACAAACTAGAGATGGGAGATGGTGACCGTCCATGATCTTTCTCTCTCTATCTACTATCTAAGAGTTAGCTTAGGGTTTTTTTGTTTGGGATTTTTGCATAAACCCCCCTATAAATAGGGACATACAGCATGGGTTGATTTGTCGAGGTGGGAGGAGGGGGGGAGGGTGGCTGCCAAGGGTGAGGGAGAGGGGTTGCTGTAACTTGGATGGGGAGTAGGGCTGTCAATGGGTCGGGCCGACTCGATATGTCCGCGGCCTTGGCCTAATTTTGGGTGGGGCGTAAGGCCTTTTTCCGGCCCGCGGGTCCTTAGTCGGGCTTGCCCGACCCGATTAGGCCCGCAGGCAGAGCTTGGGTTTTGGGTTCGACCTGCGGGTCGGCCCGACTCGTTCTCTTTTTTTTTCTCTCTTCAAAATTTTAAAACTACTTAATTAAAATTACGTTATTTTACTTGATTATAAAATTAGAAACTATTTTCAAATATATTATGTAATTAACATCAAAACTCTAATTATTTTAGTGAGATTATAAATTTTATATTAATGAATATATTAATATTTATTTATTTTTATTTTTTATTTAAGTTATCGGGGTAGGCGGTGCCTTAGTCGAGTTTTATATTTTTTTAATAATGTTGGGCTCGGCCCGACCCAGCCTGACATAACTAGGCCTGAGTCAGACTCGAACTTTAATATTGATAAGTTAGACCCAGGTCGGGCAGACCTAAACCCGAGCAGGACCCGGTCCATTGACAGCCCTAATGGGGGGTCACTAGGATATGGGAAGTCGGGGTGGGGAAAGGGGGCCATCAAGATGTGGATGGGAGGGGGGGAAGAGGTCGCGTGAGAGAGGGCGGATGGTCATCGAGATGGGGGGAAGGAGGGTGGTTGGATGTGGGAAAGGGGGGGGGGGACTACTAGTGGTGGAGGAGAAAGGCCGTCACGGTGTTCTATATTTCTATATGAGTAAAGATAATTTAGAAATTTTAATATTTTAGTGATATATTTTATAAAATTTTAGTTTTTTTTGATAGTCTAGAATTGAAAGGTATAATTGTAAACACTTAAAATACATCAAAGATATTTTTGATAATAAATCTAAATAAAAAATTTATCTGACAAAATTTATATTTATAGAGGATATATGAAAATCTCTTTTTATTTGTTTACTCCTATTTAACTATAATCGTAGTTGGATTAAAAATTATAGATTATAATATTTTTTTAGAAAATCCTGGAATTAGGGGTTTCGTGTAATGCTCTAAAATGGACTCCTGGTCCTGGTTCAGTGCATGGATGTCCTCTTTCACGTCCCGGGCTTGGCGCCATTTCCAGGCTGCTTCTCCCCTTCCCTGCTTGCTGCCTTCTCCTCGCCCTTCCCCCCTTCTTCCCCCGCGAAGCCGGAACACTCCCCCCCCCCCAAATTCTTTCCGCAAGATCTGCGCTCTCCAGTCCCCATGGCTCTCCTCCCCTCGTCCACCTGTAAAACCCTAACCATTTCCTCCTCCTCCCTCTTCCTCGAATCCTACCGCTCCTTCTCCTGCCTCTCCCCTCAGTCCTCCTTCCCTCCTCCCCCCGTCGTCGGTATCCTTTCCTCGGGTTCTCCCCTCCCACCGACCCCGCCGGGCCTCCCCCACCACAAGCTCATCCCCGGCACCCGCTTCGTCGTGGACGGCTTCCGCTCCCCCGGTGACTTCTCCGTCTCCTACTTCCTCTCCCATTTCCACGCCGACCACTACGCCGGCCTCGGCTCCGCCTGGTGCCGGGGCCTCGTCTACTGCTCCGAGGTCACCGCCCGCCTCCTCGTCGAGGCCCTCGGCGTATCCCCGCTGTTCGTGGTCGCGCTGGCCCTCGGGGAGAGCGTCCGGATAGACGGCTGCGACGTGACGGCCATCGAGGCGAACCACTGCCCCGGCGCCGTCCAGTTTCTGTTCGATGTCCTCGGGGGCGAGAGGCGGCGGCGTGAGAAGTACGTCCACACGGGGGATTTCCGGTACAGCGAGTCCATGAAGTCGGACCCAGCTCTCCGCGGATTCGTGGGGGCGGACGCCGTGTTCTTGGATACAACATACTGCAATCCGAGGTTTTCGTTTCCGTCCCAAGATGAATCGGTAGGGTACATTGTGAATACTATAGAGAAGAGCATGGTTAGGGAGTTTTCTGCGGATTCTGTCCTGTTCCTTATTGCTACTTATGTTGTCGGGAAGGAGAAGATCTTGCTGGAGATTTCTCGGCGACTGAAGTGCGCGTTGCATGTTGACTGTAGGAAAATGGGGATTCTGCGTGTTTTAGGGTTTGGAGAGCCGGAGTTCTTCACAGAGGTTGCCTCATCTAGCCACGTTCACGTGATTGGCTGGAACCTGTTGGGTGACACTTGGCCATATTTCCGGCCCAACTTTTTGAAAATGAAGGAGATTATGGTGGAGAAAGGGTATTCAAAGGCTGTGGGCTTTGTTCCTAGTGGATGGATGTATAAGAAAAATGACGTTGGCTTTCCTGTGAGGATTAAGGAGTCACTTGAGATCCATCTTGTCCCGTACAGTGAACACTCTAGCTACGAGGAACTGCGGGAGTATGTTAGATTCCTGAGGCCCAAACGTGTTATTCCAACAGTGGGAAATGATGCATCAAAGCTTGGCACTAAGCATGCTCTTGCAGTTCAGAAGCATTTTACTGGTTTGGTTGATGAGACAGCAAGCAAGAAGGACTTCTTGATGGGCTTCCTCCATGAGCCCGAGGATGGCAATGGAAGAGACATTGTAATCAATGCAAATGGTTGTGAATCATGTGATGATGTAATCAACGAGAACAGTCCATGCTTGGATTCAAATGCATTGAGCAATGAGGAACTGGAAAGAGCTGTACAAGAATTGCGTGAATGTTTGCCTTCATGGGTGACCCAGGATCAGATTCTGTGTCTGCTAGAGAATTCAAGTTGGGACATAGTTGAAGCAGTTTCAGAATTTTATGAACATGAAACAGAACTTCACAGGCAATCAAATTCGTGCATTCTGTCAACTTCTAGCCCACAGACATGCTCTCCTAATTTTTCAAATTTGCGTCCTGCACTGGAGTCTAGTCAGGAAGATTGTGACTGTGATAAAAGAACTTTCTCTGGTCAGGAACACCCTGACCGTGGCAAAACAACTTTCTCTGGTCGGAACAAGAAATCCACTGGAAGGGAACTGGTTTCAGTGAAAACCATTTCTCGTTGCAGAAGAGGCACCACAACTAGCAACAAGGCAAAAAAGAAAGGAAAACCAAGCTCTAAGTTGGAGCTAAGTGGATTTAAGCAATCTACAATTACAAACTTTTTTGGGAAAAATGCATCTACCTCTTCTCATGACAGAGCATCTGCTTCTACAAATATTGAGGGGCACACTGCTGATCAGATAATGTTACAAGCTGATGCTGGAAATGACTTGGGTCAGTTTCTCCAGATAATTGATGGAGGTTTGACAAGAAACACTGCATCTGCTTTGTTGGAGAAGACAAGGGGAAATGTTAATGAGGCACTTGATCTTTATTATACAGGTTCCATCAGTGTAACTGGCGATGATGAGATGTCATTGTGCAGCACCGAGGTTAATGAAAAAGATGATATTACTATCCGCCATACTGTCAATGAAAATGATTTTTTTTGATCTGCCATACTGACAATGAAAATAATTCTTTGAAGGGAAGTACCAATTTGTCTGCTTTCTCTGTCAAGGAGACTTCAACAGAGGAAGGAATTGGTACCTTTGTGTCTTTGCCGCTTGAAAAGTATTCCCCTGTTGAACATGGTATTTTGTGTTTTTCCTTTTTTCAATTGCCAACCTAGGGAGTCATCTAGAGTTATGGCATGCCTTTAGCCGTTTCGCACAGAGGTTTGATGCTGCAAAATTCCCTTTACAGCATGCTGGGAGGCTGGGCAGCCTGCACCCTACATACACCTAGCACGCACATTTGATATGGTTGAAAAAGAGAAAGGTAGAATAAAGACAACTAATATGTTGTGCAATATGTTCAGAAGGTGAACTTATTCTGTTTGTTTTTTATTTCTCCATCTAGTTATGTTTAGCACCATAGTATTTTTAGGCAAAACATTCATTTGCTCACATTTTCATCAGCTTGCTTGCCTTGTCACCAGAAGACGTGCTGCCTGCTGTTTATCTGTGTACAAATAAAATTGCTCCAGACCATGAAAACATGGTTAGATTGCTAAGCTTAACCTTGTGGTTGCACCAACTGAAATTCTTTTACTATTTAGCCATGTTCTACCTTTCAACTTAATTCTTCATTACAGTTCACTATACTTTACATGAACATTGTTCTTTTCATCTGTCTAGAATTCCAAACTGTTCTCTTCACTAAGGTTGACTGTTCTGTATTAAAATAGATTTGGGATTTAAAAAAAAAGAGTCTACATGCGGATGCACATGAGTTCGATCAGTTGTGGTTGCACCAACTGAAATTATTTTACTATTTAGCCATGTTCTACCTTTCAACTTAATTCTTCATTACAGTTCACTATACTTTACATGAACATTGTTCTTTTCATCTGTCTAGAATTCCAAACTGTTCTCTTCACTAAGGTTGGCTGTTCTGTATTAAAATAGATTTGGGATTTGAAAAAAAAGAGTCTACATGCGGATGCACATGAGTTCGATCAGGTTAGAAGCATTGACTTGTGCCAATTCATGTTGACCTACTTTGGAGTTGGGACTCATAAAGTTGAAGAACTAAGTTGACTCATTCGATATTTTTTTTTTTAAGGAAAAGTGGATTGTACCACTAATTTTATTAAAAGTAAAGAGAGCTGATACAGTTAAGAAAAGGAGGAGAGGTTCCTCCTAAAAAGAAAAATAAAATTACATAACAGAGAGAAGGGATACAGAAAATATCTTTTTTTTTCCAGTCATCCACAGAAAGCTGGGGAATAAATCTGCTCCTTTGATGCAAAACTTGAAGAGCAGAAATATTATCAACACAAAGTCTACTTCCCTGAAAAGTAACGTCACTGTGCTCTTTCCAAATGCTTCAACAGATAGCGTGTGGTAGAATATGAAGTATTTTAGACCGTTGCCACCTGTAATCTGAAAGCTATATAGTCCTGGCACATTTCTTCAAATGTATAAATTTTGCGATGCACATTGGCAAGGGTGCCAAAGATTTGCCAACTCTCCCTTCTGAACTGGCAGCCTATGAAAAGGTGGTCAACATCTTCTAGAGAAAGTCCAAGACACAAAGGTCATTACTGTTCATAGACCACTTCCTCCTATATACATTAATGACAAGTCTATGTTGAAAAGCCAACCACATAAAAGCTCACACTTTGATCGGGATTTTGACTTTCCATTATTCCTGATACTTCTACTACCTTTGCATATGTCTCTGAGTATGAGACTATGAGTACTTAACAGAAAAATCCCATTATTCTTCATACAAATCATTTGATCTTGCATCTCAGGGATTATACTGACTCCATTTAGCGTCTGCAGAAGTGAAAGAAATTCTGTCTCCTCTGCTTCCCTGAGGTTTCTTCTTAAAATGAGATTCCAGTGTAGAGGATCCTCGGAAAGAGTAACTTTGCTTAGCAGTCTGCCATTTAACCACAGCTAAATGAAATATGAGTGGGAACATTTTTTCAAGGGGTCATCCAGCCATTGATTATGCCAAAATGAAGTATGCTCACCATCACCAGTTCTTATCTGGAGCAACTGTTGAACCTATTTCCCAGCAAATGTAATGCCTTTTCAAAAAGGGCTAATGTAAGAAATAATCCCTAAAAAGGGTTAACCTAAGAAATAATCCCTGTTTGTAAGTAGAACTTGTGTTCCCTATTATAGTGCTTCTGCCACATGATGTCCTTCCAAAGTATGTGATCATTGGAAACCAGCTCTTACAGCCACTTCCCGAGCAGTGCAAGGTTCATGATATGTAAGTTCTTGATTCCCAATCCCCCATTTTTTTCAAGGGCCTACAAACCAGCATCTACTTGACTTGTGGAATGCCTTTTGTATTGTGATTATTACCTCCCCACAGAAACTGTCTCCTGATTCTATCCAGTTGCTTTATCACCCCTTGGGGTATGATAAAAATAGAAAAACAATGAAATTGGATTGTGGATTGTTTCGGCCGTGGAATTAGATGGGAAAGGAGTTCATTTATTGAACAAGAATACGCACGTGCATTATTAATTCCACAATTTTGAGTTTATCAGACGATTTAGAGTTCGGGTGTTGGACATTTTTCCACCGACCGCAGTCAGTGTTTATTTACATCAACATAAAGTCCGAACATCTTTGTTTAAATGCCAAAGAAGTCATCAACCTTCACAATATCAGTTGTCATATTGAGGGTGCAACGACAGTTGTAGCAGCATGCTTCTTAGAAGGATGAGGGTACTTATGCCATAGTGAGGGTATAAAGGTAATTTGGTTCAGGTTAGGGCCGGCCTTCAAGGATTGGGGAGGTTTCGTGAATTTTGTATAAGTGGAAGGCCATCTCTTGATTTGGCATTATTCGAAGGATCACTTGCGATTGGGTAGGCATAGGGGTGTATCTGTAGTTTTATATTGGCCAGGGGTTTATTTATAGTTTGACACTGGTTAGGACTTCCATGTAGTTTGGTACTGGCAAAGGTTTAGGTGCAATTTGATACTAGCGAGGGTTTATGCGCAGGTTGGTAATGGCTGGAGTTTATGTGTAGTTTGGTACTAGTGAGGTTTTGTGCGTAGTTTGGTATTGGCGAGGGTTTGTGTGCAGTTTGGCATTGCCTGGGACTTGATTGCATCGACTCTCATCTTAGTCATTCGCCCTGGGCGGTCATCTCCATTAGCCCGCCAGGTCACCGACGGGGATTTGGTTTTGGACTTCATCTCGACCGAACTATTGGAGCTCGAAGATGACCGCTGTCGGTGCCTTCGGATGGATACCTTGAGCGCACTGCCACGAGGCGGAATCCATGCACAAGACTTCCATACATCATAAGGGTACTACACAATTATCGAAATCTCATGATATTTTTGCAAACCTTGGACATTTCTATGAAATATAAAGTATATAGGACTTTGTAAGACTTTTCGGCAAATTGCGGCCTTTTCTAGGACTTCCTTGCAAAAGTACAGGACACATGCAATTTACAGAAGTTAAAGGAAGACATTTCCGCAATTACACAACTTTACAAAGGTTTTTTTATAAATTTAGGGTGTTGTTTTTGTAATTTCTGACTAATTCAAAAAATTACATCGTTTTCTCCTCTGAAATTACAATGAAAATACACAAGTGGAGGTGAAATTGCTTAAGTGCCGTGACAAGGGCATTTTTGTAACATTCCCTTGTTTCAAAGCATAAAATTAAGCAAAGCCTTAGGCAAAGCCTTAGAGCGTTCCAAGGGTTGCTCCCGTGCTCCGAGTGGGCCTTTACGTGCGATTGTTGCGTCTCTCGTATGCTTGTTCGTTCTTGTCCCCCTGTCCCTTGGGATCCGAGGGTATTTATAGGGTTAGGATGGGGGAGGACCTGTCCGGACTTGGTAGGCTCTATGGGAGACCTACTTGGACCCGGTAGGTGCCATGGAATGCCTACTTGGATTGGGTAGGTGTCATGGCATGCCTACCTGGACCGGGTAGGGGGCGCGGGAGGCCTACCTGATCAGGGTAGGTCTCACGGAGGCCTACCAAGACCAGGTAGGCTCTGCGGGAAGCCTACCTGGTCCAGGGTGACCGGGTGAGGTGGAGAGAGGGGGCGGCCCTATAAAAGGGCCCCCATTTTTTATTCTTTTATGTTTTTTTGTGCCTTTGCCACGTGAAATAGAAAAGGATGCCTCCGGGATTGCTTCCTGCTCCGTTTCTTGGACTTATTCCTTGCCGCTTCTCGTCGGGGGAGGCTTCACTCTCCGTGGATTGCTTCCGCTCCTAGCTTGACCACTCCGTAAGTGCGGCAAGATATTCTTTTGATTGCCTACTTGTTGCGAAGTCATGTTTCTTCATGTCGTAAAACACGGCGGGGGTTCTCGAGGCTTGCATTCGACCTGCCCTCATGACGGCATTGGCCTTGTGCCATCTTCTTAGCCTTCATGAGGTTAATTTATTTTTTATTTGTCTTGATTAATTCAAGAAAAATAACGGGTCTGACAAATGTCCCCCTTGGGACGTCCGTCGGAGTCGGGGATGACGGCGGGCGACCCGTGCACTTCTTAATTTTCTGCATTCTCCCAAGTCTTGTTAAGATGATGAGAGTTTTTCTTAACTTGTTCTGTTGACGTTTCTCGTCTTACCTAAATTTCCCCCCTTTTTAGCGGACTTCTCGTCATGGCCCATTTTGGTGGGGATCGTCATGCCCGAGGGCCAAGAGCTGATGGAACGAGACTAGAGGAAGGGTTCCCATGCTATCCGGATTGATAAGCCGATGCCGTTACTTGGCCCTCCCCCAATCACCCACGAGAATTTTGATTCCGTGGACCATGTCTTACTTGGGTTGCAGAAAGGCCCGTGGTCGAGGCTGCCGACGATGAAGGAATTGTGGACTTGGTCTGCATTTCTTGAGAGAACGAAATCTATTCATATGATCACTCAGACAGGGATTCTTGACAGTTCCCACTGGATAGGCATCTTTTTACCTTTATTCAGAGCGACGTCCCAGCTGGTATGGAGATCGACGACCTGCACTTGCCGGAGGAGCGTTGCCGTCTCGAGAGGGCCATCTTGCAGGGTCAGGACAGCACGACAAACACTTGTGCCTTGTCGTATCCGTGCTATTCTGAGTAAGGCTGTCAATGGGCCGGGCTGGCCCGCTAGGCCCGTGGGCCCGGCCCGATTTCAGGTCGGGCCGCAAGGCCCTTTCGACCGGTGGATCCTTAGTCGGGCCTAAAAGTCTGACCCGACTAGGTCACGAGTTAGGCTTGGGTTTTGAGTTCGGCTCGTAGGTCGGCCTGACCCGTTCTCTCTTTTTCTCTCTCTTTGAATTTTAAAAATGACTTAGTTAAAATTATGTTTTTTTGCTTAGAAAAATTTTAAACTCTCTTTTTAAACAAATTAAGTAATTAACATCAAAAACTCAAATTAATTTAGTGAGATTATAAGTATTATGTTATTAAATAAATTATTTTTTATTTTTTTATTTTATTTAAGTTTTCGGGCCAAGTCAGACCTTAGTCGGCTTTACATTTTTGTAAAAGTGTCAGCCCCGACCCGACCCGACATAACTCGGGCCCGCGCCAAGCTCGGTTTTTAATATTGATGAGTTGGGCTTGGGTCGGGCCGACCTAAGCCATGCCCGGGCCTGGTCCATTGACAACCCTAATTCTGAGGACTACCCACGGCAACCACAATTCCCCAGCAAGGATTCCTTGGGTTTCTTCAGTGAGCACGAGAGAAGGTGCGGGTTGCACCTTTACGTCCAACTGCCTGGGATATATATGGACACCATCGAGCTGCACATGATTCAATTGAGGGTATGATCTGCACTCTCTTTAGCTTGGATTTCATCGAGGACGGCTATGATTACCAGTGTGTGGTTGATGACATTTTACGACAGACAATGCTGAGTTGGTATGGTAAATGGTTTGTGATTTCTTCACACAATCACACTACTTCCACCATGGAGCCACTGAATAGTTAATAGGTGTTCTCCACTTTTATAGAGTACCTTTGGAGAGAGCGCGGATCTAGCATGTCGTGCTGCATTGTATAATTATCCTTGCCACACTGTACTGCTGCCAGTTTTAGCGAAGAGATTCAATCGCCACTGGAATATTTTGACTGCCGAATGTGAGACGACCTTAGATCTATGGGCCTTCCACTGTATTTCTGGCTTGCCCATTGTCGGTCGTGCTTATGAAGAAGTGGCCCTTGATGACTTGCACCGCAACCATTCCGACGGTGAAGGGCGATATCGGGTGCCACTTTGCTACCATTTGTTGATGAAGACTTGGAGAGGCTGGTCTTGTGTCGGTGTTAGAGGTAATTTTTTATCATCTAAAAAGAAAATTACCTTAGGTCTCCCCCTCTTCCTTTCCTCAACTTTGCTACGTTACTTGGGAGATTAAGGAAGGTGAATTTGCTACCTCAATTGGGGGTTTAACGAGGCCTTTAAGGAAGGTGTTAACCACTCGATGTATGATATGGGGGAGGTGAAAGAGCACTTAGTCTCACCACTGGAAAGTAAAGTGATTGGAACCCATTGGGGGGGGCTTCGAGGGAGGTGATCGGACCCCTCTATCCCCTCTGGGATGAATTAACATTTAAGTGGTGAATTGAAATGGCCCCTCCTCAACATGAAATGGGCTGTAAAGGGCCCCTCCTCTGGGATAAATCAACATGAAATGGGCCGGGGTGAAGTCCAGTTCACTCACAACCCTCTAGCGAAGCAGTCTCAACATGAAATGTGCCTCATCCCTCCTAGTTCGGCCCTTCAGCGAAGCAATCCCCTCCAGGGTGAATTGTTAACACCGTTCCCTCTGGGGTGAACCCCAGGCCAGGGTGAATTAACACCCAGTTGGGCCCTCAGGGGCGAAGTAACTAGTGAAGTGAAGTCCAGGCCCCTCTGGGGTGAACAAGGGTGCATGCCCCACGGTCCTCTCCGGGGTGAACCCCAAGCTGTGGTGAATCAACACCCAGTCCGGGGTGAAGTCCCTCTGCGGTGAAAATGGACAGTTTGAGAACGCCTCTGAGGTGACACCTAGTCCGGGGTGAAATGGGCTTCACAATCCTTCTGGGGTGAAATACGCCTCACAGCCATGTTCGGGGTGAACTGTAGCGAAGGCAACCCCTTGGGTGAAATGAACACCTAGTCGCCTCACAAAATACCCCCCCTCCGGGGTGAACCACAGTTAACAACCCCTCCTCCGAGGTGAATTGCAAACCAGAACCCCTCTAGACAGTCAGCAAGGAACTCCAGGGTGAAATGGAGGTGGCTGTCGAGGCGAAATGAAGGTGGAGGAGGAGGTGGTAACCCCTCTCAAAGCCCCCCCCCCCCCAACCTTCATTGGCAATGGTGAGCCTAAGTGATTTATCACCTCCCTTCATGTGTTTAAAACTCTGAAAAAGGTAGGAGGAACTCGTGTGACGTCGGTGTGAAATGACCCAGTGGAGTGGGCGTGACCCCGGTAGGGCCCACTTAGGTTCAAATGACCCCGGTGGGACCCACCTGGGGTCAAATGACCTCGGTGGGCCCCATCGAGGTCAAATGGACCTCCGTGAGCTCATTTGACCCTGGTGGAGCCCAATGGGGTCGAATGAACCCCCTCGGGGTAATTCGACCCCGATGGCCCCCATTTGACCCCAGTGACCCCTTTTTCTCTTCTCTATCAAAAAAAAAGGGAGAAAAATTGAGAGACACCCACCTTGTCAAGGTGGGGTGCAAAGCTTGACCCACCTTGTCAAGGTGAGGTTCAAAACTTAACCCACCTTGTCAGGGTGGGTCCAACACCTTCTATATATATCCCATGGGTTTAGAAGGACGGGACACACACATGAAGAGAGAGAGAAGATACGAAATGTACACGGGAAGACGTACGAAAGACACTTGGAGCTCGAGATTTGTTCTTTGTTCGGCCCATTTTGGGGTATGAAAATATAAATATCCCTGGGCCTTGCATTTATGCCCCCAACGGCTATGTATTCTTTTGTACGACTCACCCTTGGGTATTAATAAATAAATATCTCGGGTCTTGCATTCACGCCCTTAGTGGCTATGCATGGTTGTTTTCTATGTCTTTGGGTGGCAGAGTAATGTAATCTCTCAAACCAATGGAGAATTACATAAATACCCTTTCTAAGTCGCAAAAACCCACAAGTCCTATAATTACAGTTATACTCTGCAAGTTTCTCAAATTGTGGCTATGCCCCTACATCTCGCGTTTATGCGGAAATTCATTGTATAGTTGACAATCTATCGACCACTCTTTGTATTCACACAAATTATGAATACATCATCAATGTTTGTGCGTATTTGTGTTATTGCATACAAACCATGGTTGCCGACAAAATTGCATATATGCCCTACCTGGCTAGGGTGGTCATGTGTACACTTCTTTCCAGTAACAAATTTGTTCTCACACTCGTGAGTACTACCTAACTATGTTCACACTTGGGTGTTGCTAAACCCTCACCAGTGGCTTCCGGAGAGAAAATTATCAAAATATCCCTGGAGACCAAAAATGGCCAAATAACCTCCGAACCTTCTAGAAATTGCCCGAGTGTCTCTGGAACGCAGAGTGAGTGGCCAACCACTCACCCAGCCCAGAAATTGCACAATGCCCTTGGTCTAGTCTCATATTACCAAAATATCCCTAGAACCCACAAAATTATCAAAATACCTCTAGGATCAAGAAACGGTCAGGATGCCTTAATATGTCTCTGGCCTCCCGTAAATCACCCCTAGGGTTTTGTGGCAGCATCGGGTCTCGCTGGAGGTTGACCCTATTGGCTGCTCTTCAATTTCTTGACAGGTAAGCTGTCTAACTTAGTTTCCTCCAGTCCCTTGGGACTGGTTGACAAGGTTTGGTGAGGGTAACATTAGGATTTCTTCTTCTCCCTCCTTAGATATGCCAAACTTTGCTTCCGTATTCGCTTGACCATTGGTTGGAGGCACCAACCCTACTTTGTTGACTGCGCAGTACACTTGGAACTCTTCCTCTTGATCATTCTCAAGTCCCCTTGTATCTTTGCTAGAGAAGGGAGGTTACCCCTGGACTTGTGAGGGATACCACAATTGGTGGAAGTATTCACATCGGGCCGGCTCTTATATCTGGGGAATTTGTTGCTTTTTGCACATCTCTTTGATATATTGCGGTATATTGTCTGTCTCTTGGACTGCCTCTGGAGCATTATTAGCTGAAGTGGCCCAACCGAAGTCATCCTCCAGTGGACTATGTGGGACTAGGTCTTCTTTGTAGAAGATGATGGGTTTGTCCCGGTTGACCACCTTCTTATCTCTTCTTCTCCTTTGATAGGTGACTACGAAGGTTTTCAATTGTTCTACCTTGTGCTCCTCTCTTACAAATAGGAGTTACATGTATTCTGGCAGCAAAGAGATGCCCTTGCCAATGACTTGGCTGATAAGGTTGGCCTAGAAGTTAATGCTTCGTCATTCGGGACAAGATGATTTGGACCTGCTTTTAAGGCTCAATCTATGCAGCTCCACTTTTTCTTCATCCACTTCGAAGAGTTTGTCTTCATCTTCTTTAGAGAGTCGACCATTATTTTTGCCATTGCAGGGTGGTGATAGGCAAGGCCCTATGAAGTAAAAGAATCATCTGCCTAGTTGCATGCATTTGGACTAAATGGAGCTTGGTCCACGAAGATGGGATGTTGCTCCTCATTCTTGGCATACTTGATCCACTGATGGAGAGTCGTAGGAACGACCCAATTTTCACGTAGCCAGGGTCTTCCGAGTAGCACCTTATATGATGTATTGGCATCTATGGTGTAGAATGTCACCTTCGTGGTGAAATCGCCAAGGAGCATCTCGACATTGACGAAGCCAAGGGCGTCCTCCATAATTTGGTTGAACCCTGAGATTTTGACTGCTTTGACTTTTTGCAGGTAAGGCATTAAGTGCAGAGATCTGAAGGTTTTCAAGGGCATAATGTTGATAGCCGCATCGACAACCACTGTGATCCGGTTTACTTCATGATCGTTGATTTTCTGTCTCATGTACAAAGGACGATTATGGCATGGAGAAGCTAATAACATATCCGTCTCTGAGAAAGTGACGCTCGATGCACATGCCTTGTAAGCTTGAGCTTGTAGTTCAACAACATGGGTGTTGGACCTTGAAAATTTATGGCATTTTTTTGATATTTTTCAGAGAAAAATATTTATGTAAATCCTGTTCATCATGCGACAACATAAATCGGTGTAAAATCGTGGTTGT
Organism: Amorphophallus konjac; assembly: GCA_022559845.1. Lineage (NCBI taxonomy): Eukaryota > Viridiplantae > Streptophyta > Magnoliopsida > Alismatales > Araceae > Amorphophallus > Amorphophallus konjac. Next base: position 13,084,775 of record CM040122.1, on the reverse strand, counting down.
TCTATGCTTGGACAATTTTAATAGTCTCGAGATTTACGAGGTGGAACTATTTTCATAAATCCGCTGTGTTTTACTGCACGGGAATTCTGACAAACACTTGGTGGGGGCGGCCAAAGCCACATACTCACGCAACAAAAACGACAAAAGGTGAAGGCTTCATACTTTTACATACTATTTCCGACAAGCTGAGGTGTAATCCATGCGCTTCGAAGTCTTGGGACAGCAAGACAACGTCAAGGAACAATAAAAAAGACAAATAATGGAAGAAGACAAAAATCCCTGGCTCTATGGGCCCAGCTCCCTGGGCTCCACCTCCCCCTCTTCCTTCTCTCTCTGGGTTGGTTCAGGCCAGGGAGGAGGACCCCTAGTTGTATAGACCGGGGGAGCCTCCCCCGGCTGTGTAGATTGGGGAAGGTCCCCCGGTCGCGCACACCGGGGGTACCCCTGGTGGTACAGATTGGGGTTTCTCTCCCCCCGGTCACTTCAACCTGGGGTATTTCCCTCGGCCACTCCAATCGGGGGTGCCCCCCCCGGTCACTTCAATCGGGGGTCTTTCCCTCGGCCACTCCAACTGGGGGTGCCTCCCCTCTCTCCCTTTTTCCTGTACGTAGTAAAAAAAAAGAGAAGAAGAAATTAAGAAGAGAAAAGAAAATAAAAGGGAAGAAGGAAAGATAAGAAGGAGAATCTTACCTCCACCACAAGTCACCGGGAGTCCTCTTCCAAAGTAATTAATATGTGTTCAATGCATCGGGGGGATGCACCCTCACTTGACACCCTCCGACCACTATAAAAGGAGACCACTATAAAAGGAAGAGGTTGGCCGCACTCGGGAGGATCTAGCAAGAACATGAAGGAGCTACGCAAGGAGCATTTGGAGCTCTTGAAGGCCTTCACGGCCTTGAAGTCCCGAGGGTTTGAAGATATGAAGACTTTTGTTATTTGCAAAAATCCACAATGGATATATGCACACAAATGCCTCTTCAATCATGTGAATTGCCGTAAGAAAATGTCTGAAAATCAGGGTTGAAAGGAGGGGAGGCGTCTATCTTTTCCGCTCTCTCTTGCGCACATACAAAGGCAAAGGAGAAGAAAGAAAGAAGACTTACATCCACCATCATGCAATGATGGACCAATTGGGATGAAATTTGAAATCAATGGTCGGATGTCGATCTAGAGCAAAACCAACGGTCAGATTTTGACCACATTCAAATTTAATTGCCGGATCGAGACCATGAATCGATCCAACGATTAAATCTTGACCCAAAGCAGATTCAACGGTCAGATCTCAACGAAGCACAAATTAGATGGCTAGAGCATGACCAGAAGCAGATCTGACGGACTGATAGTGATCATCTTGGCGATCCAACGGTCCGATCGTGATGGGGTTCAAATGTAACCGTCCGATCAGAGGACAAAAGCAAATGCAATGACCTGATCAGGACAGAAGTATATTCAAAGGTCCAAATACAGATTGAAGCAAATTCAAAGGGTCTTGTTGCATCCAGATATAATCTCAAATACTTGATTACATAATCGGGTCCATATATAAAGGTCTTGAAAGATCGATTGTAATTTTAATTACATATGTTTAGGGAAATAAGGTCATCAAATTTCTTTGCAAGAATATGTACCTGTAATGGGAGATCATCAAGGTCATTAATGTCACAACGGATGGAGGCAAAAGACATACTTTGACAGTTAATCAAAAGTGTTCGAACTTTATGCTGATGCAAATTAACATCGACTCCGGTCAGTGAGGAAAAGTCCAGTACACGAACCTTAATCGTCTAAGAAATCAATTGCACAAAATTAATAATATGCTAAAATATACATATATTTATCCAATAAATGGATATTTAAAAATTTTAATTTTTTTGGGCTTCATAGGCTTCAGGTTCTTGGAGTATTTTAATAAGAGTCTTCCTTAGCTCTTTGCTCTAGGCAATAGTCTCCCATTTTGTAATGGCTGTTGGGAACTGCTTCATATGCTGGACGATCTTGTTGTTGGCCTGGGCATGAGCCTCCTCCAGAGGAGGCAATACTTCTGCCAGGGTCTTCCGTGGATCGTCAAATTTCTCCTTTTCGGCGGACTGCTTAGCCTTGCCCTTGGAGTGTTGATCTGCCTCCTTTTGATCATTTGATACTTCCGGGAACAGTGGGGCCAAGGAGGACTTATCTCTTGATCAATAGGTTTGTCTTGGGCTGCTGGGTTAGCTCTTCTTCTTCATCAGAGGGGTCAATTTCATAAACATTGCCCCTTACTTTGACCTCGGGGATTGGACCATAGTCCTCCTCACGAAAGATTATGACTTTGTTGGGGTACACGAGAGCAATAGGCTCGGGAATGGGTGAATTGGGGTTTGACCCGCGGCTATGACCACATCTTCTGCCACGGCCTCGGCCCTTTTGTTTAGCTGCCCGCCGTTGATGGGCTGCCATAGCGGCTCTGTGCCTAGGCCGAGCCACTGCAATGCTACTCCCTTGGATGGCGTTGAGGTTTTTTGGCGGCAGAACTGCCACCATATTACAGGAGAAATTCTTCAGTATCTCTTCTAGATTTTCCACTGTGATCTCCTCAGGCTTGTAGAACAGAGTCAGTTCTTCTAGAATAGGGAACTGCTCGCCTTCCTCCATTTTCTGGACCATCTGTCGGATCCAACTTTTCAACCAAGCTTTCCGCTCGATCTCGTCCTAGGGAATGTATTCGTCCAAGGAGACGACCCTGATAGGCCAAGAGGGGACATACTCCTCTAACTCATTGATGAGCTTTTGTAGTCTTTGAAAAGGTGTCAAGTCCTTGGGAGCCTGCATGGCTGTCGCTTGCTTGGCCTATTTCTTCAGCCTCCTTTTGATATTCTTTTTTTTGTTCCTTTCTTGTTTTTTGGCTTCTGCTGCATCTCTCAGGGAAGGAGTGGCTAGCTCTGGGGCTGGAGCAAATGTGCCCCTTGGGTTATATCTTCTGTCCCGAGCTAGGATTCTAAAGGATTTGGGTTGAGAGCTTTTCTTCGTTGTGACTTCGGCCCAAGCCTCTTCTTATTGTCGTATCCGGAGGGTGGCATTGATTGCCTGTGTAGAGAATCCAACAGGACCAGAGGGAGAAGGGAAAAAGAGAAAAGGAGAGAGGAGATCGAACTGAAAAGGAGGCTGGCGGCCAAAAGACTCACTTAGGCTGGCAGCCGCCTTAGTCCCCTTCTTAAAAGATGTTAGGTTAGGTTAAGTCAGGGTTAACATGACTAAAATACCCTTGACTTAACCAGACCCAATACTGATACAACAATATAAAAACATAAGATCCATACCCAATAAGATCCAGACCCAATAAACAACCCGCAGCCCAACAAGGAAGAAAAGAAAGAAATCAGTTCCAAAACTACCCCTACAACTCTATTTTTCATTACAACTTGTTCAATTATCTCGGGCGGCAACTCCTGGTATTCGACCAGGCCAAGCCCGAAATCTTGAGGTGCTTGCGATGTCTTGGGCTTTTCTTTAGCTCGTGACCCGATTGTTTAGATTTGGGCTGGGGGTTCGCCTCCGGCTCTCCCAGCTTGGCCTTGCCTTTGTGGCCTTGCTCGGGGCTTTTAAGCTCACCTTGTTGGTTCTGCCTAGAGTTTTCACTCCCAGGCTTGCTTCGCTGGCTTGGTTTGGAGTATCCTCTCTCATGTCGCTGCTATGCATAGCTTCTTGCCGCGATCTCGCCTTCTTGGTTTTCTAAGGAGTCATGCTCAAGGAGCTGTTTCTTGCTTTCTCTTAGGGTTACTGTGGGATTTTTCCCACCCCGGTGATTTACTCGGCCTCTTTGGTAAGTCGTGTGTCTCGTGGGAGTGCTCGTCTCGCCAAGGTTATTGGCCAGGGGTTCCTGGCGTAACTTTCTTGCCAAAGAGGTTTGGCTGAGTAGTTCCTCAACAACCTTCCCGAAGTTGCTTTTCGTTGACGGCATACTCCCCGCATTGATTTTGCCTTGTTGGACGATTATGTCATTGTATTAGGTGTGCGACTCCTTGGTGGGTCGTACAACAAGATTTCCTTTCTTCCCAGGAGGATATTGAGCAGCTTCCTAGTGTCTTCTTTCGAAAAAGGAAGGGACTCCAGATCCTGTCACGTTCGCCAGTTTGGACGCCACAAAGTGGGTCTGGTTTGACTGGCTTCCTCTGCTTTAGGCTCGAGAGGAGTAGATGCCTTCGCAACATGAACCACATTGACTGAGTAGTGAACAGCATGGGCTGATTGATTCGACTTGTTCTAGGGGTGTGGGGCTGTGGAGGATCAACTAAGTAACCTTGCATTGTGATCAAACCATCTCGGATCATCTTTTCTACTTCATTCTTGAAGATATAGCAATCTTTGATTGTGTGGCGTAGTATGCGGTGATACATACAGTAGTTAGACTCGTTCACCTTATTTGCATCTGCAGAACTCCTCGGTTCCAGCAGGATCATGAGCATTTGCTTCATGCATAGCTTGAAAAGCTTCGTTGTGTGCTCCTTCTTGAAGGAGTAGGGTGTCTTCATGCACTCAACCAATGTGGTGACTGGCTCCTTGCCTTCAGACTTTAGGAGCTTTTCGCTGACTTCTGCTGCTAGGCCCTTCTGACATATAGTAATGGCATCTTCTTGAGCTGGAGAGTTGTCGCACCTCATGCTGAAGTCCCTTCAACGTTTGATGAAATCAATGGAGTTGTCTCCTATTTCTTTTGTCGGAGAGTGCAAAACTCCGTCAGGGATACTTGGCGCTCGGTCGTCTGAAAGTAGTCGAGGAACGTCTTTTGCATGTTTCTCCAATTGGTCACTGAATTAGGCTTCAGGCGGGAGTACCACTGAAAGGTAGTACCCACCAGAGAGGTGGCAAAATAATAGAGGAGGTAGGACTCATCCAAGGATAAGTCGCCTGTGGTCATAATGTAATAGGCCAGATGCTCGTGAGGAGACCCCTGCCCGTTGAACTTTTGTAGTTTAGGGTATTTCGAATACTCTGGAGGGACTTTCTTGAACTGGTGGTGGAGCGGGTGTGGCACACTGTATAGGTCAATAGTGACGATACCCTCGCCATACTGGGCAAACTGTCTCCATGATCCTCTTGATCATCTACCGTTGCACTATCAAACTTTCTGGCATTGGCGTGTTCGATGATTGGATGTTGGCCTCCCTTTGAGGAGTTTCAAATTCCGCTGCTGTCGGTATCTTCGTTGCTGTAGCTGAAGTGTTGAGAATAGCCGGCATACTTTGGGGAGCTTGCCCCTTCGCACGTGGCATCACCGCGGGTTGTGGCTGCTACAGCTCTCTCTCCCGCAACAAGTCTTGTAGAATGGCTGTTGCACCCGAAAATTATCTTAAATTAATTTAAGGAATTGTTGCTATGCAACGTTCGACGAGAAGCACGACGTATTGTCGACACCGTCGGACTACGGAGTACCTCCGTAATTCAGGGTCTCTCGACCCGACAATATTATGGTCGACGTCGCAACAAAAAGATTAGCGAGGAAGATTCATGCGTATACCGGTCAGAGTAGTCGAGCAAGTGTATCACACGGCACAGACGGGCGCAAAGGTTCCTCCCTATGCGGCGACGAACGGCCAAGACAAACAAACAATGCTCCTCCCACGAACGCGACGCTGTCACGCGGCGAAGGAGCGGTCTCCACGAGATATATAGCTCCGCCACAGCTCTCCTCCAATCCAGGACGACAAAAAGAGGGTGAAACGGCGTCCAGAGGGGTCAAACAGCGTCCGGGAAGGTCAAATGACCCCTCGGGGTTCGAAGCACGGAGGAGGAGGGGGCCGCGCGTTGCCCGGGAGACCAGCGGAGGGGCGCGCGACCCCGCTGGCCCCTTGGCGGGGTCTCGCGACCTCCCGGGGGCGCGCGCGACCCCGCCGGGGTCCGCCCACCCTCCGGGGTCCGGGCTTCCAAAAAAAAAAACAAATTAAAAAAAAGGATTTTTGGGCTACCTAGCGGGGTCATTCAGCCCTTTTTGGTGGCCAGAGGGGTCAAAATGACTTTTTGCCACCTCACCTTAACAGAATCGGGGCAAATTCGTTCATTTGACTCCTCTGGGCCCTCCCGCCTTCTATAAATAGACCCTAAGGGTCCAAGTGGAGACATGGACAGACAGCGAGACGCGGACAGCTACGTACGAGAAGCATCCGGAGAAGACTTGTTCTGTTTGTTTTGGCCCGTGAGGGGTAAGTCCCTGGGTCTTGTACATATGCCCCTACGGGGTATATTTGCAATTACGCCCCTCAGTGGGCCATGTCTGTAATTTTGCCCCTCAACGGGCCATGTTTGTAAGTCTTTACATCCCGGGATGACTAAGTCATGTAATTCTGCCCTTATAATGGTGAAATTACAAAAAAATGTCCTCCCCGAGACCGTAAAAGGCCAAAGTCCTGTAATTTGCAGTTATACCCTGCAATCTTTTGTAATTGGGACTACATCCCTATCTCCTGCTCTAACGAAGACTTTTGTACAGTCGACAACTCGTCGACAATCCATGTACTCACTGGAATTATAAAAGCATTCAGCATGCTCCATATACCTCCTTGGTGATAAATTATAAGAAAACCCCTATCTTTCACCAAATTGTGTATATACCCTTCCTTTAGCTAAATTGACAGAGGCATACTTTCTATGAAACCCTTTGTCATTCTTTTTGTCCAGGAGTGTCGTCAGCTCAGTCTCATACTCGGGTATCACTTTAAACCTAGGTCTAGGGTAGAAATTATCAAAATGCCCCTGCAACCTAAAAATAGCCTAGCAGCCTCCTAAAACCCTCCAGAAAGAGCCTCAGCACCTTGGGGAGTCAGGGACCCGGTCCTACTTCCGTTCCAGCCCAGAAATTTCAGAAATCCCCCTGGCTTGGGAAAATTACCAAAATACCCCTGGGGTGGTAAAATTACCGAAATACCCTAGGGGTCCAAAAAATTTCTCTCCACTTCAAAAATGTCTATGGCTTCCGCATATTTGCGTTTCTATTCCTAAATCTTAGGGTTTTGTTCAGGCCTAGCCCTAACCCTCTATTAACATGTTGGTGGTAAATGAGTGGTCATGGAGAGTCTCTCGAGTGAGCCTGCCCTCCACATCAGAACCTCTATAGAAGATTTTGGGATTTCTTTGACAGTTAAACAAAGGTGTTCGGACGTTAGGCCGATGTAAATCAACACTGATTACGGTCAGTGGGGAAAGGTCCAGCACTCGAACTCAAATCGTCTGATACTATGCGCACCCACGGAATAACCCTCTCTATGCAGAGGAGTGTCTCTTTTCAAAAAGAACATTTATTTTTCCTACGTAAAAATATTCCGTGTCTCACAATGGCCTTCAACCGTTGGTTTTCATGCTGTAGTTCTTCCATTGTGGTATCCTAGACATTGTCTCCCAGCTCATCATTGTTCTTTGGGTTCTCATTTTCACGACGCCACAGCTTTCTTCTGGTACCCCGTCAACATTATCTTGACCTTGTGGGTTGGAAGGGGTGACAGTATTGGGAAGCAGCATGACCTCGTTGTGCCGTAGCCCGTGATGGACGCAATTTCTTCGGAAGCAGTAGTGGCTCGTTCAAGTCATCCCGTGCTTCTTCTGGTTGTTTAACGTGTGAATACATTGACAGTACCATTAGTCACTTCTTCTTCTTCGGCTGCACTCCTGGACTTGCTGGTGCCCCCAGCCTGTCAAAGTCTGAGTCCCAAGGTGGGTGAGTCTCAACTGAGTGATTGGCTTCCCTTCGGCACGAGCCTGAAGGTGACGAGTGTCGGGGCCTTTTGTAAACCCCTTTCCGCTTTTGCCTGCAAGGGCGTGGAACTTCTACCTCCGAAGTCACTGAGGTTTCGTTTTGTTGCTGATCTGTCGAACCTCGAGCTTGGTGTAGGTCCAACATGTGGATGGGCTTCCCTGTCCTCGACCGCCTGATAGCCCGAGCTTCCTCCTTAGTGACCCAAACTTTCTTCATGTGGAGTTGGCGCTCCTCGACTGGATTGCCCCCTGACTCAAGCTTGGGGGTGCTGGAGTTGGACCGACGCCTTTGGCCCCGGTTTGCTACCGGAGCACCAGATTTCTTCAAACCCGCTTTGTCCTCTCACGTTTGTCGCACGGTTGAATGTGGTGATGATTGGGATGTACCTGTCCCTCGACAGAGTTGGCTCGCCTCCGTCTAGCCGAATACGAGGATTCTTGACAACGATAGTCTTGCCAGACTTGGAGATGGTCGTTGCGGGCTTCCTGCCTCTGTGGCCATTTCAGCGACGCCCTCGTTGAGTAGGAGCAGTGTCAATGCTGATGTGGTTGACTGAGAACACCCGGTCGATGGCGGTTTAGGGCGTGGTGCCCTTGGCAAGCACAGACGTGGGTGATCGTTTCTCGGCCACGGGGACGACGCCCAGAAAATAGGGTGAGCCGACAACTGTTGGGAAGTCACCGAATGCCAGGGGTGTTGCCAGGTATCTGAACCTGGCATGATTGGTGATAACTAGAGGGCCGTAAGTGACTGTCGTGGTGCCATTGCCTTGCTTGCTTGTTGCAACACGACACCCTCCTCTTCCTCTCCTGTAAGAAGGGAAAGGGCATCACGACCCTAGTAAAGGTGTGGATCTTCTTTGGCATAAAGAAAAAAAGGCGGGAAACGTCCCACCGGGCGTGCCCGTTTGTTTCGGCTGTGAAGTTAGATGGGAATTTGGAGGAGTTCATTTGTTGAACAAGAATGCACATGTGCATTATTAATTCCGCGAACTTGGGTTTATTAGACTATTCATGGTTCGGGGTGCTAGACATTTCCCCACCAACTGCGGTCGGTGTTTATTTATATCGGGATAAAGTGCAAACACCATTGTTTAACTGTCAAGGAAGTCATCAATCTTCACAATATCATTTGCGATATTGAGGGCGCAACGACAGTTGTACTAGCGTGCACCCTAGAAGGGATGAGGGTACTTATGCCATAGTGAGAGTATAAAGGTAATTTGGTTCAGGTTAGGGCTGGCCTTCAAAGATTGGGGCGGTTTTGTGAATTTGGCTTAAGTGGAAGGCCATCTCTGAATTTGGCATTTGGCATTAGTCGAGGGCTCACTTGCAGTTGGGTAGGCATAGGGGTGTATTTGCAGTTGGGTAGGCATAGGGGTGTATTTGCAGTTTTATACTGGCCATAGGTTTATTTGTAGTTTGGCACTGGCCGGGGCTTCCATGTAGTTTGATACTAGCAAAGGTTTAGGTGCAGTTTGATATTAGGGAGGGTTTATGTACAATTTGCTACTTGCAGGGGTTTATGCACAGCATGGTATCGGTTGGAGTTTGTGTAGTTTGGTACTGGCTGGTATTTATGTGCAGTTTGATACTGACGAGGGTTTGTGCATAGTTTGGTATTAGCGAGGGTTTGCGTGCAGTTTGGCACAGATTGGGACTTGGTTGCATCGACTCTTGTCTTAGTCGATCACCCTGGGCGTTCATCTCCATTAGCCCGTCAGGTCATTGATGGGGATTTGATTTTGGACTTAATGTCGACCGGACTACTTGAGGGCCAAGGTGATCGTTGTTGGTGCCTTTAGATGGATACCTTGAGCGGGAGCACATTGCCATGAGGCGGAATCTATACATGAGACTTCCATACATCATAGGGGTACTTACACAATTATTGAAAACTCGGAGTATTTTGCAAACCGTGGACATTTCTATGAAATACAAAGTATATAGGACTTCATAAGACTTTCTTGACAAATTGCAGCCTTTTACACAAGATTTAACATACCGGTTCGGTACGTGGCATACCGCACGTACCGGACAGTACCAGTCGGAGATTGGTACGGCCGATCTGTGGTACGCAATCAGTACGCTACTTATCTTTTTTAAATATTATGTATATTATTTTATATCAAATGTGTTTTCATAGGTAACTTGGTTTGAATGGCTTCTTTAAAACGTTGGGTTCCAAGTTCGAAACCTATAGGAGCACAATTTTACGTTTTTTTTTTTTGATTTTTTGATTATTTCCTTAAAAATTGAAGTCAAAAAATGATGACAATTATGATAATCGAACTCCCAACCTCTTCTTTACATTGCACTCTCTAACCAACCGAGTTATAAATAACTTTTTATCATATTTTACTATAACAGATATTTATAAAGTAGTGCTTCCTTCTTGGCACATGCTAGTACGGTATGGTATAATATCGTACCGTACCGGTAAAAGTTCGGTACGACCGGGTCGACAAACTTTGTTTTTACATGGCTTTCTTTCAAAAGCACATGACATATGTGCAATGTATAGAAGTTACAGGACATTTCTGCAATTACACGCTTTACACAGGTTTTCTTGTAAATTCAGGAGTGTTTTTGTAATGTCTAATTAATTCAGAAAACCACAAATACACAAGTGGGGGCGCTTAAGTGCCATGACAAGGGCATTTTTGTAACATACCCTCGCTTCAAAGCACAAAATTAAGTAAAGCCTTAGGCAAAGCCTTAGAGCGTTCCAAGGGTTGCTCTCGTGCTCCTAGTGGGCCTTCGCGTGCCCTTGTTGCATCTCCCGTATGCTTGTTCATTTGTGTCCCTCTATCGCTCGGGATCTTGGAGGGTATTTATAGGGCAAGGATGGGAGAGGATCTACTCGGACCTAGTAGGCTCAATGGGAGACTTACCCGGACTGGGTAGGTGCCATGGAAGGCCTACCGAGGCCGGGTAGGTGTCATGGCACGCCTACCCGGACCGGGTAAGGGGTGCGGAGCCCTACTCGGACCAGGTAGGCTTCACGGGAAGCCTACCTGGTCCGGGGTGATTCCTGGGTGACTGGTGAGGTGGAGAGAGGGGACGACCTTATAAAAGGGCCGCCATTTTTTATTCTTTCATCTTGTGCCTTGGCCATGTGGAGGAGAAAACGATGCCTCTGGGATTGCTTCGTGCTTCGTTTCTTTGACTTCTTCTCCTCCGTTTCTCGTCGGGGAGGCTCTACTCTCTGGGGATTGCTTCCGCTCCTAGCTCGGCCACTCCGTAAGTGCGGCGGGATATTCTTTTGATTGTCCACTTGCTGCGAACTCGTGTTTCTTCATGCCGCAAAACACAGCGGGGGCTCCCGGGGCTTGTATTCAACCCGCCCTCATGATGGCATTGGCCTTGTGCCATCTTCTTAGCCCTCATGAGTTTAATTTATTTTTTATTTGTCTCGATTAATTTGAGAAAAATAACGGGTTCAACATGCATAAAACGTAATTGAGCAGAGAAATTTTGCCTCCAAGTGATATGTCTTTTGCTTTCCACAGGTATTGCCACTCATTAATCTTTATCTGGTGATATTGAAGGGAGAGAACCAGATAAATGAAAGGAAAAGAGTCAATCTTTCACCCCAACTTTTCAGGAAAGTTTGCAATTTAGAAGCAGTAAGATTGATCCCAAGAATGGTACTTGTATCAAAATTAATCTTCATTCCTAAACATGTTTCAAGGATTTTTCAGTATGAAGAGGAGATATTGTAGTTGGAGGACACTGCTCTCAATAAATAAAAGGGTATCATCAGCATATTGGAGATGAATGATGCAGCAAGGAGTTTTGGACAATCTGAATACCTCTGATCCAACCTTGATTTTCTGCTACAGAGAACAGTTGGCTGAGCATATTGCTAATAACAGAAATAAGAGTGGAGAAAATGGGTGGCCCTGTCGAAGACCCCTGAAGCAATCGAAGAAACCATGAGCTCTGCCATGAAGGGTAACGGAGAATTTTGTGGTATTCACATAGTCTTGTAGCACCTGAGCAATTGATCTGGAGACTGATGCCTCTTCGGAATAGCCCATAAACATTTCTAGGAGACCTGGTCATAGGCTTTGTTGAAGTCAAGTTGGATGCCTAACCCTTTTTCCTTGTCCTTCTTAAGGACTCCTTCAAGTTGGCATGATTTTGTATGAGCTGGCTGATGTGTCAAACATTTTTACTAGTGGCAATTTTTGACAAAAAATAAAGCATCGAATTCTTTTTATCCTTGTTTTTGATGGGGGCTGTGATGAGCAAGGGAGGAGGTTTTTAGACTTTTTTGGAGATCTGGACTCACAAGTTCATGCATAAGATTTAAACAATTCTTAACCTGTGCTCTGTTTTTCAAAACCTTACCATGATTTTTTTTCTTGAAAAGGTCCCGATCCACTCTTGTGTGGACATGGTTTCCTTACCATGATTTCCTCCCTGAAAGGTCCTGATCCACTCTTGTGTGGGCATGATTTCCTTACCATGATTTCTTCCCTGAAAAGGTCCTGATCTTTGAGTGTTTGTTTCCCCCTAGAAGTCTGTTGGACCTGGATACCTTTTTGTGTCTGTCTTGTTAGATTTCTGCTTTACTCTGGTATCTTCTCCTCTTTGTTTCAGCATATTCAAGTCCACGTTTAGGTGTGGGCATTAAAGTTACTGAGGAAGTCGTGGTCTCTCACTGCAGTCTGCATTGGAAAACTACCCTTGGTGTTACTTGCTGATTTTAGATTTATTGTTGCTTTAAAGATCTTTCAACATATATGATTCAATTTCTTTGACATGCCATTTTTCGGGGAAATCTGACGTGACTAATGAAAATGGTTTTTAAACTTACTCTTATTTGATCAAAATATATGTCTAGATGATTCATTTTACTGAGGCATGAAAAATATTTGTCATGACAGGCCCAGAGCAGATTGTTCATGCATTTTCTGCAGCTGCATACTTCCATATTGATCTTTTGTTATGACTGGAATCACTGAGATTATGTTGTGTTATTGGTTGCTTATTTTTCTTATCTTAATATTTATGAGCTGATGACTATCAGTTCTTTGGTACACTAGTCATTTGTCTTGATATTCTTCCGTTTACTGGCATCTGTTGTCAGAAAACAGAGCATGCTTTGATGCTTTTTACTTTAGAGCCATTTCTATCCTAATGACTCACTTTTCTTGGTGTTATGATTCTACAGAGATAGCTTATCATGTAAGGCATTCTTCATTTCACCATAGTTAAAAGCTAAGGGTGTAACTTGACTCTATTGCTTGGGTTTCCTATTTGATACTTTTGCATATTTTTTCTGACCATGAGTAACTTACTATTCTTTCCTACATATCATTATGCCATAAAATAATTTGTGTAGGAACTTAACATTGGTGGAGGACTCGTTACAGCTGCTCTGGAGCAGGCATGTGGAGTGAAAGGTCAAAATAAGGGACATGCATAATGATCTTGGCGATCTTGGTAACTACTTATCTGCTATTGTTTTCTGTCCATTTGCTCATATGTATATATTTCTCTGTGGATAGCTTATTTATAGTGAGCCCTTTTTGCAGGTGATGTTGCACAACTTTGCCGACAGACACAATCATTGCTTGCTCTTCCACAACCACTTTTTATTCAGGACTTGTTTTCTGTCCTTAGGATGTTAAGGTGAATTGCTCATCCATGCTAATTTCATTCAACTCCAGAATCATTTTCAGCAAGGATATACAATTTTCAATTGAGTCATGCTCCCACTTTTGCTTGTTTATTGTGGTTGAGAATCCTTTATTTATTACTAATTAGCTATTTGTTGTTATGAACTTTTACTAACATGATGGTTATCCCTTTGGATCCCTGTAGGAGAATATACATATAGATTCTGAGTAGTTTCTGGTTGTTATGGTTTGATGTTTTGATCTATTGTGAGCAGTACATGATCCGCTCTGGAAAGTATACTGCAGTTGACGCAACCTCCGTACAAAGCTTTTCATTACAAATTTTGCCTCGTGCTTTTAATTAAGATTCTGTAGAAAAATATAGTGACCTCTCGTTAATGTCTATCATTCATATTATTACCATTGTTATTCCTATTATTACCACTTATCTTGAAAGGAGGGTCACCTTCTGAAAGCGAAAAAAGAGAATCCTGAAGAATGGTGGGATTGGACTACCAATCTGTTATGCATCTCTGAGTAATAGAATGGTGGTGAAGTTGTTGGCTGGATGATGTAAGGTTGACATACTTTGCCTACAGGAGATATAATCTGAGGGGGGATGGGTCTGATGTGAGGAAGGAGGTGTTTTTTTCCCTCTTTCTTGTTGGGTTGGGGGGTTTTACACTGTTAAAGGGGATGGCACCTATGCGGAGGAGGGCAGGTGATATTATGGTTTTGTGGAATATCTATGTGGTGGAAGAGGTGAGTTCAGGAGCGTGCGTAAGCATGCTGTTTCCTTGACCTTCCAGAATGTGACAGATGTTTACCTGGGATTTCTCTGGCATCTATCACCCCACTTGAGGGGGGAGGGGAAGAAGCTACAGGAGGACCTCATATCCTTCAACAATGTTCTGGTAGGCCCTGGTGTGTAGGCAGTGACTTTAAGTGATCGCTTCTCTGCTTGAGAGATATGGGTGTATGGCAGTTGTAGACATTGAAGACTTCAAAGAGTTCGTCTATGAGGTGGCTTTAATTGGTGTGGCCACACCTAGTGTTGCCTTCACTTGTCCAATTTGAGATTGGACCCGACATGCTTTAGGTTGGACAAAGTCTTGGTTTCAGTGGAGTGGGAGGATCACTTACCAAGAATGGAGGCAGAATGTCCGGCTATGCCGATCTCATATCATAAACATGTCCTTCTGAAGACTCAGTCAGAGAAGCAGAGGCAAACCAATATTTTGTCTTAAAAGGTACTAGTTGAGGGAGGAGGACTTCATTGAGGTGGTCACCAGGTGTTGGAATGCCACCCCTAATGCACACTCAGCGATGGCAACAGTGGTCCGCAAGTCAAGGCTTTGGCATTGGAACTCTCTCTCTCTCCCCCCTCCCTCCCCATATGGGGGAAAGGAAAGACCCTTCCTGTAAAAGTAGAAAGGGACAAGATTCTGGAACAGATTGAAGCTTTGGACTCTTTGGAGGAAGCCAGACTCCTTGTTGGTTGACTCAGGCAGAAGTTGGAGGAGTATGGGGAGGTCCTCTGAAGGAGGAAATCTACTGAAGCAGAAGGCAAGGGAGAGGTGGGTTAGAGAAGATGATAGGAATACTCCAGAGGATTGCATCAGGTAGGAGGCGACTTAATTCAATCAAGAGCATCAAGTGTAGAGAGCTCACCTTCCCCTGTGAATAATCCAGAGATTATCAAGCTAGACATTCTCAGAGCTCTGCTGGAGTTTCAGGAGGGGGCTGCTCACTGTATGGCATCAACAAGACTTTAGTAGTTCTGATTCCCAAGAAGACGGGTGGGGATCTGTGAGACACGGAATATTTTCACGTAGGAAAAATAAATGTTCTTTTTGAAAAGAGACATTCCTCTGCATAAAGATGGTTATTCCGTGGGTGCGCATAGTATCAGACGATTTGGGTTCGAGTGCTGGACCTTTCCCCACTGACCGTAGTCAGTGTTGATTTACATCGGCCTAACGTCCGAACACCTTTGTTTAACTGTCAAAGAAATCCCAAAACCTTCTATAGGGGTTCTGATGTGGAGGGCAAGCTCACTCGAGAGACTTGTATGACCACTCATTTACCACCAACAGTTAATAGAAATAGGGCTAGGCCTGAACAAAACCCTAAGATTTAAGAATAGAAACGCAAATATGCGGAAGCCATAGGCAGTTTTGAAGTAGAGGGGGGTTTTCTGGACCCCGGGGGTATTTTGGTAATTTTACCAACCCAGGGGTATTTTGGTAATTAGGGATAAGTCTGAGCAAAATCCTAAGATTTAGGAGAAAGGATGCAAATATGCGGAAGCCGTAGACGTTTTTGAAGTAGAGGAAGATTTTCTGGACCTCGAGGGCGTTTTTGTAATTTTACCAACCCAGCGGTATTTTGGTAATTTTTCAGGCCAGGGGCACTTCTGAAATTTCTGGGCTGGAACCGAAGTAGGACCGTGTTCCTGATCACCCAAGGCGCTGAGGCTATTTCTGAAGGGTTTTAGGAAGCTGCTAGGCCATTTTTAGGTCGCAGGGGTATTTTGGTAATTTTACCACCCTACATAGACCTAGGATTAGGGTGGCACACAGGTGTCGGACTGAGCTGACAACACTTGGGCCAAAAGAGTAGTAAAGGACTTCATAGAAGACTCATTTGTGTTAAGATCGCCAAAGGAGGGGTATATACACAATTTTCACAAGTCGAGGGATTTTCTTATAATTTTCCCGATCGACGTACAAAGACAATCTGTGGAGTACATTGGATATTTTATGACCCAACTGGATACAAGGGTTGTCGGCAAATTGTCGACTGTACAAGGGTCCGCACCAACGTGGGAAGTAGGGCGTAGCCCGAATTACAAAAGTTTGCAGGGTATAACTGCAAATTACAGGACTTTTGTCTCTTACGGTCCCGGGGAGGACATTTTTGTAATTCGTCATTATAAGCGACAGAACCACATAACTTAGTAGTCCCGGGACGTAAAGACTTACAAACGTGGCCCCGCTGAGGGGCATAATTACAAACATGGTCCACTGAGAGGTGTAATTATAAAATACCCCGTAGGGGCATAATTACAAGACTCGGAGACTTACCCCTCACAGGCCAAGACAAACAGAACAAGTCTTTTCCGGATGCTTCTCGTACGTAGCTGTCCGCGTCTAGCTCTCCTTTCTCCACTTGGACCCATGTGGTCTATTTATAGAAGGCGGGAGAGCCCGGAGGGGTCAAATGAACGAATTTGCCCCGATTCTGTCAAGGTGGGGTGGCAAAAAGTCATTTTGACCCCTCTGGATGCCAAAAGGGGCTAAATGACTCCGCTGGGGGTGGTCAAAATCCTTTTTTTTTTTGAAACACGGAGATCGGAGAGAGGGGGGGTCGCGCGGCCCCGGAGGCCCCCTTGGCGGGGTTGTGCGGCCCCGGAGCCCCCCTGGCAGGGTCGTGCGACCCCGCCAGGTGGCTGGCGGGTCGGGCGACCCCCACCGACCCCGGCGGGGTGGCCGCGGCCCCCTCTCGCGTCCGGGAGGGGTCGTTTGACCCTCGGGCATGCGTTTTGGCCCCTCTTCGCGCCGCTTTGCTTCGTTTCTGTCAACCTGAGTTGAGAAGAAGCCGTGGTGGCGCTGCGTGGGGAGGAATCTTCGCGCCGTCTTGCCGTGTGATACACTTGCTCGGCCGCTTTGACAGGCGTGCATGCATGTCTTCCTCTTAACTTCCATTGCCGCGATGCCACTTGTGATAATATGATCGGGCCGATAGACCCTAAATCACGGAGGTACTCCGCGGTCCGACGACATCGGCGCTACACCGTATCTTTTCCGTCGGTTGTTTCGGAATGAAATTCTCGAAGTATTTCGAGAAAATTACGGGTGCAACAAATGCCCCCCACGGAACGTTCGTCGAGGCCAGAGGTCAGAGGCGGACGGTCCGCGCCCTTTGTGGTATTTTTGATATCTCCTGAGTCTTCATGACATGGGAAGATTGTTGTAGGACTGCACCTCACTGCTTCATTTCTTTCCAGAAAGCTGAGAGTTGATGCAGGCTTGTCTCAGTGAGACCCACCGGTCTAGAAGTGACATAAGTCAACCTCGGCGAGACACTTTGACCTGAGGCTGATGTCGACCAACCCTTAGAGTAACTGGCCAAAGCTAATGTACACCGTCCCCTTGGACATATTGGCCTGAAGTCGGATGCTGGCCAATCTTTGGGGGTGCATTAGCCAAAGTTGATGCGGACCGGCCCTTAGGGCATATTGGCCCAATGTTGATGTAGGCCTGCCTCGGAGAGGCTTGTTGGCCTAGAGTTGATGTGGACCAGCCCTGGCGAGGCTTGTTGGCCCGGAGTTGATGTGAACCAGCCCTGGCGAGGCTTGTTGGCCCGGAGTTGATGTGAACCAGCCCTGGTGAGACTTGTTGGCCCGGAGTTGATGTGGACCAGCCCTGGCGAGGCTTGTTGGCCCAAAGTTGATGTAGGCTTGTCTCGAAGAGGCGCATCCATCTGAGTCGTCGTTGATTGACTATTGAGTTGTGATAGCTGGAAATCAACATTGGCCGGCTCTTGGGGGTGGCGTTTGGCCAAAAGTCGTGGTGCTGGCTGACCACCGAGATGCCACTAAAGACGTGTCGGCTAACCGCTGAGGTGTGTAGCCGCAAGTTAAAGCTGGCTAACTGCTGAGGTGTCGCCAAGATGTGCCGACTAACATCTGAGGTGTAGCCGAACATGTTGATGTGTCGGCTGACCGCTGAGGTATGTCGCCGAATGTTGAAGGTGGCTAATTGCTGACTTGTGATAGCCAAGGTTGATGTAGACCAGCCCTTAGGGCACGTTGGTCTGGGTAGATGTCGGCCGTACACGAGCTGAGGCAACTCCTTTCTTTGTTTTAGCTTCAGCTAGTGAGGCTTCAAAGCTACTTCAAAGTTTCCTGGCCCTTGGGATGGAGTGGCCGAATGGTCCTCAACTTGGTGTAGCATTGCCAGATGCATGCATTTGGTCTCCCTCAGGACGCCTGGATGACTGAGCTTACGTCTTTATGGGAGGAGTTCGCCCCGCTTTCGCGCTATTCAGGAGCGGAGGCGGATGACTCAGCTGATGATTCAGCCGGAGAGCGGTAGCTTTGCAGACTTCGGGTGGCCCAGGCTGAGGTGGGCGCCCTGGTCGAGGCCGCCTATGAGTGCGAGCAGGTGGCCTCCCACAGAGTGGAGGAGCTTTTGTGAGAGGTCCAAGAGACTGAGGAGCGCAGTCTTGCCGTGCCGATGTAGACTCTTCGCCGTAGGCTTGAGGGGCTCCAGGAGGAAGCTCTTCAGAGTGAGACTCGCCTTGCTGAGCTGAGGAGGAGCGAGTCTGATGCTTGATAAGCCTTCTCTTTTTTTTCACCTTACCAGCCCTACCGCCCTTTCGGGTTTTCGCCAGGACGGCCCCCTTTAGCTTTTTCCAGTGCGCCCTTACGGGTTTTCACACTTAGGGGTACCCATTTTTGCCTAAGGCGCCCTTTCGGATTTTCACCTTAGCCGGGTTAAAGTCTTTTTGCCCTTGATTGCTCTCTAACAGAAAGCAACCAAGTCCGCTGGGGCCTCAATATTTTTAACCCCATTTTTTTTGGGTCCTATAATGCCAAAAGGCAAGGAGAAAGTGGCACTCCCGTAGGGACGTGTGTGCCGCAGAGGTGGGACAAATGGGTGGATTCGACTGCCCTAGTGGGACGCAATTAGCCAAATCCAAAAGCGAAGGTTAAACGGGTTGGCAACCCGAAAGGGGTGTGCATGTGCCAAGCTCGGTTGGGACAACAAAGGAGTAGGTTTACAGTCCGGAAGGGACATGCGGGTTAAACCCGGCGGCCAATAGGCGGGATGGGTTGGCAGCCCGAGAGAACATGCATAGGTCAGACTCGAAAGGATGAAATGAGGGATTTGACAGCCCGGGTGGGACGTATGAATCAAATCCATGAGTCGATAGGCAAATAGGGTTGGCAGCCTGAGGAGGCATACATAGGCCAAGCACGTGGAGACAAAGGATAGACTTGGCGCTCTCGGTGGGATATATGAGTCAAGTCTGAAGCCAAGAGGCGAGATGGGTTGACAGCCTGAAAGGGGCATGCAGAGGCCAGACCCAGAAGAAGAAAGGGTGGATTTGACAGCCCTAGTGGGACGTGAGAGTCAAATCCGAAAGCCGAAGGCAAAGAGGTGGGTTGGCAGCCCGAGAGGGCATGCTGAGGCCAGACCCAGTGGGACATGTGCCAGAAGACATGATGGTTGGCAGCCTGAAAGGGCAGCTGAGGCCAATCCCCTGAAAGTAAAAATGAGTCGGAAGGCAAGGTGAGTTGGCAGCCCCGAGGAGAGCATACTAAGGCCAATCCCAGAAGGAAAAATATGCCGAAAGGCATGATGAGTTGCAGCCCGGAGAGAGCATATTGGAGGCCAATCCCAGAAGGAAAAATGAGCCTAAAGGCGTGATGGGTTGGCAACCCGAGGAGAGAGCATACTGAGGCCAAACCCAGTGGGCCAAAAGAGTAAGTGGTTTAACTGCTCCGGGAGAGACCACATAGCTAAACCCGGAAGCCGATTGGCGGAATGGGTCTGCGCAGCCCGAAAGGGGCATGCATAGGCCGAGCCCGATGGGACAAGAAGGATAGATTGAATAGCCCGGAGGGACATGAGATCTGGGACCTCGGGAGGTCCCACAAAATATGGTAATCCCGATTGAGACAGAGTACGCCGGGACGCCCTGGTGGGACTAGGTGTCATATAATGACATGTAAGGCGTAGCCAAGGCATCAATATGATGATTTTGGCCGTGATAGGGTGGAGTCATTGACTTAGAGCCACCCAAGAAATAAGCAGAGAGGATTTTTTTTTCTTTTTTTTTTCACATTACCACCCTCACCGCCCTTTCGGGTTTTCGCCGAGGCTGGCCCCCTTTAGCTTTTTCCGGTGCGCCCTTTCGGGTTTTCACACCGAGGGGTTTGCCCATTTTTGCCCGAGGCGCCCTTTCGGGTTTTCACTCGACCGGGTCTATGGCCTTTTTGTCCTCAGCCAACCGTCGAAGGTCGACGGAGTCTGCCGGGGTATCAGTATTTTTAACCCCATTTTTTTTTTTGAACCTTCACTGAGGAGAGGTACTGTCCTGTATGGACTGTTGTAGAAACTCTTGCGGTGGCGCATGGTTGAGCTTCATATGCTTGCCGTTGAGAGAGGGAAGGGATTATCTCCCTTGTGGTCAAGGACCGTATAGGCCCCTCCTTCGTAGACCTTCTGGATGACATAAGGCCCACGCCAATTAGGCTGGAGTTTGCCGCTGGATCTTCCCGCGAGAACCTCTTTTTCCTTAACCATGACGAGGTCGCCTTTCTTGAACGCCCTTTACTTGACAAGCTTATCATAGGCACGTGTCATGCGGGCTTGATACACTTGTAAGTGCTTGTAGGCTTTGAGTCTTTCACCTTCAAGGTTGGACAACTCTTCAAGCCTCCTTTCTATCTCGGACTAGTCTTGGCCTGGCAATCCGGCGTGCACAGTAACGCGGTTAAGACACTAGCTCGATCTCCACAGGGACCACCGCTTCGGCTCCATAGACCAGGGAGAATGGGAGCAACCTGTAGGAGTTTTGTAAATAGTCCGATAGGCCCATAGGGCTTCGTGGACCTTCTCGCCCCAATCCCGCTTGCGACCACCTACTATCTTGGACAGCAGCTTACAAGGGTCTTGTTGAAGGCCTCGGCCAACCCGTTGGCTTGGGGATTGTAGACTGACTACGTCCTCCAATCAATATGAATTTGGCCGCCAAAGTATAAACAGTCTTGTTCTTGAATGGCGTCCCATTGTCAGATATAATCCGGCTGGAGGTGCCGAATCTGTATATAATGTAGTGCCTCACAAACCGGGCAACTATCTCCCCTGTAACTTCCCGTAGCGGGACGGCTTCGCCCATCTGGAGAAGTAATCAGTGGCGGCAAGTATGAACTTGTGCCCTTGGGACGATGGTGGGAATGGTCCCACAATGTCCATACCCCATTCCGCGAATGGCCAAGTAGGCGCTGTTGGATGGAGCGGGTTAGGTGGTCGCCGAGGGACTGGGCCAAATGCTTGGCATTGGTGACACTGTACGAGCATATTGGTTGCAATCTTCGTACATGGTGGGCCAATAGAACCCCTTGAGCTTGATGCTGTTCTTCATCTTGGCTCCTGCTTGATGCGCGCCGCACAACCGGAGTGGACGTCGTGCATGACGGTCTTTGCTTCCTTGGATGAAAGGCAACGTAGGAGGACCGATCGGTCTTTTTCATGGACGAGCCTGAAGAGCAGACCGTCAATCAGCTGGTAGGATGTCGCCCTGCGTAGCAGTTGCACCCTCTGAGCCCGATCAGGAGGAGCCAGCCGTTCTTTATCTTTATATCGGCTCACGCCAATCTTCTTCTTCGGAGCATTCTCCTCTTGAATGTTGTCGACCTCGTAAACAGTGAGGCAGATTCTTCGTCGAGCACACTTGGCATGAGCCTTCCGGTGTCTGACAGTGATATTCAACTCTCCCTCAGGCGGGAGTTTTAAGGCTGCTGCCAATTTTGCCAAAGCGTCAGCCTGGGAGTTGCTGCCTCTGGGGACATGACCTATTTCAAATAGGTAGAATTTTTCCTTGAGCCTCATGACGGCTGCATGGTAGGGAACGAGCTCCTTCTTCCGGACGTCATAGACGCCCAGGACTGTCGATGACGAGCTGAGAATCCCGTAGACTTTGATGCACTTGATGTCCATCTCTAGTGCCAGTTGAAGCCCAATAATAAGCGCTTCATACTCTGCCTCATTATTAGTCAGGGACTTCATGAGAGCACAGGAGTTGTGAAGAATGCTGCCTTGTGGAGATACGAAAACGATCCCCGCGCCTGAGACATAGTCTGTAAGTCCGCCGGCCCTTTTGATTGTCCGAGAGGCACCATCAAAATATAACTCCCAGTGTGGGAGGTCAAGGGTGAGGACACCGGCTCCATCTGTAGTGGGACTTTTTCAGAATGCTCCCCCGTTTCTTGAGAAGGCACTAGCACCTCTTCGTCGGGCAGCTCGAAGTTGAGTGGCGAATCTTCTGGCACAGGGTGCGCTGCTAAGAACTCCGCCATTCCTTGTCCCTTGATCGCCTTGCGTGGGACGAAGGTGATGTCGAACTCCATGAGGATAAGTGCCCATTTGCCGAGCCTACCAGAGAGGACGGGCTGACTGAGCAGAGAACTTGAGTGGATCACATTTTGAGATGAGCTCCACCCGATGAGCTAGCAGGTAGTGTCTCAGCTTCTTGACAGCAAACACCAGAGCCAGGCACACCTTTTCCATGGAGCGTACCGATGCTCAGGGCCCGATCAGCTTTCGGCTGAGGTAGTACAACGGCTGCTCCTTGCCCTCGTCATTGATCTGGGCTAGAAGAGCCCCCAAAGAGGCATCCATGGCAGCAATATAGAGAATAAGGGCTTCCCTCTGACAGGTGCCCCTAGACTGGAGGAGTCAGTAGATACTCCTTGATTTGCTCGAAGGCTTCTGACAGTCTTCGTCCCATATGAAGGGTGCTCCTTTCTTCATCAATTTGCCGAAAGGTAGGCATCTTCCTGAGAGATTAGAAATGAATCGCCTAATATAGGCGAGTCTTCCTTGAAGAGATCTGAGCTCTGTCAAGTTCTTAGGCGGAGGTAGCCCTCTTATGGCCTTGATTTTGTCAGGGTCGATTTCTATGCCTCGATACCTGACGATGAAGCCCAGGAACTTGCCGCTGGAGACGCCGAAGGCGCACTTCATTGGGTTCATCTTGAGTTGAAATTGTCGGAGCCTTCAAAGACTCGACGCAGGTCAGCTAAGTGGTCCTCCCGCCTCTTTGTCTTGACGACCAGATCATCGACATAGCATTCGACAAGGTCATGTAGCATCTCGTCGAAGATCTTGGTCATTGCCCTTTGATAGGTTGCGTCAGCATTCTTCAGACCGAACGGCATCCTTTTGTAGTTGAGATCCCCTTAGGAGACCGGAAAGCCGTATGGTCTTTGTCTTTGACAGCCATGCGGATTTGATTATAGCCCGACGACCCGTCCATGAAGACAAGGCTTCGTGACCAGTGGTCATATCAACCATTGTCTCAGTGATTGGGACAGGGAAGTCGTCCTTCGGGCATGCTTTGTTCAAATCCCTGAAGTCGATGCAGACTCAGACTTGGCCATTCTTCTTCTTGACAGGGACTATGTTGGCGAGCCACACAGGGTACATGCAAGGCTCTATGAAGTCCACGTTGAGCATTTTGTCAACCTCAGCATTGACCTTCAGCTCCAGCTCGTGGCGCATACGCCTTTGAGCTTGCTTGACTGTTGAAAGTATTGCCAGCTCATGTTCAGCCACAGAAGGTCGAGCCCGGGCATTTCTTTGTAAGTCCAGGCGAAACAATCCCTGAACTCTTCTAAGAGCTGTCGATACGATTGCCTTTCTTTCTCGCTGAGGAGAGCACTTATGAAGGTGGGACGATAGTCTTCTTTGCTTCCGAGATTGATCTCAATCAACTCGTCCACAGTTGCCTGACCACCGTCTTCAAGCTCCGGTGGAGCTGGTTGGAGGTCGACGAAGTCTCCCTCATCATCAGTGTTTGCTTCATAGACTTCAAACTCTTCGAAGCACTCTTGCTCGTGGCTTGAAGCCGAAGGGCTTGCTTCGTCTTGCGATGGTTAGCAGGCTGGGCTGCTCCTCCCTCTGAGGGGTTGTCACTGTTCGACTCTGATGAGGTGATGTGTGGTTGACGCCTCACCGGACTCCCTTACAGAGTATCGATCCTGGGCTCAACTTCAGCTTGCCCGTGATGAGGAGGTAGCAGTCCTATGGCATTGACTGCATAGTGACCTCGAAGTCCGTCTCCTGGTCATAGCCGAGTCCCCTTGTATCTTTGCGGGAGAAGGAGGTTGCCCACGGACCTGCGGCGGGTTCCACAGCTGATGGAAATATGCCGCTCGTGCGGGTCCAGAGTCTGCGGGATGTGCTGCTTTTTACACATTTCCTTGATGTAGTTGGGCATATCGTCCATCTCTGGACTGGCTCTGGCGCCACATCGGCGGGAGTATCCCAGCCGAAGTCATCTTCAGGAGGGCACGGTGGGACTAAGTCACCTTTGTAAAAGATGATCGGCTTGTCCCCTTTGCCCTTGTTACGTCTCCTTCTCCGTTGATAGGAGACTGTGAAGGTCTTCAACTGCTCCACCTCATATCTTCCCGTTGGGACGAGAGTTGAAGGCACTTGGGCGGAAGGAGATGCTTCGGTCAATGACCTGGCTGATGAGGTTGGCTTCGAAGTCAACACTTCGCCTCTCCGGTTGGTCGGCTTGGAGGCGGCATGAGGCTCAGCCTGTGCACTTTACCATGTCTTGATTAACAGTGAAGAGCTGCCCCTCCTCGACTTCATGGTCCACTTTTGCTTCCCTTTATCTTTACAGGTTCAGGGATTGCTAAAGTGGGCTTCCCAAAATATAGAGAAGCATCGGCCAGATGGCACTCATTGGGGTGGAACGGGGTCTGATCTGCAAAG
Organism: Amorphophallus konjac; assembly: GCA_022559845.1. Taxonomy (NCBI): domain Eukaryota; kingdom Viridiplantae; phylum Streptophyta; class Magnoliopsida; order Alismatales; family Araceae; genus Amorphophallus; species Amorphophallus konjac. The sequence continues at coordinate 13,059,901 of CM040122.1, read as the reverse complement.
ACCGTATGTTGCTCCCCTCCTTGGCATATTTAATGCACTGGTGCAGAGTTGAAGGAACGACCCAATTTTCATGAAGCCAGGGTCTTCCAAGCAGCATCTTGTAAGATGTGTCGGAGTTGATAATATAGAATGTCGCTTGGGTGACAAAATCGCCCAAGGCTAGTTTGACCTTAACCCGACCAAGCGCCTCCTCGGAACCCTGATTGAATCCCGAGATCTTGACCGCAGTCACCTTTTGTAAATAAGGTGCCAAGTATAGAGACTTGAAAGTCTTCAAAGGCATGATGTTGACGGCTGCTCCGGCGTCAACCAGGATGCGACTCACGTCATGCCCATTGATCGTCCCCCTCATGTACAAGGGGCGATTGTGGCACGGAGAGGACAGCAACATGTCTTTGTCCGTGAAGGAGATGTTGGCTGTGAGTGCTCATACGCCTGGGCCTGCAGTCTGCAACATGGGCTTCATAGGCCTCTGGGTCTTGGAGTATCTTGACAAGAGCCTCTCTGAGATCTTTGCTCCAGGCGATGGCTTCCCAGATAGTGACATTTGTTGGGAACCGCTTCATATGATGAATGATCTTGCGGTCCGCCCGAGCACGGGTCTTGTCAAATGGCGGGATGATCTCCGCCAGAGGTCTTCGGCGCCTGGCGAGGCTTCTCCCGCTTAGAAGGGCGCTCCTCCACATTCTGGCCTTCCGCATCTTCTTGGAACAGCGGTGCCAAGGATTCCTCCGGAGGTGGCAAAGGCTCATCATGCTGGTCTTCATTAGAAGGACCGGCCTGGCTCGCGGGCTCGACCCTGTTGGAGGGGCCGGCCTGCTCTGACGCCTTCTCGCACTTTGGCGACTTGGCTGGCTCCTCTTCTTCATCGGAAGATGTGATTGTAAAAGGGACGCCACCGGCTTAGCAGTTGAGGTGGGGCTGAACCCTCTGAGGGGCTGAGATGAAAGGGATTCCCCGAACTTGGGTTTCTGGACAGGACCGGCTTCTCCCCTCTGAATATTATGACACGGTCGAGAGTCAGGGGACCTTCACGTCCACGTCCTCGGCCACGACCTCGGCCACGTCCCCGGCCATTTCTTGCCGAGCGACGCTGATATATTGCCATAGGAATCTTGCCTCCAGTGCTATTAGCCGCGGGAGAATAAATGTTATCGGGCGGCGGAATCGCCACCATATTGCAGGAGAGCTCTTGCAGCATTTCCTCGAGCATCTCTACAGTGAGCTCCTCATCTTTGTAGAATAATGAGAGCTCCTCTGGGATTGGGAAATCTTCACCTTCTTCAAGACGGTGGGCCATTTCCCGGAGCCATTGCAGAAGGCGGACCTTGCGCCCAAGCTTATCCCAGGGAATATATTCGTCTAGAGTGACGACCCTGGTGGGACGAGAGGGAGTGTACTCCTCCAGCTCATCTATGAGCTTTTGTCGTCTTTGCAGAGGAGTTGGCTCCTTAGGAGCTTCCATAGCCGTTGCTTGCTCAGCTTGCTTCTTCAACCTCTTCTTCAAATTCTTCCTGCGGTTCTTCTCTTGCTTCTTTTGGCGTGCCGCCTCTGAGAAGAGAGAGGAGTTTGCTTTGGAGGTGGGACTTGCTTGCCCCCAGAATTTTGCTTTTTCCTCCGGGTTGGCTCCTTAGGGCCTTACTGTCGCGGCTTTTTCTGGGACAACTTTGGTCCAATTGGCCTCCTCCGGCTGAGGCTGGAAGGTGGCATTGATTGCCTGAGCAATTATTTCAGGAGGCAACTCCTGGAACTCTGCCAGTCCACAGTGGAGCCTCTGGGGGTTTTGTAGCTCCACCGACTTTGCTTGGGCTGGTGGGTTGGCTTGCTTGAGCTGCTGTGGCCTTTCTACAATTGGCGGCCTCGTTGGGCTGACAGAGGCCTTAATTGGGGTCTTCGCGGCTCAAGAGGTTGAGTCCTCTCCACGACTAATGGCCTTGCTGACTGGGCATGAGCTTTGGCTGAAGGCTCTGACGCCTTGGCTTTGCCTTTGTTGTCTGGTCGAAAGTTCTCTCTTATGACGATGCCAGGCTGACTGGACCTGGGACGGACCTTGGAACTCTCCCGCGGCTTGGCTTCCTGGGTTCTGGACCTTAGGCCCTTTATAGGTGGCCTTGCCTTTAGTGAGTAATGGGAATTCATCATTTTCCGCAGGCTCACTTGGTCGGGTTAATCGGAGAAAACCTCAGTTTCTCGCCGAACCTGCTGGAGAGTCTCCCTAGCGGCCTCTGCAAGACGCAATCTTGTCATGAGTTCTCCTGAGTATCGACAACCCTTCTCTGGATGAGGGCTTCAATGAAGTCCTGAACCTCTGGGCATTGCCGAGTAAGGTGAGACACCCTTGCATGATACCTGCAATAGCGGGGGTGACTCTTGGCCGCCTTATTGTAATAAGACGGCGGGTCATGTGTCAGCACCCAGCCATCCTCCATAAATTTGTCAAAAATCTTCTCAGTGTCTTCCTTAGGAAAAGAACACTGATGAGATGGTCGCCACCCCTGGGTACCACAGTGTGGATTTAGGTGGCTGAGAACTGACTCCCTGGGAACTGACTCCCTCTTCCTACAGCTCGGGGAACTGGAAGGCTGCTGCGGCATGTATGACATTGACGGAGAAGTGAAGACTCCTTCGTGCATGCGGCTGCGGTGGGTCGACTAGAAATTCGCCCATATTAACCTTCCCTCGTGTCACGCCCCAAGCCTTTATTACAGCGGAACACTAGCTCGAGGAACGCGAACAGTCGGCATGGTAAGCCTCTTGCAAGCAAGAACGATCAGAGCGCAAAACAATCACACATGAGAATGCAATTGCACAATAATCTACTCAAACTCCATCTTTATTTCATTAATAATCAAATTATTCCAATACATTATCTTTTCAACTATCTTCGATTCATCAGACTCAATAAAAAAAGGGAATTACAAAGACTCGATCTAAACAATATTGACTTTCCTAAGTCTTCACTCTCATTTTGATAAGACTTTCATTCGCTCTCGGACCCGCTACTTGTATAACTCGAATCCGAATTCGTATCACTTCCGTCTCCCTGAAAAGATTGGAAATAGGTAATGAGCACACTTGTCTAGTAGGTATCTTCGCATCAACATGAATGCACTATTAAAGTAATTAGCATTTTAACTCTAAAGAATGAGGTAAAATCATGCGAATGCGATCAGTCATTCGATTAAACCAAGGTAACAAAGATGATCATGTAGGATAGAATGAGCAAGTATGAATTAACAAGAATGTAATAAGAACAAGATATGGCCTTTCATGAACAAGAATGTACTAGAAAGTCATGTATCAATCAAGAATGTACTCTTCACTTAGTAGCAAGTACTTCGTGAATTTCTGTGGAATATCATGTAACAAGCAAGATAGTCATGTCGTGCCGTGGATTTTCACTTATTTATCGAGTAAGTACTTTCAGCGTAATGCGACGCCAGTAGCATCATACCCCATGGTTTATAATAGTATGTTTCCGACAATCAGCCGAGGGGACTAGCATAGAGCCCTTGAATACAATCAGTGCTCGATCGCATCTTCAAGTATAAATCAAGCTACTTCCACGCATGTAAATAATGTGGCCAAGAAAGTGCAATTTCAACAAATAGGTTTATGATAAAGTAATCCATCATAAGAACGCTTCTATTTGAAAAGAATTTCAATAAATATATTAAAACTAGATTATACCATGAAAATAAATCGGCAGCATAACGATACGTTCCTTAATTTTCATAAATTAAAATTAAGTATCTTGAGCAATACGACAAGTCCTAGACCATCAATAATCCATCTAGAAATTTTGGAATATCAACCCTTGGATCAAACCTCGAGTTAAATCACTCAGGAACTGTGACGGTCAAATAATGGGCCGTTACATGAACGTGACGGTCTATTATTAGGCCGTTATAATAGGCTGAATCCAGAAATAAATAAATTGGACTCAGTAATGTGACGGTTGTATACTGGACCGTTAGATGTGCCTGACGGTCGAGTAATAGGCCGTTACATAGTCAAAATCAGAAAACATTGATAGTGCTTTCTGATCACTTGGGCTTTAATGGTACAACCAACTCGGCGTCCTAGTGAGAATCCCAGGCTCACGGAGAATTACGGAGGCCTTGAAACCAGATTTCCTACTCCATTGAAAGGAATATCCAATAGAGAGGTCCTCAAGTTCAAGAATATGTTCCTATAGTGCAACAGTGTAAACTAATGGTCATATACCGGAATATATGCCATGTATTTAGAGAAATTGATTCTATAGACAGAAAGGAATGTGTAACGATGTGAAACCATGATAAAACTCCGTCAATACATCATTTAAATCATGTTTTAATACAAAATTATAGAGTTTTAGCAATGAAATTAACATGTACTTTAAAATAACTCTAGGTACTTATAAACATGCAATTTCTATCCTGAATCAATAAATAACTTAAAGTCATGAAAACAGGTCAAAACTTAGATAACTAGGCTTATTTATAAGCTACTTTGGTTGTTCTCAATTCTGTCTCGAATTGACAGGACACAGTACTCTGGCGGTCTAAGACAGGCGTGTCATATAGCTGTGACGGTTTATCGTGGAGCCGTCAGAGTGTTGTAACACTCCGATCCTGGTCCGTCAGAGATTACATAGAAATTTAAGTACAACAGGCGGTGTGGCAGCTTGTCGTAAGTCTGTTAGAGTTATGTGACGGTCGAGCTATAGACCGTTAGAGCCCTGTTGACAGTAAATCGAATAAAAAGATTCTAAGGTTTTTAACTCACATCATGTCTGGAAATCATATATAAACTTCTACATGATAGAATGAAGGTTAAGTTAAGAATATACATGGGTTTTCTGTGAATTGACAAGAAGGTTCCTTTTTAACTTACTTAGGGCTAAGGATATGCATGCATGATATACAAGTGCATAGGTCCTAGTAAAACATGAAAATTCTCTACATATAAAGCATGAAATCGAGCAAAACAAGAAAGCTTTTACTCCTATCATGAAGTTCTTGCCATTCATGAGATAACCTACCTCTTTACTGGGCTTTCAACTTACAATTTGAGACTGCAAGACACGCCCTAGTTCTTCCTTTCCTGTGATTTTTCAGCAACTTTACGTCGCTCTAACTCCTCAATCTCTTGACCTAAGGACATGAAATTTTGAGGGTAAGAAGGTGAAACTAAGGGGAACAGAAAGTTCTAAAGACACTTAGACTAATTACGTCGTTTTGGTGTTCTAATCTCCTGATCTTCAGTAGACTTCCGTTCAGATTCCTGGGTTACTATGGTCGAACCAGCAACTTTGAAAGCTTCAAACTCCTTGTGTAGTTGATCTCCTAGCACGAAATTTTGAGGAAGATTAGTCCTATGTATTAGGAACAAAAAGTTCTAAAGAACTTACCCGAAATACTATCTCCTTACCTCCACGCGAGCCAATGTAAGGGTTGCGCAGGTCGAAACTAGGGTCTATTTATAGGTTCTATCTAGGGTTTTGTAGATTAGATCGATTCTAGAGTCCTTGTTAAAGCTTAGATCGAATTCTGAGAGTCCTTAACACGTTTACTAGTCCTCCCATCTCGATCCCAAGGAGATAAACTAGCAAAAATCCAATCTTTTTGCTTGTTCTTCACTTTACGGAATTGACAGAGCGTAACGGTCTAGTCTTGGCGCGTTACATGTCTGTGACGGTCGCACGATAGACCGCTACATCCACTGTGCGCAGAATTCAACTTAATTCAAACTCCTTTATTTGTTTTATCCACATAATTATCTATAAAAGGGTGTTTATCCTTAAAATTCGTGAATATGCTAAATAACCTTCTAGAATATTGGCCAAACTTAATGAGCTTGGTCCTTAAACCTTTTGGGTTCTATTTATCAAAGCTTGATTAATTATTGAACACACTTGGGCCTTATAATCAATTTTTAAGTTTTATAATTCTAATAAAATTCCAGAAAATTCTTAAAATAATCCAGAAATTATTTATATAAATTTTGGGACACTACACCTCGCCTGATTAAGTCTTCGGCGAGGTCCTTGAACGGCTCACAGTTGTGGATAATATGGCCAACAACTTCATGATATGGGCAATAGCCCTGATGAAAAGCAGCACCTAGTGTCTGCTCCAAGGGTGACGGGTTTATCAGTCCCACCCGCTGGCATGCGAAGAAGATGTTTGGAGTCTTCTCGCAAGGGAAAGAGTATAGCTTCTCTGGCAGCTCGACTTGAAGTAGAGCCTCCTCGCCTTCCAATGAGTCCTCCTCGTCTTCGGATGAATCTGAGGATTCTTCAAAGAGCAGCCCCTGAGCGGAGCCCGGCCAGTGGGTGATACACCCGCCTCCCGTATATGGGTTGGAGCTAACCCCCTGGCAAATGGGCCAAAGGGGAAGGTGGACAACTGCTGATCAATACTTTTCAGGAACTGCAGTAGGCGCCTCTGTTCTAGTTGCAATTGTCGGATTTTTCCTCGGATTTTCTGAATAGTTCTTCGTAGTGCTAGATATTCTGGGAATGAGGGAGGGGCGGCTCCCGGACCGGCGTCAGACTGCTGACTCGGAGGTCCGGCCTCGGAAGCGTTGGAGCTTGAAGCCATCGCCGCCATATAGACCACATTAGCCGACCGATTTGATCGACTCCAAGTATGCGGCTGCGGTGGGTCAACTGCATGGCCCAACATATTTACCAACCCCTTTTGAATGAGCTCTTCTGCTATATTCTTGAAAACATAGCAATCCCCAATGGTGTGACCCAACCTTCGGTGATACACACAATAGGTAGGGTCCTCTGTCTTATCCACCTCCGCAGGCTTCCGCGGATCCGGCAGGGTGATGAGCTGCTCTTTCATGCAAAGATCAAAGAGCATTTGGGTATGCTCCTTTCTGAAGGAATATGGCCTCTTCATGCGCTCCGCTAAAAGAGACGCATTTGTCTTGTCATCAGACTTCTTGCCCTTCCCTTTGGACTCTCCTTCCCCTTTATCTCCATTCGTCGGGGAGAAGTCCACAGCATTTACCTCCTTATCGCTAGCCAGATGGTCTTTGGAGGATTTGCCTTTGACAGAAGCTTGTGTAGGGTGGTTAGCAAAGAACATTTCAATCTCCGCCACCACTGTATTCAACTGGTCAAAGCTTCTGATATTGGAGCCCAGAAGCTTTTCACTGACTTCTGCCGAGAGACCCCTGCGGCAGATGGTGATCGCATCTTCAGGCGTCGGAGGGTTATCGCAGCGCATGCTGACGTCCCTCCATCGCTTGATGAAGTCTAATGTTGTTTCACCCTTCTTCTGTCGAAGGGAACAAAGCTCTGCTAGGGAGACTTTACGTTCGACCATTTGGAAGCGGTCGACAAACTTCTTCTGCATATCAGCCCAATCAGATACTGAGTTGGACTTTAACCTTGAATACCACTGGAAGGCAGTGCCAGTCAAGGACGTGGCGAAATACTGCAGCAAATATGCCTCTTCCAGGGCTAATTCACCCATGGCCGTCATGTAATAGGTCAGGTGTTCATGTGGAGAGCCCTGCTCGTTGACCTTCTGGAGTTTCGGGGCCTTTGGGCAATCAGGCGGAAGCTTCTTGAATTGATGGCGGAGGGGATAAGGCACGCTGTACAAATCAACGGTGGCCACTCCCTCCCCATGTTGAGCAAACTTCGCCTCTACAATGTGTTCAATCATTTGCTTCTGCGCCATGAGGCTTTTTGCAGCAGGAGTAGCAGATGACCGCGCATTGGCTTCATGCAGCTGGACTTCGAAGTCCACAGCCAGTGGGGGTCTTGCAGCGGTGACAGAGGCATTGGCTGCTGCTGGAATGGGAGAAGGCTGCTGATCCGTTCCAGCCGGTGTCGCCTGAGGCGGGGCAGGAACCTCCTTTTCACGCAAGAGCGACTGTAGCAGTTTCTTGAGCTCTTGGTTCTCCCGTCGAAGCTCTTCCAATGTGGGGGCCCGTGGCTCTTCCCCCCGCTCTTCTTCGTGTCGGGAGTGACTGTCCTCATCAACACTGTGGACGTCTTCCTGGCGCTCTTCTTGCTGTGCCGGCTCATGTTGAGATGTACCGGCAGCCGGCGCCTGCTGCGTCTGCGCTAGAATATGGGAGACCGGCCTTGACCTCCTCAAATATTGGATGTGTTGGTCAAGCTCTCCCGAGGTGTTCTCGGGCTATTTGTCGTCGGAGGTGGCGTAACAGGTGAACACTTTGACGGTGTCATCGGTCACCTGGACCACCCGTTTTTTCTTGGGTGGTTGTCGCTCCGGCTTAGGCGGCATCCCCAGTCTGTCAAAGATAGATACTCGAGATGTGGATGCTTGAGGGGAGCGATCCTCCTCCGTGTGCGTAGAACTAGCCCACGGGGAGGTTGGTCGCACCTTCTTGCCGGCTCCTCGGCGCTTTTGCCCTCGTAGGGGTTGAGATGTAAATCTCGCAGATGTCGAGGGCTCAGTGCTTGGCGGACTCTGCATTCGCTGAAGTTCTGACATGCGGAAGGGCTCCTCCGCCCTGGCATGCCTTATAATCCGGGCCTCCTCCTTGGTGACCCAGATTTTCTTCAGATGGAGCTGGCGCTCCTCAATTGGGTTGCCCCCTGTCCTTGGACGGGGAGCTCGTGGCTTGGGCCGTTGCAGAGGGCCCTGGGTTGCTGCCGGTACGGCAGACTTCTTCTTCTTCGCTCCGTCCTCCCGGACTTGTCGGAGGGGCTCGAAGCGGTTGGAGGTAGGAATAGTCGGGATGTGACGATCCCGTGGCTGGATCGGCTCGCCTCCATCGAGCCGGAGCGAGAGACAGCCGCTTCGGGCTTTGCACCCTTGCGGCTACGGCGTTGCACCCGTTGGGCAGGGCCGGCGGCGGTGGCGCCCGCCATAGGCATGGCGTCATCCTGACGGCAGCGGCGTTGCCCCCGTTGAGCAGGGGGCGGTACATCTGTGGGTAGCCGCATTGGGGTTGGGGCCGTTACGGCGACGGCGTTGCCCCCGTTGAGCAGGAGCAACACCGACAGTAATCTGGTTGACCGAGAAAATTTGGTCATTTGTGGAGACAGAGGGCCTGACACCCTTGGTCTGTGAAAAGTTGGCCGGACGAAGCCGGCCGGCTGCTGCAATAAAGGGTCTGGCACCCTCAGAAGCTGGCTTGTTGGCCGAGCAGACTCGACCAATTGTTGAAGCCGAGGGCCTGACACCCCCGACGGCTGGCTTGTTGATCGGGCGAACCCGGCCGGTTGAAGCGGAGGGCTTGACGCCCTCAATAGTCGGCTTGTGGACCGGACTGACCCGGTCAGCTGCTGGGGCCGAGGGCCTAACACCCCTGACGGTTGTCTTCTCGACCGGGCAAACCCGATCAGCTGAAGCGGAAGGCCTGGCGCCCTCAGTAGTCTTCCTGGCCGAATGAACCCGGCCAGTTGATGGAGTCGAGGGCCTAACACCCCCGACTGTTGGTACTGCAGGAGCGGCTGAACTGTCTTCAGCCACTGGCACCACGCCCAAGAAGAAGGGCGAGCCGACGACCGCTGGGAGGTCGCCAAAAACGATCGGAGTTGCCAGAAATCCGAACCTGGCATGGTCGGCAACGACTTGGGGGCCGTAGGTGACGGCTGCCATCGCTGCTGCTGTTGTTGTTGTTGGTGGTGCGTAGCACGAAAGGAGTGGCGTGCAGATGCACGAAGAACTCTCAAATGAACAGAGAAGTGTGCCCTCCTCTTCCCGTCCTGTAAGAGGAAGAGGGGCAATCAGAATCTTGAAGAAGGTTTTTTGTGGACTGACTTTGACAGAAAGAAGAAAGACGGGAAAGGTCTCACCGGGCGTGTCAGTCTGTGAGACACGGAATATTTTCACGTAGGAAAAATAAATGTTCTTTTTGAAAAGAGACATTCCTCTGCATAGAGATGGTTATTCCGTGGGTGCGTATAGTATCAGACGATTTGGGTTCGAGTGCTGGACCTTTCTCCACTGACCGTAGTCAGTGTTGATTTACATCGGCCTAACGTCCGAACACCTTTGTTTAACTGTCAAAGAAATTCCAAAACCTTCTATAGGGGTTCTGATGTGGAGGGCAAGCTCACTCGAGAGACTCTCCATGACCACTCATTTACCACCAACAAGTTAATAGAAATAGGGCTAGGCCTGAACAAAACCCTAATATTTAGGAATAGAGGCGCAAATATGCGGGAGCCATAGGCATTTTTGAAGTGAAGGGGAGTTTTCTAGACCCCGGGGGTATTTTGGTAATTTTACCAACCCAGGGGTATTTTGGTAATTAGGGATAAGTCTGAGCAAAACCCTAAGGCTTAGGAGTAAAGATGCAAGTATGCGGAAGCCGTAGGCATTTTTGAAGTGGAGAGAAGTTTTCTGGACCCCGAGGGTATTTTGGTAATTTTCCTAGGCCAGGAGGTATTTCTGAAATTTCTTGGCTGGAACGGAAGTAGGATCGGGTCCTTGACTCCCCAAGGCGCTGAGGCTCTCTCTGGAGGATTTTAAGGGCTCCGAGGCCATTTCTAGGTCAAAAGGGTAGTTTGGTAATTTTACCACACCCTATGTAGACCTAGGTTGAGGTGGCACCCCGAATGTCGGACAAGACTGACAAGGTTATCAGACCAACAGAGTAGTAAAGGACTTCGTAGAAGACCTATCTGTGTTGACATCGCCAAAGGAGGGACATATACACAATTTTCACAAGTCGAAGGGTTTTCTTATAATTCTCCCGATCGACGTACAAAGACAATATGGAGTACATTGGATATTTTTATGACCCAACTGGATACAAGGATTGTCGGCGAATTATCGACTGTACAAGGATCCGCATCAACGCAGGAAGTAGGGACGCAGTCCCAATTATAAAAGATTGCAGGGTATAACTGCAAATTACATGACTTTGGTCTTTTACGGTCCTGGGGAGGACGTTTTTGTAATTTCGCCATTATAAGGGTAGAATTACATGATTGAATCATCCCGGGACGTAAAGACTTACAAACATGGCCCACTAAGGGGCATAATTACAAACATGGCCCACTAAGGGACATAATTGTAAATATACCCCGTAGGGGCATAAGTACATGACCCGGGGACTTACCCCTCACAGGCCAAAACAAACAGAACAAGTCTTCTCCGGATACTTCTCGTACGTAGCTGTCCTCGTCTAGCTCTCCTTCTTCACTTGGACCCATGGGGTCTATTTATAGAAGGCGGGAGAGCCCAGAGGGGTCAAATGAACGAATTTGTCCTGATTCTGTCAAGGTGGGGTGGCAAAAAGTCATTTTGACCCTTCTGGATGCCAAAAGGGGCTAAATGACCCCGCTGGCGGTGGCCAAAATCCTTTTTTTTTTTTGAAACACGGAGACCGGTGAGAGAGGGGGGGTCGCGCGGCCCCGGTGTACCCCCCGGGCGGGGTCGCGCGGCCACGGAGCCCCCCCCCCCCCCCCCCTGGCGGGGTCACCCGACCCTGCCAGGTGGCTGGCGGGGTCGCGCGACCCCCGTTGACCCCGGCGGGGTGGCCGCGGCCCCCTCTCGCGTCCGGGAGGGGTCGTTTGACCCTCGGGCATGCGTTTTGGCCCCTCTTCGCGCCGTTTTGCTTCGTTTCTGTCAACTTGAGTTGAGAAGAAGCCGTGGTGGCGCTGCGTGGGGAGGAATCTTCGCGCCCGTCCGTGCCGTGTGATACACTTGCTCGGCCATTTTGACAGGCGTGCATGCATGTCTTCCTCTTAACTTCCATTGCTGCGATGCCACTTGTGATAATATGATCGGGCCGATAGACCCTAAATCACGGAGGTACTCCGCGGTCCGACGACATCGGCGCTACACCGTATCTTTTCCGTCGGTTGTTTCGGAATGAAATTCTCGAAGTATTTCGAGAAAATTACGGGTGCAACAGGATCCTGCAAGATTAGAGACCCATTAGCCTTGGATTTTACAAGATCATTTCTAAGGTGCTATCCCTAGGGCTGGAAAGTTAAAAAAAATGGTGACTGGGAACCTAGCGAGGCTTGCAAAGCCCGGGCTCACAACTCCTAGGGCTGGAAGGTACTGGTGCATAGGGTGGTCAGTTTGTTGCAGGGTGCCTTCATCAGAGGCAGATGAATTCGAGAGAACTTTTTGGTTGCTCATGAGTCCATTCATGCACTGAAGACACAGAGAAAGCAAGGGATGGTCATTAAATTGGAATTTGAGAAGGTATATGACACAGCCTGATAGGAATGCCTTTTCAGAGTAATGAAGAACATGGACTTTAGGGACTGGTGGGTGGATTGTATCAGAGCTTGCATTACTTCTGCAATGTTCACTGTGCTAATTAATGGTGTGCCTACAAGTTTCTTCCATAGTGGGTGGGGTCTTTGGCAAGGGGTTTTATTGGTCCATGTATAAAGCAGAATGTGGTGCACAACTGAGCTTGCCGGTTTCGTCTGTGGGTTTTCAGATTCATGCTTCCAGCCCACAGATTTAGCATTTGTGATATACTGATGATACCATCCTTTTCGCTGGGTGGACCAGCGGTTTGCTATCAGACTTATGCTGGAGCACCTAGAAGAGGTGTATGGTCAGTGAACTTTGATAAGAGTCAGCTACTGGGCATCAATCTGAATCACAGGGCTCTTGGAGGAACTGCTTTTACTGTGGCTGCAGGGTTGGGTACTTCTCCCATTTTCTATTTGAGTCACCCTTATCTCCTGGATTTTTACTTCAAAGAGAGTGTAGTATCGTGATTTGGAGATTTGAGGGGAGATCAACATGTTGGAGGAGCAAGCTGCTTTTATATGGTGGGAGACTGGTTCTGTTCAGATCAGTTCTGGGCAGCCTCCTAGGTTGTTACCTTTCACTCTTCAAAGCTATGTTATTAAACAGGCCCAAGGCACTCGCCTAGGCGAGGTGCCAGTAAGTTGCCTTGTTTTGGCCCAAGTTGCCTCTCTGGGATCGCCCTGGCCACCAAGGCGCTTGCCTTGGGCTGTCCGGTGTGCCTGAGCTCACCTTTGGAACTTTGGGGCCATTTGGGCTGCATGTTCGACCGCCTAGCCTTGTACTTGGCCCTGCTCACAGAGGTATATATATCCATTGTGATTCCCCATTCTCCACCCACCCCGTCCAATTTGATTCCAACCTTCATGCCATCATGCTCCAAACCCTAGCCCTCTCCCTGGCGAGCGGCAACCGTAGTGACCTCCGGTGATAGCGGTGGCTTCGTGTGTGCACTTCCCCCCCCTCTCTCTCTCTCTCTTGTCACATTAGCGCGCATACACGCTGCTGGTGCACATAACTGCCACACACACACACACACACTCTCTCTCTCTCTTTGTCACACACACACACACACACACACAAAGGGGGCTCCCCCTTCACTCGCTCTCTCTCTCTCTCTCTCTCACACACACACACACACACACACACACACAGAGAGATACACATGCATATGCAATGAAGGGGGATTACCTTCCCCTCCTCGCTCTCTTCCTCACTATTCTGCTTTCTCTTCCCATGCACCCCTCCCCCCTGATCACCACCACCACCACCACACACACACACACACACACAGAGGGGCTAGGGCCGCTAGGCGTACCCCTCTCTCTCTCTTTCTCCGAGTCTCTCTCATTGTTTGTTCTCTCTCTCTCTTTTTTTTTTCTTTTACGCACACTCACATTTTTCTCTTTTCTTTGGATGTCACACTTATTAGCATATTTGCATGCATGACTTTGTTAATTGCATCTCAATTCATTTAGTTTTTATATAAACTTTGATATATTTTACATCCAGTTTGGCACATTTGTGTAGAGTGATTTATTAACTTTGTAGGTTTTATATTTGCTTTTGTCATATTTAGGCATATGCTTTATTTTTGAAAATTTAATATTTTTAAAATAAAACATCGCCTTAAACACCTAAGCCATTAGTTAGGCATTTGAGGTTAAGGCGACCCCTCAATTGCCATGGTCGCATGTCGCCCTTGATTGCATGGCTTCAAAGTGCCCACAATTGTGGCCTCAAAGTTGGAGGCAATTCAGAGCATGTCCTTCTGGCATGGGAATGAGGGAAGATCAAGGGCCTGGCATGACATCAACTGGGGACAATTTATAGAAGTAAGAAGGCTAGAGGGCTCGTATCAAGAAGTCAGACTTAAATTTGGCTTGTCTAGGCAGGTGGATATGGAAATTGGGTGTCGAGAAAGGAGGGTTGTGGAGGGAGGTGGTTCTTTGGAGATATTATAGGACATCGAGAGTGTTACCTCCGAATTTGGTATTAGATCCGGACGTGATTCACGGGACAAGCGGGAGAAGAAACTATACCCCATCATGCTAGTACTATCTTTTAACTTGAAACACATCAAACTAAACTTTTTGAGCTAATGCGCCCAATAGGAAACCTTAGGGATTTAAGGAACATCAAGGAATAAGCTTAAAAGAACAAAGTGAGGATATAGTATGCAACTAGAATTAAATGGATCAAGGAATGATTAACAATACAAATAGTGGCAATAACTAAATAAGAATGGATTTAAGGATTTTAGAACTGTCAAATAATATATATTACTAAGGGATTCACGAGTCCACGTCAAATGGCAAAAATAGATGTTTATTAAGTTCAAGAGTAAGCAAACACTATAGTATGAACATGTAATGAGCAAGTGTGAGCAACAAGTTAGCAGGTCAGGAGTGGTCTAGCAGCATTAATCAAGACAGGAGGTGAAATTCCGACACGGTATAGAACGACCTTCAATAGAGCCCCTTGATCAAGAACTCCTAGAGAATAATCTCTGGTGACACCTCAAGATCTATAAACTCCTGTGGGAAAGTCCCTAGCGAGAAGCTCTATAAGAAGCCTCCAAGGGGGAAATCTTGAGTGACATGATCTGCCACTATGACCATTAGACTCTTGCAGGCACTAGTACTTAATGCTCCTCCTTGGGACTACGGTTCGACGACTTGTGGATCTTTGTCGGACTGGATTCCCCTTGGTCCGATACGAGTCGGCCCGACTAGGGCCGACTTGACCGAGTCACATATTTAAAATAAACTAAAACAATCATCCATAAAATGTAAGATTTATGATTACTGCTTATATCATTAGTATACTTTTTCAATTTTTAAAAATTTTAAGATTATTTTTAGATATTATATTCTTATTTAAATAGTTCATAGCAACTCAGTGCAATTCTCCCGACTCCTGATTTGAAATCCTCTAGATACCATCCGAGTCGGACTGAGTCGGCGAGCCATGCCTGGGACTAGATCGAGTCCCATTGCATTGGCATTGAAAAGTCAGATTTTAAAGGTCTTAAGCAATTAGTCAACTAGATCCAATATAGGAAACATGTGCAATGAAATATCATTTCAAGAAAATTCAAGTGACATTTCAAATATCCAAGAGTCGAGATAAGCAACAATCAAAAAAAGTGTCAAGGAAAGTATATGTCAAAGCATGGAAGATCAAGGTCATAGATAGAGAGTTAGTAGAGATGTGGACAGAAGAGAAGGTTGAGATTTCTTACTTTCAATGATGACATTAATGGTAAATGGACTATCAGTCACAGTAGCATCTCACGGCGATGCACAACCATCTTATAGCTAGGCACATAGTAATTAGTCCCCAGGATAGTGCTAAGTGCTAATCTTTCTATCCCTCTCATATGCTGCCTTTAGAGACTAGTTGCATGGAGTACTATTGTATTGATCACCTTTTATAGATGTGATAGACTAGCGAGTTATATGGCCTCATTTAATCCTCAAGAGATAAATGCTATGTGGAATGTTATTAGCTCATATACTCATTAATATGCATTTTTTCCCCAAGTGTCTTTTACATATAATGTGGCATTTCCCAAGGGCTTATTTATGTGTCACTGTAAGGAAGATAAAAGTGAAAGTTCCTTTAGTATTTTTCCATGAAGTCTTCTTGTATTCGTTCTTATTGAAATGGATATTTAATTGCTTATTTAATAAAAGGATATTTAATTGCTTATTTAATAAAAAATTTAATATTCTCCTAACATTAATGTGATGATATTCCGTATGGACCTTATAATAGTTTAGATAGAATTAGATAGTTCTTCTTCACATCTAGATATAACAAAGGAGTGAATGCGAGACTCTGTATTCCTATTAATTTTTCTTTTGGAATGAATGTAAAGTTAGTGGCTTACTGCAGGCTTATAACTAGTGTGTGAGATGTTAAGGCCCATGTTTCTCTTCTCTTTTAATGTTCTCATTTAGACCACTCATAATTAGTTTGGCCGTAATTTAGGGTTGGGTCATTACAAAGAGCATGGGATATTACCCCCTCTTCGAGTAATATCTCTCAGCTCTAGCATTGTATTCTGCAAGCTAAGACCATTTTTTGGCAAGCAGATTGATCAACATTGGGAATGGGACACCAGACCCTTTTTCGGAGAGAAAGATAGTGCTTCCACTTTTTGCTTGAAGAGAGCCTATGGTGACCTAGTGGTGAGTTGTGCCCGAGGAGAGGGCTCCCCTAACATGATGGTGAAAATGTACGGATGTGGAGCTACCGCAATATGGAGCTATCACTATATATGGCTGATACCACCATCTGACACTCCTTCCCTGATAATAATTTACAGGGAAGGACTTTTAAAAAAAATTTACAGGGAAGGGAATGTCACATCATACATATATCGTTGTGAGAGGGATCATTACAAGGCACTAAAGGCCCAAGCCATTGTTGGTTCCAATATAAAGAATCATACCATTTGCTTCAAACATAACCATAAACAAAATGCCATCAGTCTCTTCATATACAGCACTGTACTTTGTTGGTTGAAATGCATTCATTTCACAATGTTACAGATTGTTCCCCCAGGATCCAGATTTACGTGCATTAACTTACAAAACTTAAACCTACAAGGGCAATCTACTCAAAACATCTTAAAATTATTTCCTTCTACGGTGCTGTCCGGAACTCCAGAGTATGGCTCACTAATTCCCTGAAAATGGTTAAGTCAAACATGTGAGTCCTAAACCCAGTAGGCATTAAAACCAATAACATGCTGTTTAACACGCGGAAATTTTCGGACATCCGATTTCGACGGATGGATATGCGTATACTTGGGCATATTCGTTAATTCCGCGCTTTTGAGTTTTATCAGACGATTTAGGGTTCGTGTACAGGACCTTTCCCCACCGACCGGAGTCGGTGTTAATTTGCATCGGACGAGTCCGAACACCTTTGATTAATTGCCAAAGACTTCGGTTACAATATCGGCCCCGACGTTAAAGATCGGCCCTAGGGAGGACTTGCCCACCCTAGGACAAGTGTATATTCGCAATTCTCCTTACAGTTGGGGTGTATCTGTGATTTTTCCTTAAACAAGGGACATATTTGCAAATTTCCCTTCAATTTATTTGCAATTTTCCCTCTTTTGAGGGTACATTTGCAATTTTCCCTCTTTCGAGGGTGTATTCACGATTTTCCCTCTTTTGAGGGTGTATTTGTAATTTTATGCCCTTCGGGGACATTTTGGTATTTTTCAAGCTGTTGAGGGCATTTCTGTAATTTTCCTGCCATCGAGGGCGTTTCTGTAATTTTTTGGACAGCGGGAGGTATTTCTGCAATTTTTACGCAATTGAGGTTATTTCTGCAATTTTATGGATAACAGAATGTATTTCTGCAATTTCAGAACAATAAAGGGTATTTCTGCAATTTCTGCGGTTTTCTTCAACATGATACATCAAAAAGAAAACTGCAGAACCATAGGTTCGTGGACGTCATTTATATCTTCGTTGTCCATATTGAATAACTTGAATTTTCCCTCACATGAGGGTATTTTTACATATAACCCTAACATGAGGGTTTTTTTTGCAAAGTTTTCAATACAACTTGAATAGGGAGGAGGGCGCTCCCCTCTTCTCACCTCTTGCACAGGTTGTAGCAGCGAAGCTTCTTCCCCCAGAGTTCTTCTCCAAAAAAAACTCTCCCTCGAAAGAAGAAGGCCTTGGGTTTTATAGGAGGTGGAGGAGGCCAAGGAGGAGATCCCCCGGACACCTTGGTGGAGGTAACCCCCTTGACTTTTTCTCTCCCCCGTCTCTTCTTCTCCCGGTTCTTCCTCCCCCTGTGACGCAGCAGCAAAAAGAAGAAGAGGGGGGAACTTCCCTGGAGGCGCGTAGGCCGACAAGGCCGGGGGGAGGTCCCCCCTAGTGCGCAGGAGGCTCGGGGGCCTCCCCCGGTGCGGACAGGATCGGGGAGGTCCCCCAGGTGGTGGTGGTGCCGGGGGCCTCCCCTGATGCGCAGGAGCCCGGGGGGACTCCCCTGGTGCAGGGCGGACCGGGGGGAGCTCCCCCGGTGTGCAGGTGGCTCGGGGGGCCTCCCCTGGCGCGGACAGGGCCAGGGGGAGGTCCCCCCGGTGGCCGGGCTGCTGGGGGGCCCTCCCTCGGTGCAAGCAGCGGTAGGGGGGTTCCCTCAGGTCGTAGGTTGGCTGGGGGGCTCCCTCGCGTAGGGAAAAGTGAGGGAAGGGGGAGGAAAGCTCTCCCCCTCCCTGTGGCTTCCTGTGGGGGCTATAAAAATCCCACCTTTTTGGAATTTTTTTTATTGTTTGTTGACTTCCAGCACAAGGACGCGTGGAGATTTTATTTGTTTGTTTGTTGGCCATTTCCCAAGCGCCGGCTTGCTACCCGTTTGACTTCAAGTTGACGGGAATTTAATTAAATGTCATAGGAACACCCGATGGGCCCCTAAAACACTTGTTCTTGTATGGATTTAATCCCATGAGCGTTTAGTTTCATGCCGCCCATGAGGTGTTTGTTGAAGTGCCCACTTGTCATAAAATAGAGCTAAGAGCTCGACTTATCGTGGGACTTTGTTAAGGACTTGATGGCCTCATGCCGCACACCTGGCGCTTGTCCAAATGTCTTTAGGGGACTTGTAGGCTTTAAACACTTGATGTTTCGTAGAGCGGATGCACATGGCTTTGTACCGCTCTTTGTCGTGTTTGATGAAATGCTCATGTAAATCCCCATGATGGTGATTAGTCGAACATCGTTTCGAATTTAATTTCTGAACTTTTTTGTTATTACCAGAAATTATTTTAAACTTTATGGGGTTCAACACATGCTGACCATATAATAGCCTTTGCAAATCACATACTATTCTGAATGAATCGTCATTCTTGATGATGTTATCATAAATTCAAAGGGATACTTAACTGAACATGACAGATCTTAACTTACAAAAATTTTATTTATCCAATTTAGTTGCAGGAAAATACAAATCTTACGGATGACTTACACAAAGCTTACGATTAGTGTACAGATGGCTTGCTGAATATATCAAATATATCAGAACTTATTCAAAAACTCTGCCATGGACGGTCCCAAGCCCGGATGAGAAAAGAGGAGGGTTTGCGTTAGTTTGACAGCCAGCAGTAAAATTTTGTCACATCTCCCACATGAATTCTGATCTAAATACATTTTGTGCTAATGTTAGGGCGTCCCCCGGAAGCGACGCGTTACATCGAAACTCGGATGGAATGACAAGTGAGCAAGGGCTAACTAGGGCGTTCCCCGTAAGCGACGCGCCGCAATGGCGCCCGATTGCGGTGTCAAATAGGCAAGGGTTCCCGTGTGGGGTTGGACGTACGCGGGTAGAGAAGCTAGTCCAAAAACATAAGATCCGTCTAGCTACTTGGAATATAGGAACTTTAACGGGTAAAGGTTTAGAATTAGTTAAGCTAATGAAAGACAGGAGGGTTAACATAGCTTGCTTACAAGAAACTAGGTGGAAAGGACATAAAGCTAAAGATATTGATGGATATAAAATTTCGTATATGGGTAATAATAACTCTAGAAATGGTGTTGCTATAATAATAGATAAAAACTTAAAAGATAGAGTTGTAGAAGTTAACAGATTGGGGGATAGACTGATGTTAATTAAACTTATCTTAGGTGAAGATACTTTGAATATAATTAGTGCATATGCACCTCAAGTAGGATTAGAAGAGAGCAATAAAAAGCAATTTTGGGAGGCCATTGATAGTTTGATCCAAAATATTCCTAGTGAAGAGAGAATCGTTATTGTAGGGGATCTTAATGGTCATGTGGGTAAAAATAATCGAGGTTATGAGAAGATTCATGGAGGGCTTGGTTTTGGCAATAGAAATGATATGGGTTATACTATTCTTGATTTTGCTATGGCCTATGATCTAGCAATTACTAATACCTTCTTTAAGATGAGGGGCGAACACTTAATAACATACAAGAGTGGAATATAAGTCAAATTGACTATTTTCTTATTAGGAAGGTCGATAGAGTTTTGTTTAAAGATTGCAAAGTTATTCTTGGTGAGAGTCTAGCCCCTCAACATAGGTAGTTAGTAATGGATGCTATTATCCCTAAATTCAAAAGAAATATCATTATAAATAATTGTTCTAAGATTAAATGGTGGAATTTAAAAGGTAAAAGTTTAGAAACATTTAAAAATCATATATTAAAGGAAAATATTTAGAATTTAGAACAATATACTAATGTAATGTGGAATAATGTTACAAATTATATAACGAGGGTAGCAAAACAACTCTTAGGCGAATCTAAAGGTAAAAAGAATTTAGAAAAAGTGACTTGGTGGTGGAGTGAGTAAATCCAAAATACCATTAGAGTAAAAAAGGAGTGCTTTAAAGTTTGGCAAACTAACAAAAATAATCAAACCCTAGAAGCCTATAGAATCACTAAAAAGAGGGTTAAGAAAATAGTTAGCGAAGCTAAATCAAAGGCATTTGAAGATTTATATAATAAATTAGGAACCCGAGAGGGTGAAAATGATATATTTAAAATTGTTAAATTAAGAGAAAGGAAAATTAGAGATTTAGATCATGTTCGTTGTATTAAAGGTGAAGATCAAAGGGTTTTAACTAAGGATCTTGAGAATAAAGAGAGGTGACATAGTTATTTTCAGAAGTTACTTAATGGAGATTGCGTCAATGATTTCTCTTTAGAAGGTACCCAAGAGTCCACAATATTTGATAAATATCAATATTTCAGGCGTATTAAGATGTTAGAAGTGGAGGATACTTTAAGAAAAGTGAAAGTGGGCAAGGCCTTAGGACTAGATGGCATACCTATTGAAGTATGGAAAGGTCCTAGGAGACATTAGTATTCAGTGGTTAACTAAACTTTTTAATAAAATTTTAACGGAACGGAGAATGTCAGAAGTTTGGAGAAAAAGTGTTGTAGTCCCTTTCTATAAAAATAAAGGAGATATTCAAAGTTGCAATAATTATCGTGAAATTAAGCTTATGAGTCATACTATGAAACTTTGGGAAAGAGTAATTGAAAAACGCCTCCGATGTATGACTACTATATTGGAAAATCAGTTTGGTTTTATGCCGAATAGATCTACTACAAAAGCTATTTTCTTATTACGACAATTAATGGAGAAGTATAGAGAGATGAGAAAAGATTTGTATATGGTCTTTTTTGATTTAGAGAAGGCATATGATCGAGTACCGAGAGAATTGATTTTGTGGACATTAAGAAAGAAAGGAATCTCTCAATGATATGTTGATTTGATTAAGGATATGTACGACGGTGCTATTACTAGTGTTTGAACTATTGCTGGAGAGACTGGTGAATTTTCAGTCTCTATATGTTTGCATCAAGGTTCTGCATTAAGTCCGTATCTCTTTGCCTTAGTTATGAATGAAGTAACAAAACAATTGCATGAGGATATCCCTTGGTGTATGCTATTTGCAGATGATATTGTTTTAATTGGTGAGACTATTGATACTTTAAATGTTAAGTTAGAGCGTTGGAGACTTGCCTTGGAGTCTAAAGGTTTTAAAATTAGTAGGAGCAAGTCAGAGTTTATACATTGTAATTTTAGTAATGGCAGAGTGGTACAGGAAGACGTGATTCTAATGGATGGATATAACATTCCGAAGAGTAGTAGCTTTCGATACTTAGGGTCTATCATACAAGAGAATGGGGAGATTTATGACGACGTTACACATAGGATTAAGACAGGCTGGTTAAGATGGAGAAGCGCATCAGGAGTCCTTTGTGATCATCGTATGCCTGTGAAACTCAAAGGGAGGTTTTATAGAACGGCTGTGAGACTTGCTTTGTTATATGGTACCGAGTGTTGGGCAGTACGAAAGGAACACATTCAGAAAATGTGTGTAGCAAAGATGAGAATGTTGAGATAGATGTGTGGCAAGACTAAGAAAGATAAGATTAAGAATGAGCGCATCCGTAAGGACTTAGGGATAGCCCCAATTGATAGTAAAATGAGAGAAAATAGACTCATGTGGTTTGGACATGTGTTTCGTCGCCCTAACTCAGCGCCGGTTAAAAAATGTGATAGAATCTTAGTGGATGCTAGTAAAAGAGTTCGAGGAAGGCTTAAAATGAGATGGTGCGATGTTATTAGGAAGGACATTAATTTCTTAGGTTTAAATATGAATATAACACTTGATAGAAATCTTTGGCGGAACATGATTCATCTAGTCGACCCCAAATAATTGGGATAAAGCTCTGATGATGATGATGCTGATGATATCAGAACTTATTCAAAGACAGAAGCAAGCCTTTCAGATCATATTAGAATTCACATGTGAATAGAATCATATAATGTGCAGATTATCAATCACATATCGGACATGCATCCGGCCATTGTATAAGGAGTAACAAATGCAACCGAGACGTCCACACTTAGGCAAGTTTAGACAAATGGCCTAATCGTGAGGCCTATCAGCTGTGATCTACTATGCAAGATCGGGAGTGAATATCTCACCATTCCCTAACTCATTTCCTTATTGTGGGTTCTAAATTTCAAATAGGAGTCCATTTGTCTTCAGACATGGGTTTAATCCCGTAGCAGACGCTAGGTATAGTTTATCGCCCCATGCCTCCTTAAGATGGTAATGTCCATGTGCTATGTAATTTGCGGTTAGGATGAATTGGGTTAGTCTCATATAGGAAAGTGACGAAAAGTTATTGGGCGATATATGTAGGGCCCAGATGTCTTTTGGGACAAAATCACAAACTTGGTCCAAAGTGGACAATACCTAAACAATGGTTGGATCAGCACGTGATAGTATGGTATCAGAGTAGGACCTGTGTAGTACGCTATGGGCCAATTTGGGGACAGACAAGACTTATGTTGGTGCGCTTGCAGTGACCTAGTTGCAAGCTTTGTAGGGGGAAAGGGCTACTTGTAGAAAAACATTACTTGGGCAGTTGGACATAGGGGTGAAAGTGTTCTAATAGTGTGGACCCACCACGACGTGGAGCTACCACTGTGTATAGGGGCTAGGGCAAGGATGAGCTGGATGAGTCCTACGTTGGAAAGTGAGAAAAAGTAACTAAGCTATTTATGTAAGGCCCAAACACAGCTTGTGAGGCACGCTTTTGGGACAAAACCGTACAAACTTGGTCTAAAGCACATAGTATCAGACAAGGGTTGGATTGGGTCATGTCAATTTCCATCTCTTATTCAGGATCTCAGTGAACCCTTGTACAGTTGTGACAGGTGGGGACCAGATTGCTCCTTTTAGGAATATTTGAGGGATGTGGAAATACCTTCATTGGCAGATCTGCTTGACCCCCTTCTGGGACAAGCACCGCATGAAGGAGTAGATTCTCAGACCAAGAGATGGGAAGCAATGATAAGTATTTTGCCCAAGTCTGCATACAATCTCACTAGAGATGGGGGGACTTGTTTCACTTTTGCCAAGTTAGTGTGGAAGTGCTTGTTTGGAGGATTTCTCATGGGAGACTTCCCACATGCGATCACCTATCAACATTCATGGACAACCTAACACTGTGATGTCTTTGCGGGGCCATGGGAGGAGACAATGGAACACATCTTTGTGCCATGCTGCTTCTCTAGAAAGGTGTGGGAGCTGATTTTTGGCAGGCTACAAGTGGTGCACCCTTGCCCCAAACACATGGACAGACTTCTTGGTGGATGGAATAGGAGGTGGGCTCTTAAGGAGCATCGCAAGGTGTGGTGGCTCGTTCTCCATGCAACAATTTGGACCATTTGGAATGAAAGAAATCCAAGGGTTTTAGGATGGAAACTAGGACAGCAAATAGACTTGCTCCCTTGGTTGTGATAGGGTGAGGGAATGTGCACAATGTGAATGACAGCCAATCTCGCCTTTCGTCTTTGTTAGGGAGATTGTGAGGTCACCTTGTTGGTGCTTTTTGTATATAGGGGTTTCTTTTAGAGCTATATTTTCCCATAATTATACATCCCCTTTTTTGGTTTGATGAAATTTTTGGTACCATCCATCTTCCTGAAAAAAAGCAAGTCTTTCCTGGTTTATTGGCACTAATTCATTCGGTGGCTATAATATCTGAGCAAGTTCTCTGAAAATTTGTATTTGCATTCTAGAGCAATTATTCTGTTCCAACTCAGCTGGCATTAAAGAAATATATTCTGTTTATGCTGTTGGCCCTTTGACCTTAATTTAAACATGTTTGTTTACTGTTTTCTACATGTTGTGTGGGTACATGGATTCACCAGTGTGGAAAGTGGCAGTGGATGTGTTACTCGAAAGAAGCAGCTTGTTGTAAATCTTATGCGTTCTTGTAGAGAAATGGAAATGAAGTTCCTTGTGCGTACTTTGGTAAGAACGTCATATGATCTCTATTGCATCTCTTTCTATGATTTATACTGAACATGGGTGCTGACTGCTGATAAAGTGAGCGTTGTAGACTGACCTTCCATTTTGGCTATAATTACAGAGCTATGCTGAGAACAACTCTTTCTTGCCTTTTAGTTCTGATTTATGTGTTTTGTTTGGATGCTTACCAGTTGTTTGTTTGATTGTAAAATAGTGTAGATGGGATTACGTGGTCCCATATGACACTAAGATTCCCTTGTTTTTGTTTACAATATCAATACTGGAGAAAAAATTGTTGAAAATTGAAATCACAACTAACTAACAAAGACCTTGTTTTATTTTATGGTCATCCAAACAAAATAGTTCCGGTTTTAAATTTAGAGAAATGCTCTGGTTTTAAAACCAGTGATTCTAAAGCCAAAGAATTACATCAAAACAAAAGACACCTTAGTGAAATATTTGGTAGTTTTACAAGGTTTCCTGCTTCCAAAAATACATGGGAGAGATTTGGTTAACATGGTTTTCACCAATTAATGATTAATCAATATTGGAAAAATCTGACATATTTAATAGACTCGGAATGAAAACTATGACAATAATATGTGGACATTTGGATGTGTATTCTTTCCTTTCTATCTTCTAGCATCCAATATATGAAGGCACACTTGCCATTTTAAGTTTGAGAATAGATGATCATTTCATTGCTAAATTTTGACCTGTACAAGTTGGTCTGAATTAGACCATTTTAGAGTCTTGCAGAAATGCTGATGAAGAAATGATCATTTTGGGGAAAGTGTGTACTGCAAGGCAGAGGCTCAGGCAGATTTGGAATAGCTCATAGTCGATGTAGTACCTGGCATACTTGTATACATACTAAATCTATTTAAACACTACTAACATGCAATTGGATTTATGTAGTATCACCCTATTGAAGTCAGTTGTCCTTTGTGATCGTCGTATGCCTGTGAAACTCAAAGGGAGGTTTTATAGAACGGCTGTGAGGCCCGCTCTGTTATATGGTACCGAGTGTTGGGCAGTACGAAAGGAACACATCCACAAAATGTGTGTAGCAGAGATGAGGATGTTGAGATGGATGTGTGGCAAGACTAAGAAAGACAAGATTAGGAATGAACGCATCCGTAAGGACTTAGGGATAGCTCCAATTGATAGTAAAATGAGAGAAAATAGACTCAGGTGGTTTGGACATGTGTTTCGTCGCCCTAACTCAGCGCCGGTTAAAAGATGTGATCAAATCTTAGTGGATGCTAGCAAAAGAGCTCGAGGAAGGCCTAAAATGAGATGGTGCGATGTTATTAGGAAGGACATTAGTTCCTTGAGTTTAAATATGAATATTGCACTTGATAGAAATCTTTGGCGGAACATGATTCATGTAGCCGACCCCAATTAATTGGGATAAGGCTCTGATGATGATGATGATGATGATGATGACCCTATTGAAGTCAGTTGGCCATGCGATGATATATAAGGAAACAATCCAGGGATTGGGCATGAACTATAATAACTTGGTGTGAGAGACTATCTCCTGGATGATTTTTGGGTTACTTTGAAGATTGTAAGGTAACTACATGAACAAATTAAATGTTTCCGAGTGGCACATCTTGTACTATGTTATGCAGAGGTTTTGTGTGCGATTAGATAATGCCACATGGTACATCTGAGACCTTTGTTAAATGGGTTATATGGTCTAATGAATCCTTGAGTGAATTTTAAATGGCATAATTTTTTTTTGAAAAGTGGATGGTACCAGCAATTGTATTAAATAAAAAAGGAAGAAGGGATATACAAGTGCCGAGATTTCAGCTCCCCAAATGATTCCTGTACAACATATGCAAGCCCCAAGTTAGGGCCCTATGTATCTCCCAACAAAAATAGAAGAGTGGAGTTATTAGAGTCCACTTTACAAAGATTCTTAGCCCACGCAGACACTCTCTCTCACAAACAAAAGAAACAATCCTCTCTTCCACTCTAGCTTCCATTCAGGAGATGTGTTACATATATAAATAGGGGACTAGTTTCAAACAAGATAGTAAGGCAACCGACAATTAGGGGACCTAGAGGAAAGGAGAGAAGAAGGAATGAATGGATAAGAAGAAGAGAGAAAGGAAGAGAAATGAGCTTCAAGAATGCAATGCCTTGCCCCTTGACATGGGCTTCCCAGCTTATATAGAACTATCCCCTAAAAATAGTAATTCAACACTACAAAATGGGGCAATAACAAATCCCCTAGAATAGAAAGGAATAGTCTCTCAAAAGAGGGAAATAAAGCTATGCAAAGAGTACAATAGTACAAGTGAATATTCCTCGTAAAATCTCCCCATAAAATCTGCTAATTGACCCCAACAACTTTCTATTTTTGGGTTCCGGCAATCATATGCCAATTCCCACCAATACTCCCCCGCAAATTGATGTTGGGAGGTCTCGCAGCAGCAATTTGCTGGAGACAAATTTATGACGAGTAGAGGTAAAAGCCTTTGTGAATATATCAGCTATCTGATCTTTGAAGGCAAATATGGAATATAAATCAATTTCCTCTTAACAGCGTCTCGAACGAATTGGCAATCTATCTCAACGTGTTTTGTACGTTCATGAAATACGGGATTTTCTGCAATGCGGATGACACTAGTATTATCAGCATGCAATGGGGGTACGGTACATGGGAAGTCTAATTCCCTTATCAATCTTTGCAGCCAAATGACTTCCGAACATGCAGCAGACATAGCTTTGTATTCAGCCTTTGTGGATGTTTTAGAAACCTGTCTTGATTTTTACATTTCCAGGAGATCAAGCTTTGACCCAAGAAAACACCAGCTAGTGATAGACCTAGTATTAGGACAACTGTCCCAATCAGCATCAGCATACACAGACAAAATATAAAGGAGATCCACTAGGAAAGAAGAGCCCTCGGGTAAGAGTACCTTTCAAGTACATGATAATGTGATGGACAGCAGCAATATGTATATGCCATGGGTTGGTCATGAATTGACTGACATTGTTCACAGCACAAGCTCTGTCTGGTCTAGTAAAACTAAGATAAATTAAACTCCCAACCAATCTATGATACTGAGTTGGATCATCAAGAAGCGTACCGTCCTCACTCCTAAGTTTGAGATTAACTTCCATTGGTGTTTCCACCGTTGGACTGTTCGTCAACTGAGCAATAGAGATCAGATCGTGCAAGTATTTTGCTGATTCAAGTAAATCCCCTTCTCTGTGCGATGTATTTCAACGCCAAGAAAGTAATTCAGAAAACCAATATCTTTCATCTGAAAAGACTGTTGTAAAATGTTTTTAATCTGCTGTATACTCCTGTAATCAGTATGTCATCAACATAAACAACAAGCAATGTGAGCCCCCTAGAAGACCTTTGTAAGAAAGGAGAAGAATCATGCTTGTTTTGCTGAAAACCAGTTTTCAGAATAGTGCTTCTAAGCTTTTGAAACCATGCCCTCAGAGCTTGTTTGAGGCCATATATAGATCTCCTCAATCTGCACACGAAGTCCCTTGAATGTAAAAAAAGTCCCTGAGGTGGTTTCATGAACACCTCTTCTTCTAAATTGTCATTGAGAAATGCATTCTTAACATCCATCTGAAAGATTGGCTAAGATCTAAATGCTGCAAGAGCGACCAGAAGTCAGCCTGTGGCCATTTTAGCTACAAGAGCACACATATCCTGATAATTATGCCATTATTCCTATCGATTTTCCAATGCCACCAATCTAGCTTTATCTCCCTCCAATGAGCCATCAGATTTAATTTAATAGTATAAACCCATATGCATCCAATAAGCCTTAAGCTAGGTGGAGGGTGGACAAGATCCCAAGTTTTTGTGTGAACCGAAGCCTGTAACTCCTCATTCGTAGCATTTCGCCAGCACTCATGTTCCACAGCTTGTAAGTGGTTGGAATGGGAATTGTGGACAAACTAGATAGAAAAGCGGTCTCTGTAGGGATAGTGGGAAAACCATAGCGTTCTGGTGGACAAGATGGTCGGGTGGATCGTCTCAAGGTTAAAGGTGCATATGTTAGTTCAGGATTTGGTGCAAGTTATGGTTCAGGGTCATGATGAGGTTCATGATTCAGTTCACTAGCCGGTTGGGGAGGTTCAACAGGTCTATTTCTTCATGTGAAAAATGTCCCAGGTTTAAATTTGCTATATGACTCCGCTCATGAGGTGTATTAAATAAGTGTACAACAGAAGTAGAAACTTTCGGAGACAAGGAATGATGTGGAAGAAAAAATGGTTCTCAAAGAATATGGCATTGCGGAACACCCGAATGTGTCTGCTTTGATGATCATAGCATCAGAATCCTTTCTGATTCACACCATAACCGAAAAATATGGATCGAGCTGCTTGAATGGAGAGTTTATGATGTTTAATTGGATGTAGGTGGACAAAGCAAACACAAGCGAAAGGATGAAGCGTACTGTAATCTGGTTGTTTGTCAAAATGTTTAAAATAGGGACTGACATTCCCGAATGTCACTGAGATTTGACGATTAATTAGATATACGATAGTAGGAATAGCCTCATCTCAAAATGTTGGAAGCACTGCATCATCAAGGAGGAGTGTACAGGTAATATCAAGAACATGGCGATGTTTTCGTTCTGCAATATCATTTTTATTGCGGGGTTTGAGGACAATATTTCTTAGAAATGATACCATTTTCGCGGAGAAATAGGTTGAAATCATTTGATTTATACTTTTCCCCTGAATTGGAATGCATGATTTTAATACATTTACCAAATTTTGAAAGTGAATACATTTACCAAATTGAGTGTCAATCATGGAGACATGCTTGGAAACAAGAGAATATTTCAGATTTGGCCCATAAGAAATAGATCCAAGTGACTGAATACGTCAATGAATGTGACAAAATGTTTGTAACCGGAAGATGATATAATGGGTGCTAAACCACGCACATTAGAATGGAAGTTCAAAAGATGAGTCTGATACATGATTGCTCAAAGAAAATGGAAGAGTTTCCTTGACAACAACTGAAACCAGGAGATGGTTTGGGAATCTTCGATTTGCTGGAAAGTAGACCGATTTTGAACATTAATGACAATTTGTTTGAGTTTGGATGAGCTAATCTACGATGCCAAAGAAGCCACTTATTTGAAACACCTTCCTGAATTGAGGAATATGTAGATGCCTCTGGGAGAATGTGGTCCACAGCTAAGAGGTGCCTATGTTTACTCCCTTTCCTAATCATTGTCTCCATTTTTAGGTCCTGAATAATGCAACCAAAAGGAGAAAAGATTACATTACAGCTGCTGTCTACAAGTTGTCCAACGGAAAGAAGATTGGTAGACAAGTTTGAGACAAAATAAACATCAGGAATGATGAAAGTTTTTGATGAACATTACCATTTTTTTTAATAGGAAGAGTTTTCCCATCAGCAATATGAACCTTAGAAGTACCACAGTGAGGAGAAATAGGGAAAAGTTTTTTGGAGGAAGAAGTCATGTGGTTTGATGCTCCGGAATCCAAAAAACAGGTCATAGGAGTAGTTTTACGTGAAATTCCCATGGCCGAGAGAGCGGACTGAATCATATTTTGAATGGTTTCAACAGTGATTGCGGAAGCTGTAGAATGTGAGTTGTTTGCTGCAGGTGTGTTTTATGGAAGAAGATGCTTCAGTTGACTTGACAGTGGTGTGGTAAGCTTGTCCCCCTTTATTCTGAGGTTTCCTTCAACATTCAGTCAAAATATGGCCTCCCTTCATACAAATCTTTTCTTTACTATCCTGCAATATGTGCAAACTTTTGGCATGAATAACATTGTGCTTTCTGAGCATCCTTGGTGTTAGGTCTTTCCCTACACATGAAGGCAACCTCATAATTTTTGTTGCCCTTAGAATTGTCAGCATTCTCCTGTGAAAGTATATGTTCTTCACGAAGTACCTCCTGAAAACATTCATCCAAATCAGGGATTGGTTTTCTATTCATCAAATGCCCTCGAACGGTCTCAAACTCAGGTCTTAACTTCATTAAAAACTGATCTCTCCTTTTCTTTTCTTGCAGACTATGAACAGTAGACAAAGCTTCTTTAGAAATTTTCTCATAAATAATGGTTTTGTACTCCAGCCACAAGTTTATAAAACCAGAATAATACTCTTGAACATTCTTTGTTCTCTGATTGTAATCACCAATTTCAATCCCTAGATTGTATTTTCTGGAGTCATTATCCTGATGAGATAACTTCTTTTAAGTAGTTCCTCCCACTATATGTAGTAATATGTGTCCTCAAGTTTAGAGCCATATAAGGCTCGACAGCTAACAATCTAGCTCATGACTTTAGCATTATTTTTCTTCCAAATTTTCAGTTCTTTCTCTTGTTTCTCATCAGGTTGCTTCTCACGTCCACCCACAATTCCCTAAAGTTCTTGGCCTAGGATGAAGCACGTTATACTAATTCCCATAAAAAAAATTTGCCACTAAAGCAAACTAAAATCATTGCAGTCTTATCCATCGTGATCCCCCAAGAAGGAACCAGAACAAGAGAATCAAGAATCAGCTAGAGAAAACCCAGAACAGGAGTTATCGCAGTAATGCCCCAAAATGAGGCTCTTAGAAGGACACAACAGGCTTCTAAAAGGGATCCGATGCAAGGGAGAAAGAAACCCCTTGCACAGCTGATCTCAAAATCCCCTAACAGGACGGCTCTCAGATTCCCACGGTTTGCAGGCTTCAAGTTGATGCAGCAGGCTGACGGAGTCTAGGAAGACAAGACCAGGACTCTTGATGGCTGAATTGCTTCCTCAATAGCACAAGTACAGTAGCATGCCACAATACCGTGCAATAGTGTCATTGCTCTAATACCATGATAAGAAGAGTGAAAGGAAGAGAAATGAGCTTCAAGAATGCAATGCCATGCCCCTTGAGACAAGGTTGTCAGTTTCGGTTTCGGACTCGGTTTCGGTCTAGTCCGAAACCGAAATCAGCCGGTTTCGGTTTCGGTTTCGGCCGAAACTGGCCGAAACCCAATGAAAAGGATAAAAAAGATCAAAATAAATGTAAAAAAAAGAAAAAAAATTAAAAATATAAATAATCACATAAAAATCAGAAAATTCATTAGGCATGCATTTGACTATAAAGATATTGGAATAAGTGCAATAAACATGAAGACTAATAGGTTCAAGCAGTACAATAAACGTGATGAAGTAAGCATTGAACATGTTAAACTAATATTGTTGAGTACATATTGAACATGAAATAGGTTCAAGCAGTACAATAAACGTGATCTTTACCTAAATGATGATGCACTAATATGGATAATAACTAGAAGAACCTTCTGCCTCATCGTCTGGACCTTGATGTTGATACCCATAACCAGGTTGCATGTATTGTGTATATTCACTATAACCAAACAATGAGGTAGTCAAATCTTGAGGAAGAGAAGAGGAACTGGACGGATGTGGATGGAACTAGAATGCTGATTCATGACCCCACGACCCATAAATGGATGCTTCATGTTGGCCACCTCCGTAACCTGATGGATGCCCATATTGGCTCTGTGAATCATATCCTTGCTCACCCTGACTGTATCCAGTAGTACCACCTGCAGCACCTATAGCACCTGCAGCACTAGTAGCATCTGCAGCTGCACCGAGATGATCATCATCATCATGATCACCATCATCATCATCACCATAATAAACCGGTCGCTTTTTAGCCTTTGGAGATGCTTTTTTCTCTTTTGGTGCCAATTTTTCAGTCATCTTTGACACGAGCCCTTTTTCCCTTGGCGTCTCACATAAATCTGCTTCAACTGCTCAATTGTCGGGTCCTCTCGAGCAGCAGCACTAGTCCTCTCAGTTAGCCCATGCACTGATGTGCTTCTTCTTAAGGATGCATGTGGCTTGACCATTATAGGAGTGACTGGCCTATTATCTAATTCTGAGTGTCCAGCTGGCTCAAACTCAGGCTGTTGCTCAGTGTCATCAACAAACAAAGCTGGGTGCGCTTGAGTCTCTCTGGCCCTCTTTCTTGCTCTTTTGAATTCTAGATCTCTTGGCTCATCTTCATCTATTATGCCCTATGACCATCTTCTATCATCATCATCAAAAACGGGCTCATCAACTTGCTCTCGTGTCTCCACCCAAGACTGCAAGGGATCGTCATCATCAAATAAAGTATCCATATCAATTTCTGCAGTGGCATCCTCCGCGACGCGTTTGTCCCGTAGCTGTTGTCTCAACTTCATGTTTTTAATTTCAATCTCATATTGTAGTGGCAGTAAACTAATTTGTCTATGTCTTTAGCCGATTGCGAACCTTTGAGTGTATAAGGTTGAACGTGCTCCAATTTCTTTCACATTGGCTTGCTGATGTGGTTTGACTCAGCACCCTGATTGCAATGAAAATCAATGCAGAACTGTCCAAATCTCTATTATTCACCATTATCCACCAGTCAGCTGTTCTATCAACCATAAACACATAAATATAAGTTGTAAATAAAAATCAATTCTCCATGATGAACTAATACATATTGAGGTTAAGAAAGCACAAAGATAAAGTATACCTGGGCTCACTCTTCCCACAACGTATTGTAATTGGGAGTCGGAATACGTCCCGGTCCTCATTCTATAGTAGTTCATCTACAAAGATAAAGTAATAGATTAACATAACTACTTAAGTAAATTCTATACCTCTTATTCATAAAATCAATAAAGGCCAACCTCTACTTCTGCCTGAAATCTCTTTTCTGGTGTCCTTGATAAACGACCAATGACTTTTAAAGTGTCTTGAAGCACCTCGCCATCAACATGTGTATTGGCATTGTACATAAATCGAGGGTTGAGGAAATAACATGCATTTGTGTATAGTTAACTAAATGTTAGATATAAAATAACGTAAAGAACAATGTATCAATACAATTAATCACCTACCAGCTGCATGCAAGTCGTGGTGTAATGTGTTGTCCCATCTATGGTCAATAATTTTCCACCACTTTGCATAATCTCTGGGAAGGGAATCCTGCAACTCTAATTTGGCACGGTCCATGGCCTCGTACAGATATCCCATATCATTCTTCTCATCGCCATCCACCATTCTTAGGACCTTCACGAGGGGGGTGACTACTTTCATGTATCGTGAGACCCTGCCCCAGAATTTGTTGTCTTCCACGAAGTGGGAGACATCCAAATATTTCATCTGAGCATCAACATTGGACTTGTCGATGTATTCCCGCAGGGCATTGTGGTACATGAAAGCTTTCAACTCATTCTTATATCTGTGCAAAGAAATGAAATTTGAATCAAATACCGATCATATCTATAAGGATAAAGTAGCAAGAACTAAGCTCAATCTTATACCTGTGCAAAGACTCCAAAGAAATGAAATTCGAAGCAAATCTGGTTGGCCCTACACGGATGATATCTCGCCCCCCATTTGCATGCTCTCTGAACATGTTCAAGATCTTAGGATGGCCATAAATGTACTGAGTGATTTTTTGTGCCCTTTCAACTGTCTTCTTCACATGATTTTCCCTTCACAATGGTTGCAAGTATCAAATCTAGACAATGTGCAGCACATGGGAGCCAATATAAGTGACTGCGCTTCTGCATCAATTTCTTCCCTGCAGCCTTATAACTAGCTTCATTATCAGTCACTACTTGGACAACATTGTCCTCTCCAATTTGGTCTACCATGTTATCCATCAAATGAAACAAATAATTGACATTTTTTTCATAATTTGATGCATCTACAGATTTAACAAATACTGTACCTTCAATGCAATAGACCAAAAAGTTAATCATGGACTTCTTCGTGGTACCAGTTCAGCCATCACACATGATGGTACATCCTCTCTCCATCCATATATGCTTGAAACTTTCAACCCAATCATGGAGCTCCTCAACCTCTCCCTCAAAGCCACGCCCGTATATGTCTCGACGTGATGGGGCCTTCAAGCCAGGCCAGCATCTGCTATGGCATCTAGTATAGGTCGGAAATATTCACTTTCAGCTGCATGTGTAGGGATACCTGCATGGAAAAATCAATTGCAAATACTTTTAAATGCATGCCCTGCAACTTCTGCTGATTTTTTTACCCCTCTCAATGCTTGGTTGATTTTAGGTTGTGTAGCATGGGGCCTTCTGTGAAGATAGCTGTCCATGGGGCCTGTTGTCTGCGGGGCAGCTCCAGTGTCAGGACGTCGTGCAGCTGTACTGGAGTAGGTCCCTGAACCCATGGGTGCCTTTTCTTTCCTTCGAGCGGCTTCTTAACGCTCCCTTGCTTCAGTCAGCTCTGGATCTGAATCCTCAGTGCCTTCCTCATCATCATCCCTCCTAACCCTTCTGCCTGAAATCTCCCTAGCAATTTCAGCCTCATCTTCAGCCCTTTGTTGCATCCTCTCCTTTTTGCTCAGAAGGCATTGGCGCATTTGTTCTCGGACCTCTCGGGGACATCTGTCACATTGTTTCACCTCTCCTCTTACCCCTACCAGATGTTATTTTCCTCTAGTAATTCCGCCATGTACCTCCTTACCACAATAATTGCATTTCACTTTTCTTCTCCCAGCATCAACTAAGGAGAGGTGGGCCCACCCCAGATCCTCCTGCCCTTGCTGCTCCCGATTTTGTTCACGTCTAGGCATGATGCTGCATTAAGACAGTCAAACACAAATAGTTGTAACTACAATTGAAAAATTAGGGCTTAATTATCAATTAACTCGTAATCACCCTTCATAAAATTAAATTACCAGCATGCTCTCACTCCAAATTCTTCAATGAAGCTTAATTGAGCTTCAATTGAGCCTAAGCAAACCGAATTAGACAAAAGCCCCAATTTATGAACTAATTAACCCTTAATTATCAATTAACCCTTAATCACCTTTCAAAAAAATTAATTACCAACATGATCTCACCCCAAATTATTCAATGAAGCTTAATTGGGTTTCAATTGAGCCTAAGCAAACTGAATTAGACAAAAGTCCTAATTTTTATGAACTAATTAACCCTTAATTGTCAATTAACCCTTAATCACCCTTCAAAAAAATTAATTATCAACATGATCCCACCCCAAATTCTTCAACGGAGTTTAATTGAGCTTCAATTGAGTCTAAGCAAACCGAATTAGACAAAAGTCCCAATTTTATGAACTAATTTGGCTTTCAATATCAATTAACCTAATTTTAAAGACTGAAAAATTAACCTACAACAAAAAAGTTGCCATTTTACGCAGTCCAACACAGCCTACACAACACACAGCAGCAGCAGCACAACAGCTCCTTCTTCGCAGCCTACAGTCGTACAGCAGCAGGCCAGCTGCGGCCGGCCAGCAGCACAGGTCGGAGCACCAGCAGTAGCAGAGTCGGAGCAGCTGGCCTGCTGCTGGCCGGCAGGCAGCAGGGCAGGGACGGCAGGCAGCAGCAGCAGCAGGGCATGGGCGGAGCAGCAGCAGTAGCATGGCTGGCTGGCGGCAGCAGCAGTAGCGCCAGTAGGTTTTCTCCCTCAGATCTGAGGGAGAAACGAAGTGAACTCCCGTGGGTTTCGTCCGAAACCGTCCGGTTTCGGGACCGATACCGGTTTCACCCGAAATCTTTTTTTTTTTTAAGTTTCGGACCTGCTACAGTGAGCAGGTCCGGTTTCGTGTCAGGTTAGGGCCGAAATCGATACGTTTCGGCAGAAACGTATCGGTTTCAGCCGATACTGCCAACCCTGCCTTGACATGGGCTTTGCCCTCAATAAACAATGTACAACACTACAAAATGGGGCAATACCAAATCCCCATGAATAGAAAGGAATAGTCTCTCAAATTAGGGAAATAAAGCTATGCAAAGATTACAATAGTATAAGAGAACATTCCTTTTAAAATCGCCCCATAAAATTTGCTAATTGACCCCAAGAACTTTCTATGTTTTGGTTCCCGCAATCATATGCTGATTCCCGCTAGTAGGAATGAGAGCAGAGTAATGAATAGAAAGGGAAAATGAAGGAAACATGGTAACAATGGTCTCAATAAGTTGCTTCCTTTGATAGGTTTTATTGTTTTTTCTGTTATACTCATGATTCTTTTAAGTTTTCAATCATTGAATTAGCACAAGTGAGGGAGCTATCGGACAAGATGGGAATATCCTTTGCTAGTCTGGTAAGGGACCTGAAGGGAGTGTTCACCAAAGTACAAAAAGGTGGTTGATTAGTATAGCGAGGGAGGCTAAGGGAGGGACATCTCAAAAAAGGGGGGGCAAGGGAAAGGGAGGGAGGAGAGAAGGTAAGAACATCTCATTGTCCACGTGAGGATTGTCTCATGGAATGTGAGGGGGATTTGTGGGGGAGAGAAGAGGAGGGCGGTGAAGGAGTTTGTCAGAAGATGCAAGGTTGACATTCTGTCTGCAAGAATCTAAAGGCGAGGGGGATGGGGAGTCTATTATGAGGGAGATTGGGGGAACCAAACTATCTAACAGTGTGGCCTCTCCAGTAGAGGGGAGATCTTGAGGCATTAGGGTTCTTTGGAACTAGTTCGAGATAGAAGAGGTGGAAGAAGACAAAAAGGTCAGTCGAGGGGTTATTTCCCTACACTTCCGAAATGTCAGGGATGGATTCTCTTGGGATTTCTCGGAGGTGTAACTCCAGAAGATAAAGCGGAGACCTGAACAGAGAATGACAACTGTACCATGAAGATAGCACAAAATCCAGACCAGAGCAACATATGGATAGAAGTAGGTGGGACAAATTGACTTACGACATGGATGGCATGGGCAATGTTTGGGTGAGAGACCTATAACAAGAGGAGATAATAACCTGGATCCACTAGAGGCTTTCCATCTAATGGGGAAAGCTTCAAGTGCAGCTTCATAGGAATGTCAAAGTGATACTGAAGGCGTTGGTGGCAGCATTGTGATGGATGATAATCATGCATCCTCATAGATAAGAAGATGGAATGACCATGTGGAGAAGTCCAAACAAGGATAAAGCCATGGGAACTCTGGATGAGACTGACATCTCTAACATCACGTTGGAACTGCCCAAAAGCCTATGATGCCTATTTAGGCCCATACATAGCTTGGCGAAGGCAACAAACATGCACATGTGAGACTGGAAGGTCAAAAGGAGTCTGCATATACACCTCCTCAGAGAGATCACTTTGAAGCAATGCATTCTCTTGTCAAGCTGTAGTAGTAGAGAAAATTCCTTCCCAGCACATCCTATCCATGCTAAAAGAAAAGAAAAAAGAAAGAAAATTTTAGTCCTTGGCTTAAAAGGTTGAGGAAAGTTTGCAACGGCTTTCTTGCGCTGAACCTTTGGGAGGAATGGGGAGGAGAAATCTGTATTGCCCTCTATTATTCTCTTATCATTTTCCTCTTATTCTATTGGTGACCAGCATACAAAGGCAATAAACTGGCATAATTTGCTTGTGCATGTGAAACAATCTATTTCATAAAACGAGTCAGAGGGCACATTGCATTATTTTTTTTTTTTTTGTATCCTGTTACCTTGTTTGCTTCTTTCACGTACGATGCCTTTTAAAGCCATCTTCTTTTAGGTCAGAAATTTGCGAATAGGAGCCATGATGAAAACAATTTTGCCATCATTGGCACAAGCAGTGGTACTGAACAAATCCTTACACATGCGTGGTGAAGGATCCATTGAAGGCCTAAAAGTGCAGCTTCAGGTTAATTTTATTTGCCTTTTGAAACGTGAATTGATGCTGAAACAAAGCTTATTGGCAATTTGCTTTTATGTATTTGCACATGTTCCGGGCTGGCAACATATTTATTTGAACTTTCATGTTTCTTGTACTATGGATTTCATCAACATTTGTTGATGCATTTATTCATAATCTCAAACAAAAGGTTGGAAATTGTCCAACCACTTGTTTGAATGTGTGAAACCCATCTTTAATCTATCCACCATGGATGGTACTTTCAGAAAATAAAATGTTGCAACATCGTTTAAATATGGAGATGCCTTTTTGTTGAAACTTTAAAATTTTACTTTGATAATTTATTCATAACTAAAAAAACTTTTTTCTACAGGAAATTTCAGTGGCAGCTGTTGAGGCCTATAACATACTTCCAAATTTGGTATGCATGGCATGTGTGTTTCTACCATGCACTGTTTTTGCCTGCCATATTGGTAGCCTGTGTAAAGGATAGTTTATTTGGTTTTTGTGATCACATACTGATGCAAATCATTGCATGCATAGGTGTGGTAGTTTTTACTTTTTGTTCTCTTTCCTCATTGATAAACCGACTCTGATCATTGTAGAGGTGTCTTTATATGCAAAACTGCAAAATATATTTTAAAAGAAAAAGAGAAACTTCTTTTCACTTAATCTATGTGGGAATAGAAAATAGGGTTAAATAAATAGAAAGTGCTTGATACCATCAAATGGTGACTAGACCAAGAGAGATTTCTGTAAACCAGTTCTGCTTGGACATGATCCCTCATGCAAATTCTAAAGAAAAGGAAAGATCTGTACTTTTGTTCAAAGGAATACATACAATGCTAATGCTGGACGTTAGATTAAGTTGTTTTGTCTACAAAGCATGATGAAATATGGAATGCATTTGAGTAATTTTTTTTATATGGATTTAACATGGAGATATCTTAAGAAAGTTGTTAGTATTTTAGAACTGAGAATGAGTCTAAAATGAAGTTGCCTTGTCTCAATGGAAGAGAACTCTATATGCTTAATTTTTTTTCTTGAATGTTGGTACCACTATTGTATTAAAAATTAAAAGGAGGGATATCCAAGTACAATCAAGGTGCTCCCAAAAGATCCTTGTACAAAATAAATCCCCACACCAAGATGGTGTGTCCCACACCAGTCCACTAAGAAAGCAAAAATAGAGAAGCTATGTGAGTCCACTTTACAAAGAAGCTCAGCCCACTCTCTGGACTCTCACATATGAAAGAGGCAATCCTTTCCACCGCCCTTGCCTCTCTTCTGAGAATTATGTTGTTTCTTTCCCCTCATAATGCCCAAGGGGTGGTTTGAAGGATTAGCCACCAGATAATAGTGGCTCCTTTAAGATTTTATTTTCCGTACCAATACTCCACCAGTTGTTGCACACTTCCCTGGGGTGTGAGAGCACACTAAATCCTGCCAATGACCTTCAGCCATACCTCCTGTGAGTAAGGATGGCCTACAAAAACGTGACTCAAGGACTTCTCATCTCCACACAAGCAATAGAGGGCGGGAATGTCTTGTAGAAAACGAACCAACCTATTGCAAGTCGGCAGACGACCATATAATATCCTTCATATCATAAGCTTCACTTTCAATGGGCTCTGAGGAGCCCAAATGTGCATTGCGAAGCGTTGGTGCAGTCCCCATAAAAAATGCAGGCATAGGCTGACCTAATTGTGAAACCTCTCTCTTTCTCCCACCTCCACCACCACTGATCTACTTTGCCAGGCTCTGGAGCAAAAGTTAGGAGAAACCTGATGAGACCCTCCAGCTGGTCCACCTCTTCTGATCTAAGATTCTTCCCAAAGGAGGGAGTCCATGTTCCCCCTGAAATATGTGAGTCGAAATTCTAGGATACCGGGGGGAAAGGGGCAGCTGAGATTACGTAAAACCTTGGAAATAAAGACTTCAAGGTGAAGTCTCCACCATAATCGACACTTCTAGCTAGAACCCAGCCGGTCTTGGACACTAGTTAGCATAATGTCCCTGCACTACAAGGTGCCTCTCCATATGGATGAGATATCATGTTGAGAAGCTGGGATCATATCCCAATCCCTTGTTCTTCCATAGTATCTTTGCCTGGTAACTTGAAGCCACATCCCTTGCTCCTCCTTCCCAAGCTTCCATAGCCACTTACACAAGAGAGCCAGGTTGAAATCTCTAATGTCCTTGATGCTCAATTCTCCTATCTCCTTGTTTTTTTCGATTCTGATCCAAGATATGTCATGCCAGCCCCTACACCTATCTCCACTGCTATGCCAAAAGAATATAGCTTGAATGGACTCCAACTTTTTGACAATCGTCGTTGGAATGCGGAAGATGGATAGCACATAGATCGGCAAACTATTCAACATTGATTTGAATGACATCATTCTCCCTCCCATAT